>JAVSCE010007723.1:0-185988 GCA_032199065.1 Smutsia gigantea | reverse complement strand
GCATATACAATCCAGAAATTTTTCACACACAAGCACATTCAGGAGAGAAAGAGACAGAAACAGAGAAAGAATGCATGGATAAATGAAGATACCAAGATAAACAGAAGAACTAAAGCTAGAAAATTCTACAGAAGAATAGAATTCAAGATGAAGAGTTCTGGAACTGAATCCTAAGTGTAACAGTCTGACAATGGAGAAGGGTGAGATCATCTGAGGCTCTTCTGGGGCTGTATCCTATCTTGAAAATGCAAGTAATGTGGTTGGGGCACAGTAAAGTAAGCCAGAAGATGAGGTCAAGTATTTCTAATTATCTACCTAACATTAAACAAACCATCTGTTTTATGTATCAAGCTTCCATAACACTTAGGCTTAAAATAATTCTTTTGCTTTCTAAATCAAGTTCAACTGAATTTCTGTATTTGAAATGCTATACCAGTTTGGGAATGCAAAGATGAATTAGAAATGTTCCTTATTTTGGAAAACTTTGTGTCTTCAAACCCAAAATGCAGAGAATAGTAAGTGTAATTCTAAAATTACATGAAAATTTCTGTAGGGGAAAGATGGAAGAGATATGGACAGAGTTTGGAGAGAATTTGTCATTTGATGAATGCTTGGTGATGTATACTAATAAGTGACCATGGTAATAATTAAACGTATGTACAACACCAACTATGTACAAGTGCTGAACTTGAAAAAGAAATGCAACAATAAACAACAGGTTAAGGAGCAAATTCTGTTAGCTCATAAATGTCATAGCTCAGGCTGCTATAACTGATTACCATAAACTAGATGGCTTAAAAAACAAACATTTATTTCTCATAGTTTTGGAGGCTTGAAAGTCCAAGGTTAAGTTGCCATCAGACCTGGTATTTGTTGAAATCTTTCTTTCTGGTTCATACACTACAGTCTTTTTGTATGCTCACATGGTGAAGAAAGAGAGCTTAGGTCTTTCATCCCCTTTTAGAGGCTATAATCCAATTTATGAGAGTTCTACTTTCATGAGCTAACTACCTCCCAAAGGCCCCACCTCCCAATGTCATCACACTGGAAGTCAAGATTTCAACATGTGAATACTGGAAAGACAAAAACATTCAAACCATAACAGTGGGATATCAGAAATGCAGATTTTTTAAAATTCCAGCTTTTCCACCTGCAAGATCTCAGTGTATATGAGTTCAAATACCAACACCATGACTGAGAAGTAAGAACTTATATACAGATGATACACATCTGTAAAATATGGATGGAAAGTCTTGCCTTGAGAACTGCTCTCTTGCCTTGAGAACAAGTATTATAGCATATAAATGAACTACAAATGCTTGGAAGAAAGAATTGGCATTCAATAAATAAGTGATGACAATGTTGTTATAATACTAATATTGCTTCTATTCATCTCACCTATTCTGAGGCTCCAATGCTAATAATTTGTTTCTTACTTGAAAGTATTGAGGGAAGGATTTGACAGTATTGAGTAGTGATTTCCACCTTGCTAAGAGCAGTTATAAACAACAACTATTGTAAGATTCTCAGATGCTCCCCTATTGCAGCAATGTTAAAATGTGCAAAAAATGTGTATTAGAATGAATAAAATTGGGTAATGTTAACAGTAGCATTAATAATGATTCAGTGGTTCTTTCAAGAAACTGTAATAGGGATAATGTATTATAGTGTGTAAGCCACTTTAGTGTTGGAATAGAATTGGGTTTAAATCAATGTCATTTAATAGTTATGTGAACTCAAGAAAATCACTTATTTTATAAAGTTGTTGCAAGGATTAAATATGATAATATGTGGAAATACTCAGCACATTATCTAAGACATAGCTAATAGCTTAAATGTTACTTTAAAAAGCTATAAAAAGCAAATGAGTATATGAAAAATGTTCTTCATCATATATCACCAGGTAAATGCAAATTAAAACAAAAATAAGATACCATTACACACCTCATACAACGGCTAAAATCCAGAACACTGACATCACCAATTGCTGGTGAGGATCCAAAGCAACAGAAACTCTTTTAACACATTGCTGGTGGAAGCCATTTTGGAGATTTCATACCCTTTCCATAAATTCCAGCAATTGTATTCCTTGATACTTACTCAAAGGTGTTGAAAACTTATGTCCACATATAAACCTGCACATGGGTGTTTATAGCAACTTTATTCATGGTTGTTAAATTTGGAATGAACCAAGATGCCCTTGAATAAGTAAATGGATAAATAATAAACAAATTCCAGACAAGAGGATATTCTTTAGTCCCCCCCAAAAAAGAGCTATCAAGCCATAAAAAAGGAGAAAAACTTAAATGCATATTAATAAGTGAAAAAAGTCTACACAGTGTATGACTTCAACTATATGACATTCTGATAAATGTGAAATTATGGAAACAATAAAAATATTGATGGTTTCCAGGTTTGGAATGGAAGAGATATGAATAGGCAGAGTATTGAGTATTTTTAGGTGAAAATGTTCTATATGATATTATAATGTTGGATACCCTTATATATTTGTCCAAACCAACAGACTACATAATACCAAGAGGAACCCAAAGATAATATATGGACTTTGGGTGACTATAACGGTCAATGTAGGGTTCATTTCATCCTTGGTAAAGATGTACCATTCTGGTGAGTGATATTGATAATGTCAGATGTTATGCATGTTTGGGGGCAGAGGGCAGGCACATGGGAAATCTCTATACCTTCAACTCAACTTAATGTAAAGATAAAATTGCTCAAAAAAATAAAACTTTTAATTTTATTTAAGTTATAGAAGTGTGAAAATATTCACATACTACTATGAATATATGTTATTTTGGTAATAAAAAATCAAGTAAAAATTTAAAATTAAGAAAAAATAGATATGATGAGACACATATTTACTAACTGGTCTGGAATTCTTTTCTTCCATATGTGGCTACACATATACCTAGAAAATCAAATTTTCCAAAAGTGAGAATGACATGCTCTTGTGGAAAATATTATGGAAGTTCCTCAGAAAATTAAAAATAAAACTGCCATATAACCCAGCAATTCCATTTGTGGGTATATATCCAGAGGAATTGAAATCAGGATCTCAAAGAGATATATGAAGAACAATGTTCAATGTTCACAATCACAATAGCCAATATGTGGAAAATAGCATTATTCACAACCATAATAGCCAATATATGGAAACAACCTAATGACCATCAGTAGATGAATGTGTAAGGAAACTTAATATTTTCATACAATGGAATATTATTCAGCCTTAAAAGAAAAGGAAATCCTGTCACTATTACAACATGGATGAACCTGGGGGACAATATGAAAAAAGAAGCCAGTTGCAGAAGTACAAATACTATATGAACCTACTTACAAATCTAAAATAGTCAAACACATCGAAGCAAAGAGTAGAAAAGGGGCTACCAAGGATTAGGAAGGGAGAAGAAATAGGGAGATGTGGGCCAAAAGGTATAAAGTTTCAGTTATGCAAGATGAATAAGTCCTAGATATCTAGTATATAGCATAGTGATTACAGTTAAAGGATTTGTTTTAGTGCTGATTAAAATAGGAAGACAATGGAGAATTTTCAACATGATTAAATTTTTATATTAATAAGATCATGCTGGCTGCTGTTTTGAGAACAGACTATGGGAGAACAAGAGTGGAAGCAAGCAGACTAGTTATGAGGCAATTGCAACTGTCCAAGAAAGGAGATATGATCATGTCAATGGACACACTATTGTTAATTCCTTTTTAATCCTCTCCTTATTTTACCTCTTAAATACAATTGATCAATGATTCCTCCAGGGAACTTAAAAATTTTACCTAACCTTTAGGCCATCATGTTTACCTGGTTTCCTTCTTAGAAATGTAGCCCAGTAGTTCTCAACTTGGGGCTATTTTCCCATCCACTCCCCCTGGGCAGGGGCACTGGCAATACCATGAGAAGACTTTGGCTGTCATACCTGCAGAAGGGATGCAAAGTCAGTCATGGAAATATTGGCTGGGAGGAAGGACAGAGGGGAGCAGCAAACAGCAGTAGAGAGCTCCTGTGCTGGGAAACAGGAGAGAGTGGAGAATTGCAGAGAAAAGCTGTAGAGCCCCGTGCTACGAAGCAGAGAGAGGAGCCACAGAATTCTACCCTGTGCTAGGAAGCAAAGGGGTAAGGCGCAGAACCAAGTGTTTGGTAAGCAGAAGGAAATGGAGATGGAGCCACCAGCAGAGAGTGAGATGAGCAGACAGGAGTATAGGGCTCGACATACTGCTGTGAGAATAAAGTTTGGTATGGGCCTCTTTTTACCCATCAAGTTTTGTATTCATTATTCGGTCTTATCAAATTCATAGTGAACTTGCCCGAAGCAGGGAAGCCTCTCCTCCCAGAGCAATGGCAGGTATTTCAGCACAGTCTGCCATGACTCCTTTTCTCTGCTTTGAAGGCAGATAATATAAATATAATTAAATAGATTCAATATCTCTAGTATTTCTAATCAAATCTCCCTCTCAAGTTGTCTCCATATCTCCCTGAATCTCAAAGAATATTCTCTAGTGTTCTGTATTCCTGTCTGCTAACATAAACTAATTTTACTTAGAACACAATTACATTCTCTGAAATTACAAAAGCAATAGTCAAACTATCATGTTAATGTTGACAAGTTATTGAAAGATGAAAATACGCTTTCATCTTACAACAAAATGTCCACTTCTTCATGAGTGTTGGGTTGAAAATTTTTAGGTGCCTGAAAATCTTAAATTGGTAATATTTCTTTGCATCACTTGGAGAAGTTCAGCAAAACTTTAATGTTAACAGGATTATATTTCATATGAGGGAAATGGTCTAATAATAAAAAAATTTAAGACAAAGAACACCTGCTTGTAATTGTTAGCAAATAATTGTTAGAAAATATTTGAATACTTTTATACTATTAAGTTATACTGCAAATTAAAATCTTATAAAATTGTCATCTTAATCCTACCTTATGATCAACCGCATGATTACATCTGTGAGCAGTGAGAAATCATTAGTCAAATGCAAATGTAGCCTAAATAAGCACATCTAAAAACTTTCCTCAGCAATATATCTTTTATCTGCTGTACATTTTTTAATATACACACTATGCATCCAAGAATCTCAGTATACAGATATGCATTCCACAAGATTAATATGTAAAACTAAATGTGGTTTCCAGTAACTTTGATTTGAATTCACAATCAAAGAAATAAAGTAAGCACCTTATATTTCTCTTTCATTGCACAATGGATTAATTACCTTTGTACTGCACTCTATTTATAACAGCATTAGGAGTGAAACATTTTGAGAGAAACAAAAACTGTTCTAATGATGGCAATCATGTCAGTATTTAATTTCTCTAGGGGGTAAGATGTAGAACCCAAATAAAAAAATAATCCAGTTCCATAAATATCTTTAATATTGAATCCTTGATTACTAAGTCTTGCAAAACTTGTTCATATTTAATTAAGGTAGACTGGGCGAAAGCACTTTCTAACAGCATGGCTTTTTTTTTAACTACTCTGGCCCATATTATTTTAAATAAAAGGTAGTATAATTAGTACCAATGTGTTTTGGAGTTCTTAAGTACTTTAACATAAAACATTTCATCAGTTGAAGGCAAGGCTATGTCTCCACTGATCAGCAGGTAATCATTTTTCAGAAATGCTCCAAACTGAAGTTTCTTTAGGAAATGAAATTGAGGAATATGTTGGTATACAAATAAAATGTTCTGAAAGATTACTTTTTCCAAGTTAATAATCAAAATTTTAATGTATTCCAGTTAAACCAAGAAGTAAGACTTTCATATTTTATTATATATTATGTAATAATTTATAATTTTCAGATTTATTTTAATTTTTATTTTCAATTAGTACCCTGAATTCCTTTGTCATAAGCCCTCATATTCTTTGCATAAAGACTGTAACCAGAACAGCATTCTTACAAACACTTGTACATTATTTCAGATCAACTATGGCACAGCCAATTAGTTCTTTCCTGATATAAAAGCTCAGACCCTTCTCACTTTTATGGTCTACTACCATCCTTACTATGTATCCTCTCTGGGTGGCAGAAGCAGATCTAAGACTCTCACTCCTCATTCCACATTGGCTAAATGCAGAAAAAGAAGAGGATGATGCAGACTATTTTCCCTCACATGTTTCACTCTTTTCTATCAGAGAACAAAATCTGCTGAAGAACAGCTACAACGCTCCACTTATATCTCATTGGCTGGAAGTATTCATACACCTTCTTTAGACTAATGATTAAAGAAAGGGAATGTAATTTTGATGGGATTCTAAAAGGATATGCCACATGTAACTCCATTTATGATCAAATGATGTTATCTCAGATATGGTACTGATTTAATTTAAAATTTTTAGAAAATGATGTCATTTCTAAGAAATGTGAAAGAAAAGCTTAAAAATCTAGCTTTAAGGTTAGGAGAGCTCACTGTAGGCACTCAGTAAATTAAACTTTCTGGAAAAAAGTAAATACACCCTCTATATGCAAATCAAACTAATATTTGGAAATCTTGAAAGCAAAAAAAATATGGTGAACAATTTGAAAGGAGAAAGTAAAAGCACCTGTTTTTGTTCATGTTATGAGGAATTTATTCTTTATTTTGTCTTTATTCCCTAGAAAGTTATTATTCTTAGGATCTGTTGTTTTAGGAAACAAGTATTAACACAGTAAGCACTGATGGAAAAGGTGCAAATATTTCCCTACTTTTTGGTTGTACAAACTTACAAATTTTATCTGAATAATGAAGGCAAGAAAGGAAACTATGTGAAGCTTAGAGGGTCACAGCTTACCAGAGTGAAAGGAAATGGTGTTGAGCAGAGTAGGTCAAGAGATCTAGCTGATAAAGAAAATAGACCTTCTCTTACTGAGATGGTGCCATAGTGGGACTACTCCAGTCATTTTCAACTCCTGTGCTGCCTCCCACAGAGGCAGCAAAAAGTCATCTATCAACCTAAACAGGGTCATGTGCCAGTGAGAGAAAAGAAACTTGAATGACATTCCCATTTCCTATTGCGCAAAGAGGTTGTTCTCACAGAAGTAACAGGCTACTCTTACTAGGAAAAAGAGGGAAGACATGAAGAGCAGGAAATATAATGTCCACTATATTCCATTCTTTGTTGTCTAATATCCACACACCATTCTTCACATTCATTCAAAATTCCATCTGCCAAACAACGTGTGCTTAACTGAATCCACATTCAGCTCCTACCCACAGAGATATGATCTGATATGTTCCATTTAGGGCATTCTAGAACACATGGGTAGTGATTTTCCCCTCTCATATAATATCTGTCTTCACTAAATTAAACTAAATGGAAATGTATTCATACAGATCTCTATGTAAAATGGTGGATAATGAAAGTGAAAGATGGAAAATTTGTGCACTTGCTTAGACATATACATACATCACAATAAAAAGGGAATGTGAGTATGAGCTATGGTCTTCATTTATTTATGTAAGTGATAACCATCTGGGACTGATTTCCATGAAGTCCACTCAGATAAGCCAGTCCATATTTCCTGTGATTTAGCTAACATATCAGATGATTCTGTAGGATCTTTACTTAGTACCAGGAGAAAGACCCAGCTTTGATTTCAAGGACTTTTCATTGCTTGCATCAGTATCAACAGTTTTCCATAACTACTGTTGGTGTGATAGGAAAAGAAGGCATATCAGCTCATTCCCTGGAATGGTTAGGACTCATATCTGACACTGTTTTGTAGTTTTAATTTTGTTTTCCCTTAAAATACAGAGTCAATAACTCCAAAATATCTCTTAAATTAGTACGTGTTTACCTAAAATATTTAGGTTAGTGCTCAGCTTCTCACTCAGTGGCCTTATTCATTTTCCATATACAGAAATATTGTTATTTGGAGAATGTAAATTTCTAAACAAAGAACAGAAAGCAATTATTTTTAACAGAAATTGACAACTATTATTAGGATGTCATTAAGACAGCAGCATTTCTTTTTATCACTTTATACTTTGTGTTTTCATGTATTAGGTGTGTATTTGTGGGTTCCAATATTTATGTGTGCCTCTCATTTTTCTCTACTTTCTTGGTCTTTCTGTTTTCCTTCTAATTCCTTTTCTTCCTAGTTTTCTTCTGCCTACAACAAGAAACTGATATATTTGACTTAGTTTTTAATGTAAACACATTTGACATTCCTTCTTTTTAAGTATATGTGCAAGCAAATCCTGTTATAAATCTATTTCAATCTAAAATTCTAGAAGATAGTTTTCAACAATTTTAAATGTTTCACACTCTAGATCTAATAATCCACTTTCCAGTGCTCTGAAGTTATTTGGCTTTTCATAAATAAATAGAAATGCACACACAAATGGAGCAGCATAGCAAGTAATCCAAAGTTATAAGCAAAACAGGAAATATATGAAATATTTGTAGGTATATTTGGAAGTTAAAAGAAAAATGGTCCACACGTTCAAATTGAAATTTGGTTCTTAAAAACATAAAGAAAAGCATAAAAACAAAATTCTAGTTTTTTGACTTTTAGTCTAAATGGAGTAAAAGCACCCTTAATTCCTAATTTCTAGACACATAGGAGTTACATTTTTGAAACAGTATATTTTTGTGGTCTTTCATTTGCTTACAAGAACTGCCATTTGTACACCAACATGTTTTTCTTAGCAATACCCCACTAGAATTTTTATTTCAAGTATCTGTCTAATATTTATCAAGTCTTGAAACTGGTTCATTGTTGAATTTCTTTTAAGGATTACTTCCACTTATTCAGCACAGGACCTTCAAAATGAACAAATCATGGACAAGTCTTCGTTAAGGACAGTCTATGTAGCCTGAAACAGCAATTCCAGTCTGGGTCCAAACCAATAGATACTGGTCATTCACACAGTGAACAGCCAACTGATATAAGTGATAAAGGTAAAGCGCATCTCTTGTTAACAGCTGTGCTTTCTGGAGCCAGATTTCCTGAGTTAGGATCCTTCTTGGCATTACCACTTGCAAGTGGTGTGACATTAGGTTGATTGCTTAATCTCACTGAGCCATAGGTCTCATGTCTCATAAATGGGCATAAAAATAACACCTAAGTTATGAGGTATGAAGATTAAATTATTTATTTCATGTAGAGTTATTAAATGCAATGTAATTAAAACACTTCTAGCATTGAAAATTCTCAATAAATACTAGTTTAAGATGACTGATTCTATATGTATCTAATTTTAAGAATTTTCTTTCCTTATTAAGTTATTAAGGAATGCAATAATGACAATGACAACTAATAAATTATGTGCTTTGGAGCTAGACTGGGATCTGCTACTTACTGACTGTGAACATACACTGGTTACTCAGTCTCTCTAAGCCTGTTTTCTTTTTCATAAAATAGGGTAAATAATGGTGAGTGTTTAACTCATACTTATGTGAGGAATAATCAGTTATTTAAGGCACTTAGTAAGGTGTTTAGAGTATTCATTTTATCACCATAATGTTACATTTTTAATTGAAATATATATATCTTTAAAAATTTTTTTAATTGTCAAAAAGTAATGTGTGTGTGTATATATATATATTCTTTTCATGAATTTTAAATTACTTTTTTATCCTGAGAGAAAAAATATCAACTGAAAATGTTTGTTGTCTTCTTTCAATAAAAGAAAAACAGAATAGCTACTTATAAAACTTGAGCCTAACCTTCATTTTGAACTTACACTTGACTGGCAAGATTTAAATAGGGCAATTGATCTTTAAAAAGATGACAACTTCAGGGGAAAATATTCACTCTAAACACAAAGTTCTGTAAAAAATGGGTTACACAATAGAAAAATACTTATTAAAAATTAAAATCTTCCAGCATAAATATGATAATGTATAAAAGCATGTGCATTCCCAGCACAAAGATAAAAATGAAGAATATGGTTAAAATCAAAGTTATTAAAATTCCTTTCTCCTGAGACATGCAATGTAATAACACAGAAGCAGGGAAGAAGACAAATAGCTGCAGCAGCAAATAATAGGCAGCTAGCAATTTACATGAAAAAGCTGAGTGGAAAAGAGCCACAGTGGAGAAAAGAAAAGAAATATAAAGGTGTGTGTTTTAAATAGAGAACATATTTAAATGCCATCTTGAGAAATAATTCAAAATCATATTTAATGTTGTAACAAATTTTGGAAAGGCAATTATAGTACATTGCCTGCCTGCCTGTTAATATTTTCTTCATGCTGAACATCGAAGTGGGCAGAAGTGTTTGAATAGTTTTTCACTTTCTGTATCCTGACAGGGCTCCACTATATTTAGCTGCATGCTGATTATCACCTCTCAAGAAATTCCTTGCCCATTGCATTATTTTTCCTCCTTCTGTCTTTCATTTTTGAGCTAACTTGAGTTATTTTACAGAGAATTGTGTGAACATAAGATAACACACATTTTCATCTCACTGTATGGACCCCACAGTTGTCAAGCATGCTAGTAATTTGCATTTTGTTTCTATTATAACGTGAATAATTCCAGTCATTATTTATTGAAAAGAATAAGGCATTAAGAAATGGATAAGTGAAGCATACAAAAAGATGTTTTCTGCAATCCTTGGGACCTAAGGCCAGGGTCTGAGTATTTCTTTTTTTTCTTATTCAGATCTTTTCTGTTTTGTTTTCCTCCCATGTCTAGGCTGAAAAGATTGATAGAGAAAAGATACTCTGTTTATTATTGATGATTATATCAATTATTCTGATATGAAATGTGTAATTGGAATATTACAGGTCTAGTTATTTATTTTATGCATGTAATTCTAGTTTTTTTTAAAGAGCCTTATTATAACTTCAATTTTTAATTTATATATGTACTTTATTTGCCACATTTATCAAACCAATAATAACTGAAATTGTTAATTTTTACGTAATTGAAGATTTTCAGTTTCATGTTAGGACCATGTTTGTAATTTTACTTCATTTAGATTATACACTTAATGCAGATTTACTTTACAAAGGGGAAAAATTTTTAAGTAGTCTATAATTCCACATCTTAGAGATAACACCTATAATATTTTGTTCCTTTTGACATTAAAAAAACTACAAAACTTCTTTATGCTTTTTTTACTGAAAATTTATAATGTATTCTCCCTTTAATAAGGGAAACTAAGCCATTTCTAAAGTAAACTAAATTGTTTGAAACTAAACAGTCTGAATCCTGAGCCTGTACAGGTAAAGCCATGCTTATTTAAAGCCACCCAATATTTGATATGCATAAATTATAATTTATTTCACCCATCTCTTACAGTTGTGTGAAATCTTTTCTTTAAAATCAAAATTGTTATTGTAATTGATTATATTTTGCCATCACAGAATATTAATGTTGTCTTTAAGTTTTCAAATTCTGTAAGGTAAGTTCAATACTCAAATTCTATAAGGTAAATATAATATTTAAAAAATTTCAGTTACTTATATTCCTTGAATTGCAAGTGAGGTAAATTGTTAATATAATTTCTGTTAATATAATATAATATTATAATATAATATAATATTATATTATAATATTATATTATTATAATATTATATTATAATATAATATAATATAATATAATAAATATAATAGATAAATTTAATTGTCCTTATTGTTCTGTGAACACATTTCGTGACTTTTCAAGTTTCCCTGTGTAGGTCTGATTCTGTCTTACGCATAGTCTCCCAATGCTTTAGATTTCTTTCTAGAGACAAGTTTGAATTAACTCACTTAAAATAAGTAAATGGATAAAATATGTATAAGGAATTTTATTCAGCACTAAAAAAGGAGGAAATTCTGTCATTTGTGACAACCTGGGTGAACCTACAGGATGTCATACTAAGTGATGTAAACCAGACACATAAAAACAAATACTGTATAATCCGACTCACATGTGGAATCTAAAATAGTCAAATTTACAGAAACAGAGCGTAGAGTGGTGATTACCAGGGACAGTGGGGAGGTAAGGTGGGGATAATATTGGTCAAAGGGTCAAATTTTCAGTTATTCTAGATAAATAAGTTCTAAAGATCTAAAGTAAGGCATGGTGATTAATGATACTGAATTGTCTACTTGACATTTGCTAAGAGGGTAGAACATAAGCATTCTCATCACAAGAAAAGGAAAGGGAAAAAGAAAGAAAGAAAGAAAAGAGAAAGCAAAATAAAGAGGAAGGAAGGAAGGAAGAAGGGAGGAAGAGAGAAAGTTGTAACTGTGTGAGGTACAAGGTAAAGGACATAATTAGCTTGATTGTGATCATTGTTTGACAATATATGTTTATATGAAAACATCAAGTTGTACACTGTAACTATATAAAATTTTTAATTTCCACTTATACTTTAATAAAAATGAAAAATAATTTAAATAACCAATAAGTGTTTATGTGTCTATCTGTATGCAAGCTTCATCTACGGTGTTTTGCAAATATTCATGTATATCTTAAAAACAGAAAGAACAAATATGAAGGAAAAATGTGAAAGAGATCAAAATATGAGTGACCTGAATAACTAAAGATGCATTATATGTCCTTAGAAATGATAACTCACTGTTGCAAAATTGTAAATTCATTGTAACTTATTTTATAATGCAAAGCAATCAAAATTAAAAAATCAATTTTTAAGTTGGGAGGAAGTATTTAACAAGATGATTCTAAAGTTTATCTGAGTGAGATGAGTGAAAAATACACATAAAATTCAGGGAAAAGGAGAGTAACAAGAAAGTATAATCCTACTAGAAAATAAGGCATGATAAAAGACTATAGTAATTGAAACCTTGTAGTACTGAGAAATAGATGAGTCAATAAAAGTAATTGAAGTATCTAAAATAACAAGAAATACATGAGACACTTATTATAGGAAAGAGGTGATATTGATACGAGTAAAGTTTTAGTATTCAATAAATTATGGGAAGAGTTATTAGTTATGTAGAAAAATAATAATAGTTATAATGTCTTATCACTACTTTTATCATAATGCTAGATTATACTGACATACTCCAATTTAGACATAACTTTTTCAATTTGATTTGAGAGGGTATTCCTAAGCCTTCCACAAAAACTAGAAAGACATATTTGTCTACATAATAATTAAATAACTCTCTGGTTAAAAACAACAACAAATAAGTGAACAATAAATGGCATACTTTAGAAAATACATCACATCTGCCAAATAAAGGCTAATTAAATTAAAAAATATAATAGTTGGAAATCAGCATAGTAAAAACAAATAAGCATCTCTACAAAAATAAAAGAACATAAACACATGAACTGATATTTCATACAAAATACATATGAACACCCAATAAATATATGAAAGCTATTTCTTAATTAAGAAGTACAAATTAAAACATGAAGAGACACCAGCATCCATTTTATCTTATTGTTGCATAATAAAAAGTTAGTTAATCAGTATGTAGTATAGACAAAGTGTACAGAAAGAAGCACTGTTCATGCTTTGGAAGGTATGTAGTTTGGTTTGAGGAGCCCTGTTGCCCAGGGAGAGAACATCCAGTGCTTGACTTGGAGTTAGGCCATATGTGAGGTGAGGAGGGTGTCCACACTGGGGAGAGAGGCTAGGCATGAGACGTATGGGTTGCTGACCCACCCAGGGTTCTAGAGTCCATCCAGGAGAAGAGTGAATGGGTTATTTCTTCAAACCTTGCATCCTGGGGGACACAGGCTCCAGTCTCTGTTTAAAAACTTTAGTCTATTGCAGGGTCACATATCAGTATCTACCAAAAAATAGTAGTCCATCAGATTGTGGAGCCCATTAGAAGACAAACCAGGAAACAAGATATGAGCTTCAACTTCTCAAAAATATTTATTTTTATAAGTGGATTTTTTAAGTTATCTTCTTCTTGGCTGAACCAGGAAAGAAAGGAAAGCATTTCCCTCTATTTTATGGACCAGAAAACTACAGTTTTCTTGACGACACAAACAGGCCCCTGATTCTTTGCTGTCTTCCTCCTCTTAGGTCAGTTTATATATTTTGGGAAGTAGTTGGGTATTGACACAGTATGCTCCAAAATTTTTCCACCTTTTGGTAATCCCTTAGTTAATACTTGTTCCAGTTATTTTTTGCTCTCCTTAGAATGTGCAGTTCATAACAACTCCTTCCCTTAGCTTTGGCCCCTAGTTAATTCTGTTTAATTTTTCTTGAATCCATATTAACAAGAAAAGCGTTAATCAACATCCCATTCTTTACTGATCTATTTGGAATTTGTTAGATAAATAACATGAAATGAGGAAGCTACTCTGGGAAGGAGGATTATCATCTTATTTTCAATCTATACTACACTATATTTTTTCTACTTCAATTTACAGTAATGATGTATTTCATTTATAATTTCAGAGAGACAGAGGGGTAACTAAAAGAAAAACATTGTATACCACATTTTTTGTTTTCTTGAAGTAATCTCTACCTTTGCCATTTGTCTGCCCCATTTTGAGATTATTCATTACTAATGTTCCTGGAGTATAAGAAGTATTAACAATGGCAACATTTTCCATAGAAAATTCAGGGGAGAGAAGAACAGCACTTGAGTGAAACAGATTACACAGTAATTGGAGAACATCTGAGGCTGATAACTGTAGAATTTGCTTGTCTCAAATAGGCCTGTTCACCAACGTGCCTATACTTGAGAGTGAACACTTGCTTTCCTGACCTTTCCATGCTCCTCAGTCCCTGCCTTGTTTGTTCTTACATTTGATATCAGCCTGCCACTTGATTACTGTCACATGTTCTCTAACCATACATTAGTTTGATGATGCCCAGCCATTTTACAGTGGACCCTGCCAGGAGACCTAATAAACCAAATATCAGGGGAGTACTTTGAACTCATGACTAAAACAGCTCAGCCTATCAAACATTCTGTTCCCCCTAGGAGGAAATATGTTCTTCATCAATTATATTTCCCAGTGATGGTTGCAGTGATTTAAGAAGAAAATAATATAGTCGTGTGAAAATAGCAAAATAATTTTGTTCTCTGTTTCCATTTTGACTCTGGCAAGAGTACCTGTGACATATAAGTCATACAGCTCTACTATATGTACATTATTTAAAAATTGCAAGGAATTAGAGATTATCTGGATACTGATAAAGTGTGGAGCAAAATTGGAAGCATTTATAGTTTTGCTTGTGGACACTGAAAGAGGAACACAAAATCTGTATGAGTATATAGGAAATATGCACATAATTTAAATATCAATAAGGACAACTAAGAAGATTACTAGAAAATAAACTTTTCTTGAATATTAAGGATCTTTATATCTGTCAAATATTTGGAATGCACACAGTAACACATTTGGGATGCATTTATTTAGAGACATGAAGAAAATGCTGTGTTGATAAAAACTTTTTTTGGTTAAATAGAAGATATATGATGTATTGTGTCATTGGTCATTCTTCAGTGCACATAAAACAAAACAATAATGTATATTTAGTTTTTAAAATTGTTTCCATCTGAAATTACATACAGGATGTCCTTGTGTTGAAGGGTTCTAATGTTCACAATTCTACTTGCCATTGCTGGTTAATTAAAATTAATTCCCCCCAAAATACCATTCAAATCTGTTGCTTAGGTATATGAATTATGATCAGTTTCATAAAGTACAAAGTTCACACTTGGTTTTTCAGTGCACATAAGTAACCTATTCATTGTGACCAGTAACAATTATGTATTTCAAAGCCTGATGGTTATCAGTCACTACCATCTTTTGTTCAGTCCATGACAGAAAGCATGTAGTTTCATTGCCCACTTGTCCTCTAGTGATAAGCCCAACTAACATTTATTAAAATGGATAACTAAAAGAAGGAATTGACTAGCCAAAATAAAAGTTCAGCAAAGAAAAAGGAAAGCCAACACTGGAAATGAAATTCAAATATCAAGTAAATGAGTTATAGAAGTAGGAATGCTGACACTGCAACCATTCCAGAGACTCAAGATACACAGTGAGTGAATTTTAGTAAAGTTGAACTTATCAGAAAAACTGAGGAAAGCAAAAAGGTTGAAGGTGTTTCAGAGGAAAATCAAAATTTCACATAAAAAAATGTCTCAGTAGAAGATCAAGATGGCAGAGTAGGGGTATCCTGAATGTACACCCTCTCATGGACACACCAAGGCTACAGCTACATATAGAGCAATTCTCTCTGAGAATGACCTTCAGATTAATGAACAGCTCTTTCCGTGCTAAAGATATAAAAAAGTCATATCAAGAAAGGTAGGTGTGACACAGGTGAAACCTCATTGAGACCCACACCTGGCACAGTGATCCACAAATAGAAGGGTTATCATGGTAAGCATGGAGGTTCTCCCTGAGGAGTGAGGCCTTCAATCCCTACATCAGGCATCACTGCCCTAGGAACTATTAAAGGGACTTCTTTAAGAAGAAATGAAAAAGACATAAATAGAAATAAGAAAATCATGAAAGAAAATATTTCACTGGTTAAAGCAAATATAAAGCAATGAGTCTGATCTCACTGGTTGTAGATGAAACACTTGTAAAGCTAGTATGAAAGCTAAAAGACAAAAGTAGTAAAAGTAACTATATCTACAATAATTAGTTAAGGAATACACAAAAAAAATGTTAAATATGATATAAAAATCATAAAATATGGTGGGGATAAAAATGTAGTGCTTCAAACTTAAAAGACCATCAACCTAAAATAAACTGATGTTTACATAGGGTATTATATATGAACATCATGGTAACCACAAACCAAAAATTTATAATAAATGTACTAAAAATAAAGAGAAAGGAATCCAAACATAATATTAAAGCAACGGAAAATCATATCACAAGGGAAAAGAGCAAGAGGAGAAGAGAAGGACAGAGAAGAACTACAGACAACCAGAAAATAATTAACAAAATGGGAATAAGCATATACTTATGAAATATTGCTTTAAATGTAATTGAACAAAGTGTTCTAATCAAAAGATATAGGATGACTGAATGGGATAAAAGAAAAACAAGATCCATCTATATGCTGCCTACATGAGACTCACTTTAGACCTAAAGACCCATAGACTGAATCAATGCAACAAAAGGATTTAACAATTGTAAATATCTATGTACCCAACATAGGAACACCTAAATATATAAAGCAAATATTAACAGACATAAAAAGAGAAACTGACAATAATACAAAATATTAGGGCACTTTAATGTCCTAATTACATCAATAGATATGTCATAATACAGAAATTAATAAGGAAACAGTGACCTTAAATGACAAATTAAACCAGATGGACTTAATAGATATACACCGAACATTCCATCCAAAATAGCAGAATATATATTATTTTCAAGTGCACATGAAACATTTTCCAAAATAGGACACAAAGAGTCTTAATAAATTTAAGAATGTTGACATTGTATCAAGCATCTTTCTAACTACAGTGGTATGGAACTAGAAATCAATTACATGAAAAAAAAACCTGAAAAAAAATACAAACACATAGAGGCTAAACCACATGTTCCTAAACAACCAGTGAATCAGCAAGGAAATCAAAAAGGGGGAAAAAGAACTGTCTTGAGACAAATATAAGTGAAAACACAACATTCCAAAATCTAGAGGACACAGAAAAACAGATCTAAGAGGGAAGTTTATAGCAATACAAGCCCATCTCAAGAAACAAACAAACAAAAAACTCAAATGAACAGTCTAAAATTTTTAATAGTTTTTTAATAATTTATTTTGGTATCATTAGTCTACAGTCACATGTGCAATATTACAGTTATTAAACTACCCCCTTCATCAGATCCCCCCCACCAACCCCATTACAGTCACTGTCCATCAGCATAGTGAGATGCTATAGAGTCACTACTTGTCTTCTTTGAGTTGTAAAGCACTCTCCGTGCCCCCACACACACTATATGTGCTAATTGTAATGTCCCATTATCACCCTTGTCCCTCCCTTCCCACCCATCCTCCCCAGTCCCTTTCCCTTTGGTAACTATTAGTCCATTCTTGGGTTCTGTGAGTCTGCTGCTGTTTTGTTCCTTCAGTTTTTTCTTTGTTCTTATACTCCACATATGAGTGAAATCATTTAGTACTTGTCTTTTTCAGCTTGGCTTATTTCACTGAGCATAATACTTTCTAGCTCCTTCCATGTTGTTGCAAATGGTAGGATTTGTTTTCTTCTTATGGCTGTATAATATTCCATTGTGTATATATACCACCTCTTCTTTATCCATTCATCTATTGATGGACACTTAGGTTGCTTCCATTTCTTGGCTATTGTAAATAGTGCTGCGATAAACATAGGGGTGCATATGTCTTTTTCAAACTGGGCTGCTGCATTCTTAGGGTAAATTCCTAGGAGTGGGATTCCTGGGTCAAATGGTGTTTCTATTTTGAGTTTTTTGAGGAACCTCCATACTGCTTTCCACAATGGTTGAACTAACTTGCATTCCCACCAGCAGTGTAGGAGGGTTCCCTTTTCTCCACATCCTCGCCAGCATTTGTTGTTGTTTGTGTTTTGGATGTTGTCCATCCTCACTTGTGTGAGGTGATATCTCATTGTGGTTTTAATCTGCATTTCTCTGATGATTAGTGATGTGGAGCATCTTTCCATGTGCCTGTTGGCCATCTGAATTTCTTCTTTGGAGAAGTGTCTATTCATGTCCTCTGCCCATTTCTTAATTGGATTATTGGCTTTTTGTTTGTTGAGGTGCGTGAGTTCTTTATATATTTTGGATGTCAACCCCTTATCGGATACGTCATTTATGAATATATTCTCCCATACTGTAGGATGTCTTTTTGTTCTACTGATGGTGTCCTTTGCTGTACAGAAGCTTTTCAGCTTGCTATAGTCCCACTTGTTCATTTTTGCTTTTGTTTCCCTTGCCCAGGGAGATATGTTCATGAAGAAGTTGCTCATGTTTACGTCCAAGAAATTTTTGCCTATGTTTTTTTCTAAGAGTTTTATGGTTTCATGACTTACATTCACATCTTTGATCCATTTTGAGTTTACTTTTGTGTATGGGGTTAGACAGTAATCCGGTTTCATTCTCTTACATGTAGTTGTCCAGTTTTGCCAGACCAGCTGCTGAAGAGGCTGTCATCTCCCCATTGTACATCCAAGGCTCCTTTATCAAATATTAATTGACTGTATATGTTTGGGTTAATGTTTGGATTTTCTATTCTGTTCTACTGGTCTGTGGGTCTGTTTTTGTGCCAATACCATATTTTCTTGATTACTGTGGCCTTGTAGTAGAGCTTGAAGTCAGGGAGCGTAATTCCCCGTGTTTTATTCCTCCTTCTCAGGATTGCTTTGGCTATTCAGGGTCTTTCGTGGTTCCATAGGAATTTTAGAATTATTTGTTCTGGTTCATTGAAGAAAGCTGTTGGTATTTTGATAGGGATTGCATTTAATCTGTAGATTGCTTTAGGTAGTACAGCCATTTTGACAATATTTATTATTCTTAGCCAAGAGCACAGGATGAATTTCCATTTGTTAGTGTCCTCTTTAATTTCTCTTAGGAGTGTCTTGTAGTTTTCAGAATACAGGTCTTTCACGTCCTTTGTTAGGTTTATTCCTAGGTATTTTATTCTTTTTGATGCAATTATAAACAGTCTAAATTTACACCCAAAGAAGAACAAAGTCAAAAGCTATAAAAAAAAAAGCTAACAAAGGAAAAAAGAAAAAAAAATAATAAAGATCAGAGCAGAAATAAATGAAATAGAAACTAAAAACAAGAAAATATCAATGAAATCAAGAGCTTTTTCTTTGGAAAGATAAACAATATTGATACCCTTTCGGCAGATTCATCAAGAAAAAAAAAGAAATGGCCTAAATAAATAAAATCAGATAATGAAAAACAATGGATACTATGGAAATACAGAGGATTAGAAGCGACTACTATGAAAAGTTATATACCCAGACAACCTAAAAGAAGTGAATATTTTTTTTAGAAATATACCAAATTTGTACATCAAAGAACATTATCAAGAAATTGAAAAGACAACATGCAAAACAGGAGAAAAAAATTCACAGATCATATATCCAATAGGGTCTAATATCCAAAATATATAAAGAAATTTTACAACTCAACAACAAAAAGCAACCTAATTTAAAAACAGGTGAAGGAATTACAGATAATTCTCTGAAGAGGATATACACATGGCCAAAAAGCACATAAAAGGTTCTCTATATCACTGGTCAGTAGAGAAATGGAAATCAAAATTATAAGATATCACACCACACTCATGATAATGGCTCTAATAAAAACCCAAAAGAAATTAACAAGACTAGGCAAGGACATGGAGAAATGGAACCCTCATACATCACCAGTGGGAATGTAAAATGTTGCTGCTTCTTGAGAAAACAGTTTTTCAGTTCTTCAAAAAAAAATATGGAATTACTTTATGGTCCAGCAATTCCACTCCTTGGTATATACCCAAAGCAATTGAAAAGGTACTCAAACAAATACTTGTACAGGAATGTTCATAGCAGTACTTATCACAATAGCCAAAACGTGTAAATACCTGAAATGCTTATCAGTGGGTGAGTTGATAAACATTGTGGAATATTATTCAGTCATAAAAGTGTATGGATGAGTTTCAAAAAATATGCTAAGTAAAAGAAGCCAGACACACAAAATTACATATTTATGACTTAATTCATAGGAAATACTCAGAATAGGTAAATCCATAAAAACATTTTGGAGGTTGATGGGCTGGGGTTGGGGAGGTAGGAGGGAATAGGCAGTAATTGCTTATTGGTTGCAGGGTTTTATTTTGAAGTGATGAAAACGTTTTTGATAAAGATAGAGATAGTGGTTGTACAACATTGTGGATGTACTGCATGCCACTCAGCTTTCACTTTAACATGGTTAATTTTATGTCACGTGAAAAAGTACAGTATTACCTTATCAGTGTACTATTACAAGTGAAATAGTATCTCTACTAAAGCAACATGTGTGTCTATAAAAAGCAAGAAGATAGATTCATTTTTTAGTATACTGTGTGAATAATTCATCAAAAGATTGAATTTAGAAAAGCAAGCTTATAATGTCAAATGACTACAGAAACTGAGGACTTTTTATACTTTTAAATAAATTAATTTCCATTGACCATAAATGTACTTTAATATCACTCAGAGGTAGGTAAATTATATCTAAGAGGAAAAATATTACTTTGAATTAAATTTTGTACTTAAAAATCCAATATTTTGCATGTTTGACAAATATTGTATCATTGATGATCATTAGGTATAAAGGCTATTAGGTGTCTACGTGCAATAATAGATGAGAGCTACAAAAAGTTACAATTGGAATGAAATTGTCCTACATTAACCAAGCTGCATTTCAGTTTCTATCACCCATGAGATTCTTAATTGGAGAAATGGGGAAATAAGGGGAAGCATTTAGTCTTGTTGTATTTGGAGGAACACCAGCTCCCTTCATTATAATGAAATGTTAGTCCTAGAGCTATTTCCACCAGGGAAATAGCTTCATACTCATTTATAATGGCAGCAGGGAACCCAAGTGTGGCCATTGAGACACATGCCACTATTTCAGTGAGAAATAGAATGCAACAATAAGATGTTCCATCCTGACAAAACAACTGTTCCCTACTGAATTTTTAAAGAAAACATAGATTTAATTTCCTTGGAGAAGAAGGACATTATTTTTCTCAAAGTAACATTCTAACCTAAAATAATGCCTAAATACATGGAAGCCAAAGTTCTAAATTTGAGACATGATGTTTCATTGAGTTAAACTGGAAAATTTATGTTAATCAGGTTGTTATATGCTACTTCTAGTTAGAGTTTGAACAAATGAAATTTCATGTAACTATTGAAATTTGATAGCACATTTATTTTCATATTTTGAGGACCTAAGAGCACATTCACTAAATTTTAAAAAATGGTTAAAAATCACTTTTTAAATGTTTCTAATTCATGCTGTTAGTCCCTTCTGGTTTCAGAAAATTATACAGTGGTTTTTAATAAGTACATATGTACATTTTAATTGTACACATGGATTTTCTCATAGTTTATACAAAGAAACAACTGTTTCCTTGATGTGAGTGTACTTTATTTTTTCTTTCCCATAGTGGCTATGCTTTTCTCCTGACAAATACATCCTATGCAACATGACAAGGTTAAATTAATTAGAAGCTCTGAAAATAGAGGAAATACAATATTTAAAGTGTTTGAGGATGTTTTAAATAATTATTGATTGAAATGGTAGAAATACTTGTTCTGATTTGAACTTAATGTTTTGATATCTGACTATATACCCATCCATCAAAAATAAAGACAATAATGTATATAAGTATGTTAGCTAACAAAGGCAAATTGTCAGGCACAGATTTTAAATGACAGTTTCAAACACTGAGAAAAAATACCCATTGAAAAGCCTGTGAAAATTTTCTTTTGACAAAGATTTTAGAGAAATTTCTAAATTGTATATATTCCAAGAAAGAAGAGAAAGAGAAACAGAAAGACAGAGAGGGACAGAGAATGACAGACAAGGAAAAGTTATAAACACAGTCTTATTCTTCAGGTTATTAAAAGTATCCCTTCAGAGATATAACACACAATACAATTATATGGATTTACTTTGACATACTGTATTACACAGTGAAATAGAAGAGGAAACCAATTTACAGATTAAAGAATGATTTTGTTTTAAACTTTTGACATATTTGACATACTAGATCTTAATAGAATATATTGGATTATATCTATTGATACTGATTAAAACAGAAAGAATAGAGAGGCACAAGTCTAGTTATAAATGGATGTTCTGGGATGTCCTGTGCAGCCAGGGCTCCAGATAGGTGATGGGGGCATGGGGAACTGGGCATCTACACCAAGGACAGAACAGGCCTCGCTGAGTTGGGAAGGTCCAAACTCCTAGTCCAGCAGGAATTTGGAGAACTGTCTTCCCCAGGATGTGATCCACATGTGCATTACTGCGAGGACCCAAAGACCTGCATCCGTACTGTGTGTGGGGAGAAATCTTCCTGCCTGGAGGAAAGAATCTGTAGACTGGAACTGTAATCTCCTCCTGATGGCCTACAATTGCCTTGCTTTTGTGCTATACAGTTACTTCAGGGAGTAGATTGACTACAACTCTCAGGGAGAAATACCCCTGTCATATTTAGAGTGGAGGACATCTAAACTCACACTGTCTCTACATTTCATCATTGAAACTAGAAGAAATAACTAAGAATGGCAGTGGAGGAAACTCAGTCTGTAATAAAGACATATTTAATCTATAGGCACAAAACCTTAAAGACTTTAGCCCATTGCAGTTAGGAGATCAAATATGCACAGATGAAGGGCACATACAAGTCTTAGAAATCATTCAATATGAAATGAAAGTAATGGCACTTTGCTCCAATGAGACATTGAGAGAAAAGGGTTTAGCTATTGTATACCTATATATTAACAAGTTGGACTCACAAGGAAAATATACATAATTTAGATGCTTATTGAATACAATAATAGTGTTAGGTAGAAAGATAGACATGAGCAGCCAGAGAAGGGAAGATGTTTCAAGGAAGAAATCACCCAGTAAGGGGGTCCCACTTGAAGACAACAAAAGCTTTGTAGAGAGATAACTCCCCTGCCTATTGGACGAGACCAAACTAGTCCTAACCAGATCACAACTCAGAAGCCATTGAACAAAACTAAGAACCATCCAAATCACCACTTATAATCTCATTAAAATAAACTAGTGGTTTTGCTTCTCACCCCAACATCCTACTCCATTGCTGGGCTTTTCTATGTGCAATTTGGGGAAAAACATCTGCACCAAGAGGACTAGGTGTATAAGTAGAGCTATTCGTCAATGACATAACCCTATCAATCAAAGAGGCCCCTCCTGCTAGTACATGATAAATAGACACTCAGCCTAAAACTTTAGGGCCGTTGTCTACTTTGACTCTGGTCCATTCTTCTCTTGGAGTGTATTCAGATAAAACTTTCACTCTGATTTTCTATTGTTTCTTTGCCTTTCAGTTCTTTTTTCGGCAAGAATTGAGGAGAACAAACTCTAGCTGTAACATATTTGGTGCAGTGACTTGGATTGCGAGTCTTGCCATTAAGGTGTGCTAAATAAAAAATGCCTGGGGCTTTAACACTCTTAGGGTGTCTCCACTGAATTCTTTCCTTGGAGAAAACAAGAACTGAGGAATTCCACAATCTACCACCCTGTTACAATAGTAATCATTCAGGTGTGAAAGCCTTTACTATTCAAAATATCAGTCAAATTGATGTGACATAAAGAGAACACACAATAACAAATGGTTTACAGGGCTACAGTCACTTCCCTCCTCAATTTGATACTTTTTCTTCCACAGGGTGCTGAAACAAATCTACTGCAAAACTCAGATTCATTAAATTGAAGTATTTGATTATCAAAAATAACAAAAATGAAAATCAAGCTGAATTATGGGCAGAATTTGCCCCTAACATCCCCCCTAGCAAGCAGAGAGATGTTCTGAAGGGCTATAGAAAGGGTGAGGTTTTTCCACAGTGAGATATCACCTCACACCATTTAGGATGGCCAACATAGAAAAGAATAAGAAGAACAAATGCTGGTGAGATGCAGTGAAAGGGGACCCTCCTAACACTGCTGGTGGGAATGTAAACTAGTTCAACCATTGTGGAAAGCAGTATGGAGGTTCATCAAAAAAATCAAAATAGAAATGCTATTTGACCCAGGAATTCCACCTCTAGAAATTTACCCTAAGAATGCAGTTTTCCAGTCTCAAAAAGACATATGCACCCCTATGTTTATTGCAGCACTATTTACAATAGCCAAGAAATGGAAGCAACCTAAGTGTCCATCAGTAGAGGAATGGATAAAGAAGATGTGCTACATATACACAATGGAGTATTACTCAGCCACAAGAAGAAAACAAATCCTACCATTTGCAACAACATGGATGGAGCTAGAGGGTATTATGCTCAGTGAAATAAGTCAGGCAGAGAAAGACAAGTATCAAATGATTTTACTCATCTGTAGAGTATAAGAACAAAGAAAAAAACTGAAGGAACTAAACAGCAGAAGATTCACAGAACCCAAGAATGGACTAACAGTTGCCAAAGGGAAAGGGACTAGGGGTGGGTGGACAGGAAGGGAGGGAAGGGGAATAAGGGGCATTATGATTAGTACACATAATGTAGTTGGGGGGGCACAGGGAAGCCAGTCTAGCACAGAGAACAGAAGTAGTGACTCTATAGCATCTTACTACACTGATACACAGTGACTGTAATGGGGTATGTAGTGGGGACTTGATAATTAGGGGGAATCTAGTTACCACAATGTTTTTTCATATGAAACCTTCATAAGAGTATATATCAGTAATACCTTAATAAAAAAAAGACAAATAAAACTTAACATATGAAAGAAATAAACCATTGTTTAATAAAAAGAAAGAAAGAAAGAAAGAAAAGAAAAATTATGGGGGAATCTAATAACCACAATATTGGTCATGTAATTGTATATTAATGATACCAAAAGAAAAAAATAAATAAATAAAGGGAGAGGTTTTTAAGGGCAGAGCAATGTAGTAATAAACAGAAAAAAATGATTATTTTGGGTGAAGTCACACTCTCTGGGGACAAAAGGATATCATTAGGTGAATTCCTTTGGGGGATGAAGTGGACTCTGACACTATCTAATTGATGCTGATTGGAAAATTCCTGACTGAATACATTTCTGGGGGAGGTGAAACTGCAGTTCAGTTAGTATTAAGCCCCAGTTTGGTGATGGCCTAGTAGAAGTGACACCATGTTGAGGGTTGCCTTTTCAACATATGTCAAAAGCACATTATGAAGCAGAAATCAAATCTTATATCTTGTTTGTTATGGAAAAAATTGTAATATTTCCAGAATTGCTTGCTTGACTCTAGTGCATCTGCATATCAGTAGGTGTTTCCAAGGTGTGGAGAGAAGCAGTCCATCACCATATCAATAAGTGATTACAGGGGAGAGCGAGCAAAAAGCTCTGTGATTGGAAACTGCAAGCCACATGAATAAAAGGTTCAAAGACAGAAAGTTAAAAGAGATTTATGTGCCATCTTGAGTAAGGAATTCAATAGGGGTCTGGGACTTCAAATGGGAGAAGGGCAATCAATGCACAGGGCAATAAGAAGAGCAGATGTTGGATAATAAGATGTTTTACCCTACCATATGGATGGGTCATTGAGATAAAATTTATCTCTGATAATAACCCTTATTTTGGGAAAGAATCCAATTTAGACTTTTCTAGGTAGCTAAGGGAGGGGTAAAGAGATGCTCAAGTTTCTCTTGAACTCACAGGGTCTTGACTGGCTTTAGTTCAAAATAGTCTACATCATAAAACAGCACATTTTGGAGTGTCCTTCTATTGGTCCTACAGATGCATTCCTAACTGTAACTACGAAAAAGACAATCATGCTGGGTTCATCTATAGATTTTCTGTAAATAGAAAAGGTCAATTTGTTTGATACAATATTTTGTGAGACCAGAATATTTCATGCCCACATGTGCTACTTTGGCATAAGGATTATTTTTAACTGGTTATTTTAAAAAACATCAGACACAGGGTAAGCTCAGAAGATAGTGCTGTTACCCTTTTTAAAGGGAAATTTACATTTACAAAGGAAATCTCATCTGTAAGTATATCCCCCTCTGTACCAGCAAGAGGATGACTCTTAATCCTAAGAGTCTTTTATCAATAGAAAAAGCAATGACCAAAATCTACATAATAAATCATACTCTTGTTTACCATACTTTGCCTGATCACCTTTCATAACTTCCCTCCCCTACTCGGAAGCTCCAAACCCCCTTTTCCTTTAGCTGAATGGCATATGAGCCTTAGGTCTAAATATTCTTTTGAGTTACTCATCCCTGAGTTTCCTTATGTACACATGAGATATATATGTTTATAAACATCCGTTTCTTCCTTGTTAATATCTTTTGCTACAGAGACCCAAATAAGAGCTTAGAGGGGGGGAAAAGGAAAAAGAATTTTCCTCCTCTACAATTGTTGCAGGAGATACCTGGGTGGCTCAAGTCCTTGGGCCTCCACTGCAGTGTAGGGTTCTAACTATACACAGGATAAAAATCAAACACCATCCAGGTACAGAGTGAGACGGATTTATGGTGGGATAAATGGAAGTTTTCAACCAGAATTTCTTGCTCAGGCCTGAGTGATATGTATATAAGGGCCTGTTTGCATATCAGTGGGATATTTACCACGCAGAGCCTCTGTTGTTTGGGGTAAGGAGTGGAGAATAACAGCCATTGTCTCCTCCCCTCCATTCCTGGTACATAATTGGTCAGGCACCTACCTGTCACCAGGGACCTGCCCACAGAGTTCCTCCTAGAGGAAGGGGCGAAGGTGAAATGAAGCTGGTGTTATGGTCACAGGGACAGCAGGAGCTAGCTGGTTAATGGGTCCAGAAAGGGAGATGGAGTCATGAGAAATATAAAATCCTTTCCCCAAACTCTCACCCTTGTCTTCCTTCAGTCTTATCAGAGCCAGAAGGAACTTGCCCTGGGTGGGGAACCACCTTCCTCGCAAGCCACATTTATTAAGTAGAAGGTATAGACTATACAGAAAATTGAAGCAGACTACTCCATAGGCAGATTAGCCCCTCCCTGGTGGTATGTTCACACTTTGGTTGGAAATACAATAAGTATGCAAGACAGGGGGTGGAATAATCATGATTTCTTTGGGGGATTCTAAAAAAAAGGTGATTTCCTTACTAGGTCTCTTCCAGAGGTTGTCATGGAAATGTAAGCCATCATGGCACTTGAAGGGTATGATTTTCACTAGGTAAATTAGATTTTAATGAAGTTAGGGGTCTATTCCCAGTCAAGTTCAACACCATAAATTCAGTCCCCTCTACCCATTGTTACTTTGTCATGTTAGTTATGCTCAGACTTTCTGTCTGCTTCACCCTGTCTATCCCTTCCCTACCTCAAAATATCTAATCATTTTGAGAAAGATCTCTTTTCTTTCACATGCTCAGAGACACTTTTTTTTCAAAGTTTTATTTTTATTTGTTTGTGTGTTGTTATATGTGTTGTCATAAAAGTTTTCTTTATAAAATAAGACAACTATTTTCTAACTAAATTGTTATTTTATATGTAGGGGATGCTGCCTGATTCATGATTTGTTTTATAAAGCTAATTAATCTCAAATTTACTTGGATGAATTTTGTTTTTTAACAGATGTATGTAAAAGAAGGCAACCATTTTCTATGAAAAGTAATCACACCATGAATTCATATTTTCAAGTTCAGTAACAGTGTTTCTATTGGAAAACAGACTATAATTGTTGTATATATGCATATTGTCAAAAGACAAAAATAATACAGTTTAATAACAAGTTTGATCATTCAAGGGAAAATGATCCATGGATTGAGAATATACAGTGCCTAATAAGCAGTGGGCCACTCTTCTCAAAAGATTTTGGGCAAGACTGAGTTTTAAATCTTAGAAGAGGCAAGGAAAGGGGTCCTATTAGGTGAATTGCCTCATTTTCCTTTGGAGGGTGGAGAGGGCCCAGGTAATGGATCGTTTTATTAGTGCTGCCAGAAAATTCCTGACTAACTGATTAAGAAAACATTTCTGGGGAATCTGAAGCTACAATTAGGTTAGATAGTAAGCCCCAGCTGGGTTACTTGGCCCAACATAGGTGGCTCCATTTTGGGTGTGTGGTTTTCTTTTTAAGACTGGCTTTGTAAGGGATCCCTCATGTACTGCACTGAAATGTAATTCAAACAACTAATCATTCTTTTTTCTCAGGCTGGGGAAATTAAAATTAAACTTTATGTATGATATTTCCCTTTCTTCCAAAAATTTTGCAGCGGGTCTGTATGTATGTTTGAATGTCTTCATTCAAGGGAACTTACTTTTAGTATAAGGTTCTGTGAAGTGCAATTGGTGTGTATGGTAATGTTGATGGGTATTATTTGTAATGTTAGTTTTATGTGAAAGTGTTTGCTTTACTTGAGAACTAAAGAGACATTCATTGTAAATAATTGAAATGGTAATATTTCATTTTAAAATTATGTTTTTCCACTGACTCTTCCACTCTTTATGTTTACAGATCCTATGAGAAATAATATAAACTTCTTAAAACGTGTTCAATTTTTAAGCATTTCTAAAAATGAAAAAAAGCTGTCTGTAGTTACCTAACACATTTCTTTTACATAATAGTGCTACACTAAAATTTAATGATATAATTCTCTGTAATTATGTGTAAATTTAAGCACACTGTGTGGGTTTTTCTACAGGAGTATATTAAAATGCTGACATTGAATACAACCTATGCTTTGTGTATTTTAATTTTTAGTGTAACAGCATTTGCATTTGAGCAATGAAAATAATCAACTTAATTTGCCTCCTAGAGAGCATGGAAGTGGCTTTGATTAGACTATTGAAAGCTGGTGTTGTTTCCCTTAAATTTGGATGCAGGGGGTAGAATTGCCAACATGATGCAACTCAGTAGGGATTCAGGGTGTCAAGGCAATGCTAAAGCTGACTCTATTAGAGTCAAAGGAGAAGGTCATTGAATAGGAACAAACAAGTTGTTTATGCTGGAGCTGTCTTTCCTGGAAATAATTTATCCATGCTATTGTATTATAATCATTAATATATACATTTTTTTCTTCATCATTTGTTTATATATTTTTGCAAATGACCATCCAAAAGATTAAATAAACAATTCCCAGTGCTCAAACAGAATTTTGTTTATTCTCACCAGCCAGTCTAGAAAATCTCATAATTCATGGGGCATTGTGTAGAATACTTAAGAAGGTCTTTGCTAGGTAATAGGGACTAATAAAACTTAGAAAGAAGACTTCACCGAATCTGCCTGAAACCATCAAAAGAAAATAAAAAAATAATACCAGAAAGAATCAATCTATCCTAAGTAAATTAAGAGAATTCCCTTTCCCACCCCAAATGCTCAGAAATTCTTAAGATATATAAAGATAACCAGTACCCAACAAGGCAAAATTCATAATGTCTCGCATCCAAACATTACCAGGCAGACAAAAAATCAGGAAACAAGAATATTCAGTCAATGAAAATACACCTATAATGGACACATATGTTATAATTTTTAAAGACATTAAAAAAAGTTTTATAACTATAGTCTATACTGAAAATGTCTATAAACATGTATATACACATATATGCATTGTGTTTAAATATATGAACATACAGATAAAGAATTAATGATAGATATGCTAATATACATGGTTTATTTCATAAACATGAATTTCCTATCTCTGTTCACTGAGTGGGTCTGAACACAGCAGGAATGAACACACCCAAATCTCTTAACTTTGTTTCTAAATACCATTCTACAATAAAAGCAACCAGAACTCTGATTTTAGAGATTGGGCAGGGAATATATAAGACAAGACTCAATCATCTTATGGTACTAAAAATAATGGAAGTGCTTTCAAAATGAAATGAAAAGGAGCAGATCACAGATACAGAGATATAACTGAAAGAGTTCCCAATGGCCCAACTTAGAACAATTTGTATAACACATTAATAAAAGTATTATATTATAACTGAAAGAATATGATAAATATACATGATTTCATACTATGAATAAACGATTAAATAAAAAACTGGGAAGCAGAAACACATTTTTGCAGAAAAAAATCTGCATTAGTTTGTTAGCACTGCTGTTGTAAAGCATCACAGACTGTATTGTTTAAACAATAAATTTATTTTATCACAAATATGGAGACTCAAGTCTGAGATTGAGGTGTATTTGTTGCTTCCCAAACCCCATAATCCTAGTGTAATCATAAGAAAACAACACATAAACTGAAATTTAGAGGCAATCTATAAAACACAGGATTAGTACTCTTTAATTCTAAGTCATGAAAAATAAGGAAAGAGTGAATCCACAACAAGGACACTGAAAAGACATGGAGACCAAATGTGGTATAGTATCATGAATGAGATCATGAAACAAACAAAAAATACATGAATGGAAAAACTGGTAGAATATGAATAGTTTCTATAGTTTAGTTAATACTATTAGACCAATGCTATCTCAGTTTTAACAAATGGATCATACCTAATGTTAAATTAGTTAAAAGTTGAGTAACAGACATAGAACACTGAATACTATCTTTGCAATTTTCAGTAAATCTAAAATTATAAAAAATTAACAATTCATTAACAGATACTGTAATATGATGCCTCTCATAAACATCAGAATGGCTTAAAATAAAAGAAATGACTGATATTGATAAGTGTTGGCAAACACATGGAGTAACTGGAACTCTTCTCCAATATTGGTAGTAGTACAAACTGGTACAACTAGTTTATAACTATAAAAAGCTTCTACTTAAGTTCGATGTATGCATACCCTGTGCCTTAGCAATTTCAACATGAGCTAAGGATCCAAGGGAAATGTACACTTATCTATATCAAAAGACATGTAAAAATGTTGATAGCTTTTAGAAATGGCAGCTCAAACTGGAAACAACAAAAATTGTTCATCAGCTGGTGGAAGTAAACATCAAAATAGTATGAAACAAAGAATACAAAAATTAGGATTAGTTATCTTTGAGGGAAAGAAAGGGAGTAATGATTTGATAAGGACATTCATGAATCCTTTGGGATGTATGAAATGTGTTATTATTTTGACATGGTTATTCTTTATGTATATATGTGTTTATTTTGTCATATATATGTGTGATTTTTGTACTTTTTGTGTTATACATAAATGTAAAACCTTTATTTCAAAAGAAATGTATGACTAAGAATAGTGCTTCATTTTCTTTTCTCATTTTTTTGAAAATCAAGTAATAATTAAAAAGCAAGAAAATATAAAATATTTTTATAATTTTTAGAAATTTTTAATTAAAAAAGATTTGTATATCATTTTTATACTCAAAACCTTTATTTTTACTTAGGGAATTGCTATTATTACATCTGTTGGTTTTTAAGAAGGAATAAAACCCCTGCATAGCACAAATTTAAGGTAATAGACATACCTCTGAAACTACAGGACCATATTTAGTGTGAGATTGAGTCAGCCTAGAGAAGTGAGTTACATGTAAACAATTGTGATTTTATTTGAGGTAGTTTCCATTAAAGTTTCTTCTCAGTAACACACTGCCTTCTCACCTATGGACTTCAGCTTTACTTTGATCCAGATAAAACATAATTTATCTAATAATGTTCAGTATTTCCATTTAGAAGATAATTTTTGACTCTTACGAAACTTAACAAAACAGCTTCACATCAAGAAACTGACAACCCATCTGTGGTGACAAGTTACTGTACACTTGTAACCTTTCGTCCCAGAATAACCATGTGTCCACCTGGCTGCCTCCTTCCAGCAGTATGATACATATACAGTATGCTAAGTATACAGTATGCTGATGGCCTGGGGCCAGCCAAATCCAGGCCTCTTATCTAGGGAAACATCCTTATTGGGAAGCAAACCCCTTTGATTAAGGTTTTGTTCCTCGGGGCTCTGGTAGCACAAGAATGACCCACCTAGCATAGCATGTAGTCTTTGTAACCTTCTACCCTGGCTCACAGGTAGCCTTTGTCTCCTCACCCCGTATAGCAGTTCCCTCCCTGTCTAGCCCAGCAGTGCACAACCTCATCCAGCTAGTTGCTCCTGGACTCCCTGTACATAGGTCCCAGTAAGCCCTCATGCCTCATAAGCATCCCTGGGTCTTTTCCTCACTTTCTTGAGCACTTTCCCATTGCAACTCACCCAGCAAGGTGTACAATCAGACTTGTGATCATACACCATCTAACCAATCATTACAACACCCCTCTCCCCAAAAAAATCTCATTACCACACAAATGTTGAAATCTGTAGGTTCATAAACATGTATTGATCTTAATAGTAAAATAGATCAAACACAATATATATACAGACCCATTCATATGTATGCTGCTTCACATTATCAGTGTGGTAAAAATTATTTACATTTACAAATGTAGGACTTTGAGGTGAGAATTTAAGGGCATTGGCTTTAAAGCTCATGATCTAAATGCAGTGTAGCCTGGCTATTGAGTACATGGGCTCAAATCTATATGAGGAGAAACTCACTTTTCCAAATTAATATAACATTTTTAAGTTGCAGCTTCTCTAACTACAAATAGAGACAATATTATCAAATACTTGGTAGGGTTAATGTAATAAATAAATGTAATAATGATTTTATAACATTTAGAATAGTGCTCAGCACAGATTAATATTTCAGTAAATCATATTTTGTCTCGATTGTATCAAAATGGCAGTGTCCTTTTAAGAAGTACATTGTTAATAGTTTTTTAAACTGAAATTTGTTTACAAAATAAGATATTGCATTAGTAAACATAGGCTTGTGAAATCATTGTTATGAAAAAAGAAGGTATAAGTAATAGATTAAATAAGCAGTACTGAAGAATATAACTTTTTCCTCTTTAATGTTGTATGTGTGTCTGACTTCTTTACTATTTGATATGTTTAAGTGAATATTTTAAAAAGACAAACTGATTACACTGCATTATTTTTATCAGTGTATGTAGGAGAGAGCTCAAAAAGTGAACAGAATGTTCATTTTCATGAACTCTGGGACATATTTATTTGAGTAATAATTTTAAGACTTCCAGGTGCCCACAGGAAGAAATGTTAACAATGACAGTGAAACCATGGATCCCAGTATTAGAACCTGTAATTTTTATGCCACATTATGACAAAGGTTTTGTTTAAATGAATAAGACATTTTAGTATTTATAATATTTAAAGTGCAATCTTAAACTTATTATGATACTGATACCAATGTATTTCTGCACAAACGACCTTTTTTAAAAATAATCTGAAACTGGATATTAGTTTATTATATCCAACCTAATTTCTTCTTTCAATGGACTATGTTTACTAACCCCTCTGTGATGCCAATTTCAGGCCAATGAGATCTGGCTAAACCTCAATCAACCACAAGTAAGATTATCATTATGTGTAGTATAGTGAAAATGCATTAAAGATAAACACATTCCTCAACTTTTGTGGTGATGTGCATGTGTATACAAATATTTGTGTGTACACACATACACACACACACACACACACACACATAGATATATGTGTATGTCAGATATATATTAGATATTTCTGACATAATACATATATATGTATATATATATATTTTATATATTTCTGAACATTTCACACCTCCATGAATTATAGAAGAGTAGATGGACTTCAATTATTGTGTTAAATCTTAATCATTTCAGTGATGATAACTCTCTGAGAAGAAAATTAATATTCCTTGGTAAACATGAACAAAATAAAATATTTAAGTAAAAGAAAGTTAGATGATTCTAAACATGCCTCAGTCAATCATGGTAGAAAATAAATAAATAAGCCTCCCAAAATATCTTTTATCAAATTTTCTTGGGAGGCCACTAAAAATAGGATCAATTCTGCTCTAAGATCACAAAATAACATGCAACATTGGACACAGAACACTGAAAAAAAAGTATACAAAGTAATTTTGGTGAGGTGAATTAAAAAGGCAGCTAAGCATAAGTAAAATGCTAAACCTTAATAAGTAGTTGAAATTTTCATTTTTAATCAGCTTTCCATATAGTTAACATTTTTTTAAGCAAACAGGATATATTAATAATGTGTTTCTTAGAACTGAGAAACAGGAAGCTTTAAATATACAGTTTAATTTTTGGAACTAATTACAGGTAGAGGACATTATGTCTAATACTGACTCAGAAAGAATAGGCTTTGAAAAGAAAATGGGTATATGTAGTGCTAATCACATTGTACATAATATTCGAGAGAGTAAATTTTTGAATTGCCTTGTTTATAGGCCTAACCATCTTGCAGTGGTGGTGAAAGAAGGGAGAGCACCTCAAGATTCAGGTTGGGTAAATTGCATGGGAGGTTAAACAGAACACAAGGTGAACTAACTTTGGTCTTTTCCTAATACAGGGTTCCTGACTACTGGGGTTTCATTTTTACGCAGCAACTCACGCAGATAGATTTGAAAAGAAAATGAAGTCATGATTTATTACAGATAATAATTTGAGTGGTCAATAGGAGAAACAAGTCAGTAGTCACTAACAGCAGTCTAGAGCCCACAGGCTCAATGTTAGGATGTCAGTAATTTAGAATTCTTCAGCACAGGTAATGTGGCTTTATGTGTCAATGTGATCTACAACCTAGACATGCATGATTTGTCTTATTCAGGAATTTGTACGCCAATGGTGTTCAGTAGCATCTAATTAAAAATTCACTTTCTTGGAGGTGGCTACAGGAGTGCTTCATCTTTCTTTTTTATGATCAACTCCACTGCCTTGCTAATTTGTAAAATGAAATTTAGAAATGGGTTTTCATTAGTTAAATTGGTGGTGATAAAGATATGTGGAGTGATTGAGACATTTTAGGTATGCTGAGTGCCCTTACCTGAAAAGGATTAAGAATCCAGGAAGGCTTCAGTGTGGTACCTCTGGTTGGTCCTTAAAGGGTTTGATCTCTAAAAGAGGGTAAACCAGACATTGTGTCTACAATCAACATGGTAACATTCACTTCCAGTGATATGGCTCAATGTTTTTGTTTTTGTTTTTATTCCTTTTTCCTGAATCTATTAAAGGACAGGGAGATAGGTGCTCACTAAGCACATAGAAGAGATTGCAGGACAGTTTTATGCCTACTTGTTAATAAATATCTATAAACATGGAAGATTTGAGATTATTTTAACCTAGTAGCAATATCGACCTTCAGTAGAATCTAGATATTGGTTACTGCCAAGACCCAGCAAAAAATATAATACTTGTGGAGAAAAAAATGGCTTACTTGCATTCACAACAGTCAACTGAATTTTCCTTTTCATAGGATATGGGGTATGTGTGTGTGTGTGTACTTTCTGACTTAGAACATTTTCCTGCTTTCATTACTGTGTACATCACTGGATAGTGGATGGCCTTTATTTAACTAAATTGGCACCACCAAAAAAGTGAGAATCACTCTTTTGGTTAAAATAATGAAGCTATTCTGCAGTGTCCCTATTTCTTCTTCATCTGCCATTCTTCTTTCTCCGAGATTAGACTCTCCACAATGCCCTATGGGCCTCTACTGTTTCTCTTGTGCTACAAATTGAACTCACTGATGATTTCCTCTCCTGCTGTATGTATAGTTAGTTCCCTTTCAAGCAAAACTTTCCACTCAACAACCTCTTTTCATGTATTTTTCTATGTCAGGTTTTTATGAAAAGAAGTCCACTGTTATTTTTTCCATAATGGTACAAAAGGTACAAATTATTATCCTGTTATTTAATTCTTCATAAACTCTATAAAATATCAATGAATAAAATCTTCCTTCTACTGGACCACTGCAATTTTTAAGTGGGTGCTTAGGTGTTGGAAGTACCCAAGGCAAAAAAACTGTTGTGTGTATTCCTTAAGATGCAGAGACTCCCTTACTACATTCTAAGTGATTGCCAATTGTGTTCCTTTTAAATTGTCCTAAAATCTCTCATTACAGACTATTATTACAATTTCTCTAAAAATGTAGGAGCCAGATCTTAGTCACACATTTCCTCAAAATTTTAATCAGGATATGACTGCATCTTTTCTCACCTCCACCTTGGGCTCTGCAATTATGAGTATCCTTTTGTTCAGATACCCGTAATTGTACACTTTAAAGGGTGATAATCAGTAACACTGTCAACTTCTGTCTAACTGGTGCCCCAAATCTATGGACACAGTAATCCCCCAAGCAGGACCAAGATAAATTATACTGAGTCAGTTAAAGAAAGCATTACAAACACATTAATGAGCAAATGCTTTATTCAATTATATGTATGTATGCTTTTATTTCAGAACATTCTTTTTTTTAACTTATTCTTATGATAGGCATGCTAACACCTCTTATTTAATTTTTTTTTCTAACTTGCCCATGTAGCTTTTGATTGAACAATTGTGATGCTATTTTGCCTTGTGTGTGCAAATTATTTAATTCTATTAGTGAATGATGATATTTATCATTGTCCCATTATAAGTCATTGGGCATTAATATCTTATGTTTGCTACTCTTTGAATATGTTAATATTTAATTTTTAAACTTTTTATTTCTTTTATCTTAATTTTGTGTCATTTGTGTGCTTTATACCTTATAATTATGCAACTTATTGTTTTAAGTACTAATCTGAGATCTGTTTCCCTTATTAATCTCAATTTTAATATTGGTATTTATTGGAATAACATAAACCTGGTCTCTTACATACCTTTAATTTTATGTTTTTAAAGTTAGAGTCTCTTGTTAAATTTACTTTCTTTTCTATATCACTTTTTTGCCACTGTACAAGATTAAATGGGTAAATCAACTTGGTCAAATCAAGGTGTCTTAGATTCTTTAGATGAGATTTTTTGTTGTTCAGTGGTATAGACCTTTGAATGCAGTCATTCAAATTGCAGTTCTTAAGGGGACACTTTCACACTTTTCCCTATCTGAAGATGTGTGGATCTGAGCAGAACTACTAGATTTATAGTTTCAGACTTATGGGAACAGCTAACCTTAGAAAATTAGTGTCCATTCAAAGAGAAACTCAGATGAGTATGAAAAAAAGGAATCCTTAGAGTGAGTTAGTCTTTATTCAGACTCTATCTGAATTCATCACTCCCCCTCTTCCTCCTTCTTTTTTTCCTTTCAGTAATTCTCAACTTTGACTGCACATGGGAATCACCAGGCCCCCCTCCCAGAGATTCTGATTAAAATGCTGTGTGCTGTGTCTTATACACAAGAATCTTTAACAAATCCACAGGTAATTCTACATACAACCATGGTTGACAGACACTCTTTAGCCACACAGTAAATCAGTGTTTGTCCCCTTTCTCCCATGCCTTACAAAAACATGGAGTTTAGTAGGTTTTAATGTTCTCTTCCCATATTTTATCTACTATGCTTGTTGAAATGACCTGAAGTATCAGATTCAGGTTTTTTGTTATGTTTCTACCTTCCTAGTTCTCATTTTTAAATAACTGAGTTAATCCAACTAGAATTACTAAAATTACTAAAATTAACCATTGTATAATTGCTTTTTTAAACTTTTTTAAAATGTATTTTTGTGGGTAACAACTGTTTCTTCCATTATATATTCCTTCTACTATTGAATTAATGTGCTGTTTTTTTTCTTGCCATTCTAAATTCTTGATTTTTTTTATTTCATAACATTTTCCTTGAATTATAGGGTCGTCTTCTGCTTATTTTGGCTTTCCAATATCCCTTCCTTCTCCTAGCTAGTAAGGCAGCAGGAATTATCTCTTAGGGATTATTCTTCTCATATTATCTGCATTCTTCCTTATCTTTCAATCCCCTCTATCCTACAGGATAGGCATATGAATTAAGACTGTTTCATTGAGACTTTCCACCTGAAATTTGTATTTCAAGCAGAGTTGATCCAAGGGTCAAAAATCATTTGGAGATAATTTGAACTAATGGCAAGGACCTGAGAGAAAATGTGAATAGACTGTCCTAATTCTTATTTTGTACAATCCTGGTTATTTACATGTTACTCCTATCTTTCCAAGTAGTTTTTTTGGTTTAATCAGCCGGAGTCAGATTTTGTTTTTAGAATTCAAAATACAAAATGAACAAGGGAATTGTGACTAGGAATTTTTAGATGAACCTTCAGAAATACCTGGAGCATTTAGAAATTTTTTTATAATTGTGAAATTGAAATGCAGTAAAACTCATATTCATATTACAGATAGAAAATGTGTAGTCCCATGCAATCAAGAAACTAGTATGTCTATACAATGACCTAGTAAAATTTCATACTTAGAAATTTAATTCATAAAACCAAAAAATGGAAATGACTGAAAGTACATCAACAGATAAATAAACAAACAAATGGATATCCAAATACTACTCAGCAACAGAAAGGAATAAACTACCAACATATGCAATAACACAGTTGAATCTCAAATGCATTATTCTAAGTAAAAGAATCCAAACACCAAAGACTATGTATTATCTAATTCCATTTATGTGAAATTAAGAAAAGTCAAAACAGTGATAGAAAGCAGATTAGAATGAATTGGTAGAGCTTACTGATTTATATTGTCACAATTATCTGGAAAAACTTTTGAAATGTATAAAATGTAGTATATGGCTGCATTTGGTGTCCCAGCTGTTGTAGGGAGCAGAAATACTAAGAATGCAGTTTGACAATATCTTTAAATGGTAATTTAAGCCAGGAAAGCATATTGAAGATATTGTGAATGAAATGGACTCTCTGATCTCAGCAGGAATGGGAGGGAATCTGCAGAACCATGTTGGTAGAATTTACATTGCTCTTAACTTTGACAAGAAAGAGTCTTAAATTCTGCTGTAATCTATATTGACTATGATTTCCTTATTAGGTCTCTGGAAAGGAAGTAGCAGGAGATGTGAGCCTACATAGTGTCATTGTCAGTCAGAGAAAAAGATTCAAGATTTGCTATAGAACCTGTCAAATCACTAAAGCCACAGCACCAGAAGACTGATGTGTAAGTTGTTATTTTTAGGTAAATTTGTTGAGCCAATATGGATCAAAACAATTTACATAGATTTCACTGAAACTACATCTTCAAAGACATGTACATTTCTCCTCATATATGTCTCCAAGGGCTGAGGTTCTGTATATTTTCTGCACTTATAACCCAAGGCCATGTGCTCATATTTTAATCCATTACTCAAATACTTCCTAAATTCTTTCAGAGACATTTAGTCAGTGGGAAATATAGAATGCACACTTCACCTTTTATTATTCTTTCTTTCATTTGCATATGCCATTAAAAAATATTGTCACTAACATGGAAGTAGAATAAAACAATAGTCGCATGTCTAATATTTGAATGTCCTAGGGCAAGAATAAAAATGGAGGTCCAAATATATGCATATTATTTTAAAATGTAAATAAAGCTAACAATCTATTAGTTATTATAGTTTAGTCCTCCCCACTCATGACAAATATATCTTTGGAATGACAAAGACAGTCATATTCAAACTTAGGATAATTCAACTCCTTAGAATTCTAGTCCTAACCAGTACCAGGTGACATGGAAAAAAATCTGCTGCATCAACGCTTCTCATAGTTTACCTTTCTCTTCCTCCAGTGAGGCTTGTTGGGGCATTTATAGACATTTTGGTTGGTTTATCTGAAATCCATCTACAAGCCATTTGGACTCCTGATGTGTACAATGATGTTGCCATCTTATGTGGAAGGACAGACATAGGAAAGAGGTTTGCACAGACAATGAAAATAGTCATTATTTCATTTGGGCAGTGATTTCCAGAATTGTGGGTGTTAAAAGCATAGTTTAGAACTGGATAGGCTCAGGGAAGTCATGTCCCATTATTAATACTTCTGACTTCTCTATCTAAGGGACTTAGGGACATATAAAATTTGAGAATGAGTGGAGGGCTCCTCTTGCTAGGATCTAATGATGGTCTAGGCTCAGGAACTGGTGTAGAAGCTGAGAGTAAAGACTCATTTGAATCCTAGACAGATTCTCTGCTCTGTTGTACTATACTCCTGATTCACAGTTATCTGGCCACAGGAACTGAAATAAATGGCAATGTCCTCCTTAATTACTTTCATGTAATTTTGCTTACATGTATTTTTACTGAACTAGCACATTCTGAGTTACAACCACTTACACAGTGACTTCTCAACCTATAGGCTTTCATAGCTTTTACAAGCTTATTGATTACCTAAAATTTATTCCCATTTCCGCCACTAATAAAACATATTTACTTTTCAGTCTAGACATTAAAATATCTGAGTGACTGGAGAAATGGTCACTCATTAACAATAATCAATTAATTAATTAACTAATGGGCTTCCCTTTCCTGTTTAATTGTAACAGCCTAGAATTTTAATTCTCAATGGAGTTACACATGAAGAGAACATGATCAGAACTGACTCACAACACTTTCAGTACCCTAAAGGAGATGCCTATTAATTACATACTGTTCATTGAATCCCTCGTGCTTCCTTTTTATATTTACTTCTCCACTTATGGTTGGATAGCTCTTCCTTCAATTATACTCTCTCAAAAATAAATTGTCATTATCATCATTATCATGGCTTACATTAATCAGAATTCAAGTCAGCTGCTTATGTAATATTTCTTTGTAAATTTGTCTGGCTAGAGAATTCTGGTTTCATTTATTTCACCACAAAATTTACTTACTTGTTTATTGGAATTTCATTTTACTTATAATAAACTTTGATGCTGAAGAAGAGTTTAACAAAATTCAACACCTGACAGTAACTCTCAGCAAACTGAGGATAGAAGAGAAATACCTCAGCTTGATAATGGACATCTACAAAAAAACTTAAGAGTCTGTACAATCATAATTATGAAAGACTGAACACTTAATATTATTTTAATTAACAATTGTATGAGAGATCCTAACTAAATAGATTGGAAAAGGAAAAGTAATATCTCAGTATATCAAGGAATACACTCTAAAACTTAAATTTACACCAGTTAATGTCATTGATGCAATAAAAAAAATTTCTTACACTAGTTTCTGCCATAAGGGTAAACATCAGTTTTTAAATGTTCTTCATCTTCAGGTGTTGACATTAGTCCTTTTACTACAAATTTTTTTTGCTACATATATCCTATACCTAAGTCTGCTGCCCCAATTTTTTGTTTTTAACTCTTGTTTTTCCAAGGTTCATTCTTTTAAAAAATATCAATGGTACCTCTGAACAAATCATGAAAATATTATCTGCTCTTATGTTCAATTCCTTCACCTCATCTGTGCCATGTTAGTAATGAAAGTACTGTTCTTGTAAGTAACTTTTTCCCTTTCCAAATTATGACGAACATAAATTATTCACAGATCCACATAGGCTTATGCCAAACAATTGTGACATTCTTAGACAACATGGTATCTTGTGTTTTTTGTGGCAGTCTTCCAAATAAATGTTCAAGTTAAACCTGTGACCCACACAGGAATATTTCAGGGATTATTTGCAGAAGATGCAGGAAGTTCTCTGATTAAAGAAGGGACAGGGATTTCAAAATCTCTCTTACAGCTGTGATGCAGTTTTTGTTTTTGTTTTTCTTCTCCTGTTTAGTCAGAGGCAATAAAATGATAAAACTGCCCTCAATTTCCAAGTGGAAAATACTACTCCTCTGTGCTAAGAAAACAAAAAACAAACCGCAAGTTTCATATCCTATTGATATAGTTTTTTGTTTTTTTGTTTGTTTAGTTTCATTGGGATGTTTCAAAAACTATTGGCATTCCGAAAGGTAGGTAGGTCTATAACTGAAATTTCAAATAGACCCTCACTTTAACAGTATTTTAGTTCTATATTTTAACCAAGTTCCATTATTGTAAAAGTCTTAGGCTAGTAGTTGCTCCTTTATGTCAAAATGACTGACTAGCATCAGAAAAGAAAACCAGTGGCCTCTTTTTTGTTCACTTTGTTTTATCTGCACAATCCTATGCCATTTTCACACTAGAGGACCAGAAAAGTGAGAAGTCTCCACACTTTAAAGCATTTTTATGACTACAATTTCTGTTTTAATCTATCAGTCCTATTTCCTTGGAATACCAGATGAATCAGGGCCTTTTGATCTATGTTAATTACATTTTACACAGAAACAGTGAAAACTCAATTCTTTATTGCCTTATCATTTTCTGAGCCTTTCTGTGAGTCCTGTGCTGGGAGAGGAGAAAAAAAGGTTGCAGTAAAGTTTTTGAACTGTGTTTAAAACACACTGCCTAACAGGAGTGTGAAAAGTCATAGATTGCCACTGCCCATTCAGCCCGGGAGAGATTTTTGAGATCATAGGAAGAAATGGAAAGAGATTGTTTTCTCCCACCAAGTAAGAGGGAGAAATTGATCATTCACTCCTGGCTCTCAGGGAAAGCAAGGAAGAAAAGCAGAATGCAAAAGCAAACAAAAATTTAAGAGCAAATTTAAAACCTTTAATTCCAAATGACAGTGAAACAGGTAAATACTATGCTGTTAGCTCCTATTGTTTTGGCTAAATAGTAGGCATTTAGGTTTGAGAAGATAGTCAGCTTAATCAAGGGTAGGAAAAGCAAATCGGCCTTGGCAGTTCTGTGATAATATAAGACTGAACAAGTGGCCCATTTTCAGAGGTGACTAATAGCACAACTCTCACTGTGGATGAATTGTTATTGATGACAACAGTAAGGAAAGCCAAACGTGAAACAGGAAGCTTTGCCTTAAAATCACTTTGATTCAAAATAGATGGCGTAATTCCAACTCTGATTTTATATAAATCCTTGTTTGGACAGCTTAATAGTACTTACAGAGTATTTTTTAGAAACTTAAATCAATATAGTATAGTTGATATATAATCTCTTTCTATATTGATAGGGATAAATATATTCCTATATATATCTGTGCACATACATTTACACACATATGAACACTGAAGACACATGCTCATCACCAAATTATTGAAGGATTACATAAAGAATAGGAGTCACATCTATGCTGGATGTATGATACAATATGCCACATACTAGGTGACTTTCATTTCTTTGATACATTATCTTTTTTTGTAAGATATAGAATATGATTCCTTGGGGGTAAATTTCTTTGAATCACCACTAATGTAGAAGAAAACATCAAGATCAACATTACATGTGGCACTGTAGCTAACCTTTAGAAGACTAGTAACAAGTTTACTAATATATTTTCCCCTGATGGCAAAGAAATATATGTTAAAAAGATTTACCATTAAGTGGATAGTATTGTAATAACATCTGAGTCAGTGGCACATACCATACCCCATTCTATATCTACCAGGAACATCATGACAGCATTCACACGATCGGTGAAAGGATGATGGAGCAGTTTAACTGCCACATCGCTGAAACATGAATGCAGCCAAAATACAGAACTGAAGCTGTTAATGCCCATACCCTTACTTCATTTACTCTCTGTAGCTTTATTTCACTTACATTCCATATGTTGTATGGTCACTGAAGTGTTTATCACTGGCACGCTGCAGTGTTTCTGGTCCACTAGCTGTATCTTTACGACTATCTCCGGAGGCAGCTAGTGCAAATCTTGTTTTTCTCAGAGGTATTCTAATTTGAGTCTATTGTCTAAGATTCTGTTATAAAAAGCAATTGAAAAAGTTCCATCCCTCCTGCTCTAAAGAGTGGAAACAATAATGAAAATGCACTTGTCAGTTGCCTTTCAGTTGTACTATATATTCTAACAATGCTTATACATAAGACTTTCATTAACTTCAGTAAATTACTAGCTTAATTCTTAGCTGCCATTTTTTTATTTTGCTATCATTAATGTACAATTACATGAAAACATTATGGTTATTAGACTCCCGCTATTATCAAGTCCCCACCACATACCCCAATACAGTCACTGTCCAACAGCATAGTAAGATGCAGTAGAATCACTACCTGTCTTCTCTCTGTTATACTGTTTTCCCCATGTACCCCCCCACTATATTATACATGCTAATGTATTACCCCTTTTTCTCCCTTATCCCTCACTTCCCACCCATCCTCCCCAATCCCTTTCCCTTTGGTAACTGTTAGTCCATTCTTGGGTTCTGTGAGTCTGCTGCTGTTTTGTTCCTTCAGTTTTTGCTTTGTTCTTATACTCCACAGATGAGTGAAATCATTTGATACTTGTCTTTCTCCATCTGGCTTATTTCACTGAGCATAATTTCCTCCAGCTCCATCTGTGTTGTTGCAAATTGTAGGATTTGTTTTCTTCTTATGGCTGAATAGTATTCCATTGTGTATATGTACCACCTCTTCTTTATCTATTCATCTACTGATGGACATTTAGGTTGCTTCCATTTCTTGGCTATTGTAAATAGCATTGCAATAAACATAGTGGTGTATCTGTCTTTTTCAAACTGGGCTCCTGAATTCTTAGGGTAAATTCCTAGGAGTGGAATTCCTGGGTCAAATTGTATTTCTATTCTTAGCTTTTTGAGGAACTTCTGTACTGCTTTCCACAATGGTTGAACTATTTTACATTCCCACCAGCAGTGTAGGAGGGTTCCCCTTTCTCCACATCCTCGCCAACATTTGTTGTTTGTCTTCTGGATGTTGGCCATCCTAACTGGTGTGAGGTAATATCTCATTGTGGTTTTAATCTGCATTTCTCTGATGATTAGTGATGTGGAGCATCTTTTCGCATGCCTGTTGGCCATCTGAATTTCTTCTTTGAAGAAGTGTCCGTTCAGCTCCTCTGCCCATTTTCTAATTGGCTTATTTGCTTTTTCTTTGTTGAGGTGTGTGAGCTCTTTATATAATTTGGATGTCAACTCCTTATCGGATATGTCATTTATGAATATATTCTCCCAAACTGTAGGATGTCTTTTTGTTCTACTGATGGTGTCCTTTGCTGTACAGAAGTTTTTAGTTTGATATAGTCCCACTTGTTTATTTTTTGCTTTTGTTTCCCTTGCCCGGGGTGATATGTTCATAAAGAAGTTTCTCATGTTTATATCCAAGAGATTTTTGTCTTTGTATTTTCCTAAGAGTTCTATGGTTTCATGACTTACATTCAGGTCTTTGATCCATTTTGAGTTTACTTTTGTGTATGGGGTTAGACAATAATCCAGTTTCATTCTCTTACATGTAGCTGTCCAGTTTTGCCAACACCAGCTGTTGAAGAGGCTGTCATTTCCCCATTGTATATCCATGGCTCCTTTATCATATGTTAATTGAAAATATATTTGGGTTTATGTCTGGGCTATCTAGTCTGTTCCATTGGTCAATGGGTCTTTCCTTGTACCAATACCAAATTGTCTTGATTACTGTGGCTTTGTAGTAGAGCTTGCAGTCAGGGAGCATTCACCCCACTTTATTCTAACTTCTCAGGATTGCTTTGGCTATTCGGGATCTTTTGTGGTTCCATATGAATTTTGGACCTATTAGCTTTAGTTCACTGAAGAATGCTGTTGGTGTTTTGATAGGGATTGCATTGAATGTGTAGATGCTTTAGGCTGGATGGCCATTTTGACAGTGTTAATTCTTCCTATCCATGAGCATGGGATGTGTTTCCATTTATTGGTATCTTTTTAAATTTCTCTTATGAGTGTCTTATAGTTTTCAGAGTATAAGTCTTTCACTTCCTTAGTTAGGTTTATTCCTAGTATTTTATTCTTTTTGTGCAGTTGTGAATGGAATTGTTTTCCTGATTTCTCTTTCTGCTAGTTCATCGTTAGTGTATAGGAATGAAACAGATTTCTGTGTATTAATTTTGTATCCTGCAACATTTCTGTATTTAGATATTAGATGGAGTAGTTTTGAAGTGGATTCTTTAGGGTTTTTTATGTACAAAATCATGTCCTCTGCAAACAGGGACAGTTTCACCTCTTTCTTACCAATATGGATGCCTTTTATTTCTTTGTGTTGTCTGATTGCTGTAGCTAGGACCTCCAGGACTATGTTGAATAAAAATGGGGAGAGTGGGCATCCTTGTCTTGTTTCCGATCTTAAAGGAAAAGCTTTCAAGTTCTCGCTGTAAATTATAATGTTGGCTGTGGGTTTGACATATATGGCCCTTATTATGGTGAGGTACTTGTCCTCTATACCCATTTTGTTGAGAGTTTTTATCATGAATGGATGTTGAATTTTGTTGAATGCTTTTTCAGCATCTATGAGTTTCAGCCACATGTGGTTTTTGTCATTCTTTTTATGTGGTGGACGATGTTGATGGATTTTTGAATGTTGTACTATCTTGCATCCCTGGGATGAATCCCACTTGATCATGATGGATGATCTTTTTGATGTATTTTTGAAATTGCTTTGCTAATATTTTGTTCAGTATTTTTGCATCTATATTCATCAGCGATATTGGTCTGTAATTTTCTTTTTTTGTGGTGTCTTTGCCTGGTTTTGGTATTAGAGTGATGTTGGCCTTGTAGAATGAGTTTGGGAGTATTCCCTCCTCTTCTACTTTTTGGAAAACTTTAAGGAGGATGGGTATTAGGTATTCACTAAATGTTTGATAAAATTCAGCAGTGAAACCATCTGGTTCAGAGGATTTGTTCATAGGTAGTTTTTTAATTACCAATTCAATTTCCTTGCTGGTAATTGGTCTATTCAGATTTTCTGTTTCTTCCTGGGTCAGTTTTGGAAGGTTCTATTTTTCTTGAAAGTTGTCCATTTCTTCTAGATTCTACAGTTTGTTACCTTATAATTTTTCATTGTATTTTCTAATAATTCTTTGTATTTCTGTGGTGTCAGTAGTGATTTTCCTTTCTCATTTCTGATTCTGTTTATGTGTGTAGACTCTCTTTTTTTCTTTATAAGTCTGGCTAGGTATTTATCTATTTTGTTTATTTTCTCAAAGATCAGGTCCTGTTTTCATTGATTCTATTGTTTTATTCTTCTCAAATTTATTTATTTCTGCTCTTGTCTTTATTATGTCTCTCCTTCTACTGACTTTGGGCCTCGTTTGTTCTTCCTTTTCTAGTTCCATTAATTGTGAGTTTAGACTGTTCATTTGGGATTGTTCTTCTTTCCTGAGGTAGGCCTGTAATGCAATATACTTCCCTCTTAGCACAGCCTTTGCTGAGTACCACAGATTTTGCAGTGTTGAGTTATTGTTATTTGTCTCCATATATTGCTTAATCTCTCTTTCTATTTGGTCATTGATCCATTGATTACTTAGGAGCATGTTATTAAGCTTCCATGTGTTTGTGGGCTTTTTTGTTTTCCTTGTGTAATTTATTTCTAGTTTCATAAATTTGTGATCTGAGAAGCTGGTTGGTACAATTTCAGTCTTTTTGAATTTACGGTGCCAGCAGGCAGGAGGGAGGTGCAACAGGCTGCATATCACAGTGGGGTCCTTGGAGCTTAGTAGGCCACCAGGATTATGGGTCGCCTGAAGCTCCTCAAAGTTACCAACCTGCTGGGCAAAGTGCACACGGACAGCCTTGTCCACCTATCCCTTTTCCTGCAAAGCAAGCTCCATGTAAACCTTGTTCCTTCATCTGCCCTGTCGCTGCTAGGAAGCCTCTCAGACCACCTGCCGTTCCTCTATCCCAGAGCAGCCAGATCTAGATCCCTGTCTTCCTCCACAAAGGCCGGAATCTCAGTCTCTCAAGCCCTCTGCCTGTCCCAGCTCCCCAATCCCACCAACCTCCAGAGCACCACACAATGTAGGTGTGTTCCAAAGCAGACCTCCAGGGCTGGGTCTTCAGCAGGCTTAGGCTTCCACCCCCTCCCTGCTCTGTTTCTCTTTCTCTCACTGGTGAGCTGGGGTGGAGGAAGGGCTTGGGTATTGTCAGAAAAAGGCTTTCATACGTTTCCCTGTTTCATAATGTCTGCTCTGTTCGTGAGGTCTGTATGCAGTCTGGTGCAGCCTTCTTTGCTGTGGCTGTTTTAGGGCTAGGTGTATTAACTATATTTTCACACCATATATGGTTTTGGGAGGAATTCTCTGTCTCACGTCTCATGCCACCATCTTGAATATCTCCATTTGCCATTTAAAAAAAATATTCAGATAAAGTAAGAGAGAAATAAATGGAGATGAAGATAAATGTACTTTCCTGCCTTGATCATGGCTATTGCCAAACATATCATTCAGTTTGCTTTTTCTTCAGGATATAAGCTCAATTTTACTTATTTATTTTATTCCCTTTCCAAGGATGAAGCAATGTCTTGTTTTATGTGTGTAATATTTTAAGATATTATAACAAGTTTATGTGGTTAGCTTTGTCAAGGGGTATTGAATGGAACTCCAGAAGTCATACATTAGAACTCTAGATGTCAATACAATTTGGAGTAGACAGTCCATTAATATTTCTAGGTATTCACTTATACAAATTAGGAGAAAGCAAGTATGAATGACTTTTAGAAACTCATTAATTCTGACCTTTCTGTGGTTTCAGTTATGGTTTACTCCTTGGCCCATTGAAATTACACAGGTAGAGCCATATCAAAAACAAAACATATTTCTTTTGATCAATAATTAAAGACAAAGATACTCTAACACACATAGTTTTTTTCTATGCCACTGATTTTGTATTCATTACTGTCCTTGAGACCGAATAAGCTTAAACAATAGTGCTAGCATTCTAGATATTTTGAGTGGTATATACTGTGACAATAACAAGAAAGTCCTTCTTACTCCACAGTACTTCCTCCAAACCCTAAAATGGTGAGTAAAATTAAATCTTTATATGATCACTTTTTCTGCTTGTAAAGGTTCTGGGGTAATATGTTTCATATATGATAAAAATATAAATATTTATGTACAAGGTTACCTAGGGTAAGAATAGACAAAGCTCATTTGCATTATCCTTTACTTTTAAAGCCAAACAGGTTTATTTTAACACATCCTCAGCTTGCATCCTCTGATACCAACATTCTCCTTTGCCTCTCAGCCATCTCATTTCTTCAATATCTTTGCACTCTTGCAACTTAATATAGAAAAGACACAAATATTCGAAGTAATTTTGAACTATTTCATTGAATCAAAAGGGCATGGTTTCTGTGGGACAGTTAAGCTGGTTTGACTCTAAGATGTGACTTTAAGTAACTTAAACTACTAAGCCTCTCATTTTTCCATTTCCCATATGGATAATATTTCCTGCTTAAAATGTTATTATAATTTAAAAAATGATATACTACTTGAGGTAGATGCAATAAAAGATATCTAAAAATTCACTTGAATTTCATAAAATAGTTTTGTAAAGTACACACACTTGTATAATAATCTAGTGTGCTATCTTTTGGAATATATTTGTTTATTATTGCATCAGTACATTGATCTAATGGAATGAAGCACCAATGGTCACCAACTTCAGTTCAAAATTTCTCCTATCTCTTGATTATTCCCCTTTTCTTAATTCCTACTGCCATTGACTTTTATCTAGTTATCACTGTTTTATAACATGGCTATTTTAATAGACCTTTAAAGTGTATCTCCATTTTTCCCTGGTCTATTTTCTCTTGTACTTTATAATATTCTATTAAATCATGGATCCTGTCATACCTATCTCAATTTGCACTTTGTGACATAGTTGTTACTGACTGAAGGATAAAGACAGTCTCTTTGCAGAGTCTGAAATGTTCTGAAAACTCATCTTAATCCTATTTTCTGTTACTGTTATGACTCATGTTTCCTAAAATCCAGTTGTATTAAATTTCTCTTATTTTCACAAACATTATTATGTTATAAGTATTGGATTTTATCTTGCATATTATTTCTTACCTTTCTAAAAAAATATAACCCATCTCTATGGTCTTAACAGACTTAGCTCAAATATTACTTTTTCAGTTTCTCAGGAAGGATTTGTCATGCTTCTCTTTATTGTTGGTGGCAATTTTTTTTATAACACAATGTAATTAGTTGGCATTGTGCCTTTTTCCCCCAACAGGGGTTATAACTGTTACCTCTGTAATTATAGTGAAAGAATGAGTAGGGAGGCATAGAGAAAGAGAATGAACTTTGTGTTTGTTGATAAGAGAAATTACATTGTAGGCATCAATGTTAGAATATTAACTAGAATAATAAGATTTCATATTAAACCCCAAATTTATTTATTGAACACAATAATACATGTCAACTAAATATCCAATTTTGCTGATTATTATAATATATTCCTCAGTGATGTAATAGTCCTAATTAATTTTATAGAATATTTACTTGACCTCAATATTTACCAACACATGTTAAAAGAACTAGTTCATGTTTATCATTCAATGAAGGGATGAATATTTTAAATCATAATAAACTGGAACTATTCTATAATTCTCCCTTCCCTGCTCTTTCCTCCTATCCTCTGCATTCCATTTGTTTTCTATTCCTATTGAAATTTCCCATGACAAGGAGAGAAAAGTATTCACCCATGGATGGGATACTTGAGCAGATAGAAGCCCTAGGGATAGGAAGGCACTAAGGATAATGTCACCTCCTTCATATTTCTGCCTACTCTGGCCTGATCAAAACATGTTAATTAGACATAGTCAAATAATTGCAGAGTACTAAGATTATAGATGGATATATACAAGTTTTCATGGAGAAAAATGCAAATATCTGTTGATCAGGAAATGAAGATGTATATAAAGTCATGTCACTTTAGTGGGAAACATTTGTCATTCTCAGCCACATATGCAGTAAGAACATCATCATTATTAGTAAGAATCAGAAATGAGATGGAAAGAGGTAAGCATGAGCATATGTGTATAGTTTATTTGATTTTAATTGCAAGTCATGTACAGGCCCCTTTTAAGTATGTTACAAGCTACCTTTTCCTTTCCTGTGACATTGTGTTAATTGACTCAAGGGTGAATGATAGCAATTCTGGAGGATTCTCAGGTCTCTGTGAGGTAGACATTTAATTCAACTGATGACCAAGTGTGACTACAAAGTAAGAGGATTACATTTCATGTCTGGATTGTGGAATTAGTATCACTATATAAGCATTACAGTTTATATAATGGCACTAAGATATGTTTTATCTTTCAATCTACTAAATTTTTTTTCTTAGAATACAATACTTGTTAATGATTTAAAAAAATAGCATTGGTTGTAGAATCCACTCAAACCTTAAATTTTTACTGATTTCTCTGACTTTTACCAATATTACTATCTCTACCTAGAAACCAAATCTCTCCCTTTGCAGTAGGATCACCTTTTAAAAGAATAATTTCTTGACTGTTATTTGTCTTTACCCTCCAAACTTCATAACACAAATTCTAGCTCTGCCTTGCTACTTTATCCTCACGCCTCAATTGCTGTGCAACAGATGAGGACATCCACCTAAGGGTTAAGTGAAAGAAAGTTAAAAAAATAGGAAATAGTATTTCCCATTTTGATGCTAAACAGCTATGTTATATCCAAAGGGATAAAGAAAAATATGGAACTGAATTATCAGTAAAACAATGATGTGTTGATAAGTCCTTTCTCAACCCACTTTTGTGGTTCCATGGCATGATTATCCTGGTTACATGCCTCAGTGTTCATTAACCAACACCAGACTTCCTGCTTGGCAAATGTTCAGAGAAGCCTCTACCATTTCAATATTGTACCTGTTAAAATTCTAGCCTTTTCTAGTTTCATAAAATATAAACTTTAATTCAATACAAGCCAACATGTGTTAAAAATTATAAAATTAATAGTCATAGAGGATTTCTGAAAGAAATCATTCTATTGTCCAGTTAGATAATTTTTTTTCTGCTTAGCCCAGACCATGAAAGAGATGTATTAGACTGAAATTTTAGATCTTCATTAATCTGACATTTAACTCTCTATATCAGCTGGCTTTGGATATTAGAAAAAGAAATAACTTTGCATGTTCATGAAAGAATATCAGATAGATATATATAAAGATCAACCTTATACTATACTCGCTTATAGTAATTCAGCCTGTCCTTTGTAGAACAGAGATTTAATATAGTTTTCCTTTGTATAATGTTTTTAACTTCATGAAAGTTTGAAAAATTGAAGAAAAAATTCTGTCACTGAAAATTAATTAAACCAACTCTGCATGAATTTCCTTTTTTTTTTAAACTAATCTTTTGATTATTTTTAAATTGTCTTTATTGATTACTAAAGCTCCTTCTTTCCCCAACCCCCTACTTTAGGCTAAATATTACCACTAATTAATGTTCATTTAGCATTCCTTAAGCAAGCTGTTTTCTGGAGACAAAATGCTGGGAAAGAACACTTCTGTTCCTAATTCCAAGCTTATTTGAGCCAGGGCTACTAATATCTTCCAGCAACCACCTGTGAGTGAGAACATTAACTCTTAAAATACAGGTACTTGTTTATTTTCACAGGAAAGATACATATTCAAACGAAGTCACAGGAGAGAGAGATACTCAGATGGAAAGTGGAATCTGAACCCAAAAGTAAAACTAGCCAAAGGAGATCCTAACATAAACACACACACAAAGCTAATCAGTGTTCTATGGACTCAGGGAAAACAACCACATTGCTCCCACAGTCACTGAGATAGGGCTTTCTGACATCCAAAATGTAAGGAGTTGGTCATTTGGCTGAATCTTACCCACTCCAAGCATGGGAAAATGTGATGGAGCACAAAAAAATAGTCTTCCTCCCTCCTAGAAGGGGGTTGATCACTTTATTTCAATTACAGGCATGCAGGACAAAACATATGTCTTCATCACTTTGCGGTCCAAGCTATAAAGAATATTTTCAAACAACAAACAAGAGCTTCAATGGTCAGATGACGAAAAATAATTCTTAATCTGAAGGGTTCCAACAGCCTTTCAGAAGAGAATCATAAAATAAAAGAGCTAGAGAAGAAATATATGCACAAGAAAAAAAATGATTAAAAGACCAGAGATCTGAATGGTATATGAAATCAAATTTTGGTTTTGTTCCTAAAAACACGACTTTGAAATATAGAATTATATTAATTAGAGTTGATTTCTTGTTGTGAACATGAGGAGCTAGGAAGTTGCATTCCATCCTGACAACAACTAAAAAGTTGAACCAAGTGAAAAAAAATCAGCAATTGTTCTTAGATCTGTAAGAGAGGGGAGGACACAGAGCAAACTGTGGCCCTCAGGATTGGAGAGACAGACAGGCTAATACAGGGAATCACGACTTACCAGAGCAGATAGGCAGGAGCAGAAACTTGTGGAGACCAGTGGTGAGTAGGTAAACCTTAACTGGAATTGGCGAATTGCTGGACGCTCATATGGGCAATTCTGAGAGCCAGAAATTTCAGGGGAACCCAGTTATTGCTCTACCCACCCACAGATACGGCCAGATTTTCTTCTGGAAGCTTCACCAGGTTCCTACAGTAAATATCAGAGAAAAATCCCCTTCTGTTTCCAGCAAGAGAAAGGAAAAAAGCAACCATTTGAAATACCCCAGAGCACACTGTTTTTCTTAACAAGGCCTGCCCTCAGGGGAAATCAGTTAACCAGATCCTAACCTGCTGAGGTTTTTTCAGAACCTAAGTGACCTAGAGGAAGGGAAATAGCAGCTGCAGCACGCTCTAGCTATCCTGTCTCACCTAAGCAGGAGAAAAATAACTGAGAAACTCTTGTAAAGCTCATGGACAGAGACACAGGCTCACTAAAGAACTGGACCTAATCTTTGGATTATTGAACACTTCCCCTCACCCCACACCTCACCACTGCATTACTAAAGCCTATTTGCAGTGGGTCCTCTACCCAATATATCATGCCAGGTTATCAAGAAAAAACTACAAGGTATGCCAAAGGCAAAAAATCAAAATAAATACACCATAGTTTGAAGCAACAGAGCAAGTGTCAAGCAGGGATGGGATATTTATCACTGAGTCATCAAGGATGAGGAACGGCATTACATAATGATAAAGGGGTCAATTCTCCAAGATGACAAACAGTTCTTAGCATGTATGTACCTAACAACAGAGGAGCAAATTCTGTGAGGCAAAAACTGATCGAACTGTAAGGAGAAATGGAGGAATCCACTCACAGTTGTATACTTCAACACTCCTCAGAAATGGACATATGGAGCAGGCAGAAAATTAGTAAAGACAAAGCTGAACTCAACACCATCAGTCAGCTAGATGTGACTGATATCTATAAACTGCATCACCCAACAGCAGCAGAATTCTCATTCATCTCAAGCTCATATGGAACATTCATGAAGATGAGAACATTCATAAAACCTATCCGAATAAATTTAAAATAATAGAAATCATACAATGTTTGCTCTTAGATAAGGCTGGACTTCAACTAGAAATCAATAAAAGAAAGAAATCTGGAAAAAGCCCAAAATACACAGATATTAAATGACACACTTCTAAATACATATGGGTAGAAAAAATAAATCTCAAGAGCAATTTAAAAATATTTTGAACTGAATGAAAATGAAAACTCTACTTAATCAAAATTGTAAGATGCAGTGAAAGCAGTTCTAAGAAGGAAATTTATAGCACTGAAGGCATACATAAGAGAGGAAAAAAGATCTAAAATCAATATTCTAAGTTTCCATCTTAGGAACTAGGAGCTAGAAGAGTGAATTAAATCCAATATAAACAGAAGAAAAGAAATAGTAAGAATTAAAGCTGAAATCAATAAAATTAAAAACAGCGAATCAATGAAACCAAAAGCTGCTTCGGTGAAAAGATGAATAAAACATCAATAAAACTTGAATCAGGCTAACAAGGAAAATACAATAAAGGGCAGAAATTAATATCAGAATTGAGAGTGGAGGCATCACTGAAGATCTCCTAGAAATTAAAATGATAATAAAGGAATATTATGAACATTCCATGCCCACAAGCTTGATAACCCAGATGAAATGGACTAATTCCTTAAAAGACACAATCTGCAAAACTCACCCAAGAAGAAATAGACAATCTGAATAGGTTTATAACTATTCAAGAAATTGAATCAATAATAACCTTCCAAAATAGAAGTCACCAAGCCCATAAGGTTTACTGATAAATTCTACAAAATTTAAGGAAGAAATTATACCAACACTTTACAAGCTTCTTTTGAAGAAAGAAGCAGAAGGAAAACTTCCTAACCCATTCTACAAACCCAGCATTACCTTAATAACAAAATCAAAGATATTATAAAGAAAGAAAACTATAGATTAATATTTCTAATGAACATACATGTAAAACTGCTCACAAAATATTAGTGAACTAGGCCCATCAATGTGTAAAACAAATCATGTACCATGACTAAGTGGGATTTATCCCAGGTATATGAGGCTGCTTCAATATTCAAAAATTAATGAATGTAATCCATCATTTCAACAGGCTGAAGAAGAATAATTACATCAATAGATTTAGAAAAAGCATTTGACAAAATCTAACACCCATTGATGATTTAAAAAAATACTTTCCATAAACTTAGAGGGAAACTTTCTCAACTTGGTAAAGATAATGTACAGATAACGTATAGCTAGCATCATAGTTAATGTGAGAAAATGTCCAACTAATACCAGATACAAAGTAAATTTGTAACCTCTCTCTATTCCTTTTCAACATTGTACAGACATCTAGTAAATGCTATAATACATGTTAAAGGGGGAAAAGTATATAGATTGGAAAGAAGATAAAATACTGTCTTTGCTCACAGATGACATGATACTTTATGTATAAAATCCAAGCAAATCAATAAAATAGAAACCTTGAAACTAAAAAGCAGCTATAACAATTTTGCAGGAAACAGATTAACATACAAAAGTCAATCATTTTCTGACTTAACAGTGGTGAACAAGTGAAATGCGAAATAAAAACCACAGCATTATTTAAATTAGCATTCCAAAAGTGTTGTACTTAGGTACAAATCTAATAAAACATGTACAAGATCTATATAGGGAAAACTGTAAAACTTTGTTGAATGAAATCAAAGAGGACTAAACAAATGGAGAAATATTGTATGTTTATGGCTATAATGATGCAATTTCATTCAAGATGTCAGTTTTTCCCAACTTGATCTATAGATTCAATGCAATCCCATTCAAAATCCAAGCAGGTTGTTTTATGGATATAGTCAAAGTGATCCTAAAGTTCATATGAAGAAGCAAATAGAAGTTAGAGCAACAAACACAATATTGAAGGAGAAAAATAAAGTTGGAGGATTGCCATTAACTGACTTCAAAACTTACTATAAAGCTACAATGAGCAAGATGATGTGGTATTAGTGAGAGAATAGATAACTAGATCAATAGAACAAAATGAAGACACAGATAGACCCAGAAAAAGATAGCCAGTTTTGACAAACAGAGAAAACAATACAGCAAAGTTAGTCTTTTAAAAAAACTGGCATTCACATGCAAATATGTGAATCTAGACACAGTCTCTACATACTTTACAAAAATTCACTCGAAAGTTGTTACAAACCTAAATGTTAAGCTAAAACTAGAAAACTCCTAGAAGATAACTTAGGAAAAAATCTAGATGGCACTGGGAATGGCAATGATATTTTAGATACCAAAATGATATTTTAGAAACCAAAGGCACAATTCATGAAAAAAATAATTAGCAAGCTGGCATTCATTAAAATTAGAAATTTCCCTGTGAAATACAATTTCAAGAGAATGAGAAGATATGGCACAGACTGGTAGAAAATATCTACAGAAAACACATATAATAAAAACTTTTTTCTAAAATATACAAAGAACTATTAAAACTCAGCAATAAAAAAGCAACCACCCCATTAAAAAATGGGCCAAAGACCTTCATAGACAATTCACCAAAGGAGATACACAGATGGTAAATAATCATATGAGAAGATGAACCAAACCTTATGTCATCAGCGAAATGCAAATTAAAACAAGATACAACTACATACTTACTAGAATGACTAATGTCCAGAACACTGATACTAGTGTTGACATATTTTTCAATAGAATGGTACAAACCTATGTGTGTGTTATTAAAAGAGTAGAATCAGGAAATGTGACTAATCAAAGAAGCAGAAATGGAGTAAATTCTTGGAAATCATCAAAAAGAAATTGAAATGAATATACACCTGGTAAAGCTTTCAAAATCATAAAATTGGTCAATTTAGAGACAAATCTGAACTAAGTGGTAAACATAATGTTAAAAAAGAAATACAATCAGATGTAACATTTATTATACTTAATGTTAAATAAGCTAACCCAATAAAAGGCAGAAGTCATAAGATTAGCTTAAAATGGAGAAACAGGTTATATTTTTACAATTAATAAATTTAAAACAAAGTGTCCAAGCAAGTCTGAGAAGTAAAAAAAGACACATAGATAATCAGAAAATATAAAACAAAGAAGAGTGTAAACATTAAAAGAATAAATTGGATGGAAGAATAAAGAAACTAAATGTAAAGAACTATATTATTAGAAGGCACAATTAAGATATAATTATGCAACAAAAATATCACATAAAATACATTAAACTGAACATTTACATACATAGGCAGGGAAACATTAACAAATTTAATTATAGTAGGAAATATCAATATATCTTCTCCAGAATGAGGTAGATCTAACAGGCAGACATAAATAAATCAAATAGATGGAAAAAAGCAATTAACAACTTAATGTACCTTCATATTAACAACTTTACATTCTGCAAAAAGATAACTTACACTTTGTCATATGTCCATGGAACACTTACAAAATAAAATATGTATTTGGTCACAAGTAAATTCTTAATAATTACCATGAAGAAGAGAACTTAAAGAATATACTGTTTCATTACACCAATCAAAGTAACAGGAAATATCAATGTGGTCAAAAACCCAAAGGTACATGGAAAAATACAATACTAGAAATAAACAAACACCTTGATTTTATTAAATTGGAAATTACCAATTCTTGAAAAATCAAGAGGAAGAGAATTTATGCTAGTACTTATTGGGGACTAAAAAAGTTATATTTCCATGAAAATTTAATATATCCCTATATTATAGCATTTATGATAACCCTACATTATAGCATTCTTAAATTAATAAAAACAATGAGGATTTTTTTTGAAAAAGTATTTACTTCAAGAATTTAGAATATCAATAAAAAGAGGACATATATTATCATATTAGAAATTAGGAGACAAAATCCCAAAAGAAAAATTGCATAAAGTGAACATATATCCAAATCTACTACTTTGAAATTATTATAGAATAGATTTTCCTGGTCTATGAAAATTAAAAGTAAAATAAAGAAATGTCAAAAGAATCATAATCACAGATACAAAAAGTGTCAATGGAATAATACAATATTAACATTTGTAACTTTTAAGGGACACAATATTCAAATACTTTCAGAAAAATAGTTACATATGGCTAATTTAAAACTATCAAAATTAAACCAAGAGAAAAAAATGGAAAACTTGAATAGATTAATTACCATAGTAGTAATTGGAAATATGTTTAGAATGGTATCACTAAAAAATAACTGTAATTATCTTATCTTAATGAAACATATAATCAATGATCTTTACACTTTTAGGCATTTAAGAACATGGAAATATTTTCAATATCATTTTGTTAGTTCATGGAAAGTTTAATATGAAAAGCAAATAAAAATAGTCTATAAAAGGAAAGTACAGATCAATTTAAAAATATAGATGAATTTCACATATATATGTATGTATATATAATACACATGTATATGTATTCACATATATATATTTATATACACACATGCCTATAGAAAAAACTTTCAGTTGGTATACAAAAAAGCATTAAAAGAATAACTCTTTATGAAAAAGCTAATGAAATTAAATTAATATGGTATTAGGAACAGAAATGGAAAGATAAGCATAGAGATTCTAGAAATGGACTGAGTGTATAACATGGAAATATATAGAGTTGGTAATTCCATTCAGCTGTAAAAGGATAGATTATTTAATTCACTTGATATTTATCTAGAATAAAACAAATGTACAACATGGTCATCTATATTAAAATACTTTTCAAATGGCTTAGTTATGTATACAAAAATATAGAATAAAAATATCACAAATATCCAGGAGATTGCATCTCATAGGTGTTATGGGGGTTAGGGAAAAGCTCATAAATAGAAATCTATAAAAATCTTAAAAAAATAAAATAAAGAATAAAACTATTTTGTAAGAAAAAAAACCCATACCAAAATCAATAGATTAATATTAATTCTGGGAAACATATATGCAACAAAGTTTCAATTTCTTTGAGATGTACATATTTTTAATTCAAAAGAAAAGCACATGAAACAAAAACAGTCAAAGGAAATGAATAGAAAATGGCCAAAAACATGTGAAAAAAATGTTCAAATATTTGGTTGTTAGAAAAATGGATGGTAAATTAAGTGACTATCTCACTTTACATTTAGCAAACATGGCTATTTGGCAACATTATAAAAATAATATAATTCATTCCTGGCAGGGATAAGGGCAACCTATGCTTTCTTATACTGCTGGTACAGAATATGAATTGGTAGAGTTTAATGAAGGCAATTTGGTAATATATATTAAAATTAGTAAGTACACTGTCTGACCCTTCGAACCTTTACTACATAGATATGATGTACAAATATGCCCCAAAATACTTCCTAAAGCCTTTTCCTACTGGGCAAGAACAAGAAACAATATAAATGCCTATTAGTAGGAGAATGTTAGAATAAGAGTGTTGTTATCACATCATATGCTAAAAAAGAAAAATTGGAGTAACATTTGATCATTTGGAGAGATTTTTCAATAAGATACTATTGAATGGGAAAAGTAAAATGAAGAGAAATATTAATAGTATCCTGCTTTATAAGACAGTGATACATGCATATTATATGAAAATTATAAATATGTATATGTATATGTATGTACACACAGAATTGTATAAAAGGGCATATGCCACTTGTTAGCATGGATGATTGTGGAGAGCAATGATAATAGAAGGAAGAAAATGTTAATGGCAAGAAATATCACTTGTATTATATAATCCCAATTATTTATGTAATAAGATCTATGAAAAAAATGGTCAACAGATATTAACATGTTTATATTTGTGTTGAGATTTGAGGTGACCTTTACTTTTTTCAGGACATTTCATGTACCCGTTAAAATTTGAAATACTAGCACTAGTGTTAAAGATATTTAACAATTGTCTTTTATTATAGATATAATATAAAATACACATACAATCACATGTAATACATAATATACAAATGCACATGGAATATGTATTGAAGCATAGATATTTTTATTTCAAAATGAGAAGACTATTAACTTTTGTAATACATATCTAAGCAACAATTATTATTGAACCCTCTTTTTAGGTGATAATTTCAGTATATCTTTATTTTAAAATTCCACTTAAAAATCATAAATCTGTAAATATTTGGAAGAAATGTCCTGGGCAGTTATTTAATTGCTTACAAAGAAGTAATTACTATCAAGATGTGAGACACAGACAGGTGGCTGGAGTCATGTTTCCCATTCTTTTCCCCAATAAACTTTCTCGGGAAAAGAAAACTAAATTGACAGTCTCTCCATTTGTGCAGCTCATAAACAGATCTACCTATTTCAAATAATTGTGTCATTCAGTGCTTCTGGAAAAATACTTATCCATTGGTGGAACAACCTGCACTCTGAGCCATCATAACCCCAAATATCCCTGCACCTTATCAGTACATTTTTCAGAAATTCAGCAAATTAGGTCATCATTCCTTTTAATTAAATAATTTAATTACCTTACGGGAATAAGACAGAGGAGTGCATGTTGTAGTGTAAAGAAAAAAATGCTTGAGGATCACTACTTGTGGCCTTAGAAAACAGCTTTACCTCTCTTAATCTTTTTTATTTATACAGGGATATTATTAATATCTAATTCACTCTAGTTCTTTAAGGACTTAAAAACTCATTTATGCAAACTCTTGTCAGAACAGAAGAAGCATATTAAATCAAATAAAACATAACTGCTACCAAAATTTTAAAATCAATGCACTTGGGAAAGTGTTAAAGGCTTCCTTTAGAGAATCAGAATCAAAAAGACCTATAACCTGTTCCTTGGTAGTTTTTATAGTGGTGTGAAAACTATAAAGGGATGTGTCTGGACCAACAGGCTCTGTACCAGGTGGGGCAAGCAATGTAGTTAAAGGCAACTTGTTTAGGGTGAAGGTGGTTATAGTACAAAGGACAGAGAGAGAGAGGTGTGTCTTACTCCATTCCAGTTGCTGTAACAATTGCCACACACTGGGTGGTTTATAAACAATGGAAATTTATTTCTCATAGTTCTGAATGATGGGAACCTTGCTTCCTAGACAGCTGTCTTTTCATTGTAACTTCCCATGGTAGAAGGGGCAAGGGGGCTCTCTTGAACTTATTTTATAAGGACATTAATCCTATTCATGAATGATCGATCCTCATAACCTAATCACCTCTAAGACCCCCCATCTCCTAAAACCATCACTTTGGAGTTAGGTTTCTAATTAGGAATTTCAGGGGGACACAAACAGGGAAGGAGATTTCTAAAAATTTGCCAGCAGTCCACCTGGAAACAAAACAAAACTACTTTATCATCAAAGTGTATTTAAATAATCATGAGTCAAATACATTTTAAAATTCATGTGTACTGAGGTCCTATTTTATAGTATATATTTTTATCTCATACTCTGCACTTTTTTCTAAATTCATGTCATTTCAATTTCCAATAATAAAGATGAGTGTCATTGATAAGGGAGAAGAAACCTAAAAACAAAAGACATTAAATCTGACTTTCCCACCAGGCGGAGAAAGACAAGTACCAAATGATTTCCCTCATTTGTGGAGTGTGAGAACAAAGCAAAACTGAAGGAACAAAACAGCAACAGACTCACAAGACTCTAAGAAGGGACTAGCGGTTACCGAAGGGGAAGGGTTGGGAAGGGCAGGTGGGGAGGGAGGGAGAAGGGGATTGAGGGGTATTATGATTGGCACACATGGTGTGTGGGGGGATCATGGGAAAGTGAGGCACAGAGATGACAAATAGTGACTCTGCAGCATCTTACTGCACTGATGGACAGTGACTGCAATGGGGTTTGGGGGGACTGGTAATATGGGTGAATGTAGTAAGCACATTGTTTTTTCATGTGAAACCTTCATAAGAGTGTATATTAGTAATACCTTAATAAAATCTGACTTTCACAACATCTTATTATTTTCTGTCTATATTCACTAGTTCATACATGCTGTAGGAATAAGTTACTCAAAGTATTTTCCATTAAACTTTGAGTGCCATCTAAAGGTTTTACCATGGCAGAAATACATGAAGGCACAAAGCATTTTGATGTCATAAGCATTGTATGGTTTGTCATCAAGACTTAGAGACATAATTAAGAAGCAACCACAAAATCTCTGACAAATAAGCAATAATTATTCATGTTATATTTAAGCATCTTCCAGATAATTCTTGAAAGGTAGGACTGATTAAATCCATCATTGCTACATAGAAAGCTGAATTACGATATATATATAATCTACTTTTGGTAACTGACATTGGGAAACCATAGTCATATATTTTCACCAAAAGTAGAGCGTACTTCCTCTTGAGAATTTTAAATGTGAAAGGTATACAACGCTGTTAGTGAAGACACGTAAGCTGAAATGTAGTAATATACAGAAAATTAGAATATCTCCTGTGCTATAATTCATGTCACTCTAATACATATTTTTATAAATGACAAAGCGTTAACAAAACTGAGTTAACACTATTTTACCATAAATATGAATATTTGAATATGTGAATTACATAGTAAATATAAATATGAAGTAGTTTAAATAACTGAATACATTTAGGTCCTCATTATTGAATTCGAATGTAAGATGTGTACATTAGTTTAACCATTTATTTTCCAATAATAGCTTTTGTTCCTAATCATATCATACTTATTTTCTAAATGTATGTATTTCCTTTTAGTAGCAGCAGATTATAATTTAAAAGATAATGAATAAAAAAACACTATTCAGTTGCATTTATAAAGTAAATATGTAATTAGACTTAATTTTTCTCTAATTTTTTTCTACTATTATTTAGACAAAATTTGCATTAGCAAATGAGGACATGAATAGACTATTAATATTTATCAGTCTCTCAGTTCTGCTGTCTTCTACTGGATTATGCTGATTAAGGCTTTAATTTAGTATTATTCTCAGAATCATTCTTCTATAGTTCCATAAAATATCTGTGTAGGTGCTATCTTGTTTACTCATGGAATTAGGCCATTGACTTTTGCCTAAGAAAGCTTCTTATAATCCCACAATATGGATGAATAATTTCTATATTCATTATTTTAATTAATCCATTACATTTTTCTGAATGGTCTGCTACCGAATTAAAATGTGTATAATATTTACTATGGCTTAAGAAGTCTTTCCAAGATTTCCCTGATGGAACACACTGATGGTTCTATGGGAGCAACAAGACAGGTAATTGCTGAGAGGTTAGATGTTAATTTTCATTTTTTTAAGAACTTTGAAGGTGAAAGACACAAATTAATTCACATCGCCTTGACTCAGTTACCTGATTTGCACATGGCTGTTTAAGAAATGAAACCTTATAGCACTGCAAATTATAATAGCATATATATTTTCCTTAGATTCTCATACCTTTGGTTTTTCCATGTTGAAAAATATGTATTATTTTAGTGAATAAAAATAATTGCTTCTGGTTAAGTAGAAGCTACTTTGGAACTGTAATTATGACAGCTATTTTATATTTATGGTTTTACTACTAATAGAACTATGCAATTAAGTAGGTTTCATATTAATTGTATGTATTTAATCATTGTTTAGCTAAATCAGATTAGGAGATGGTACCTCTGCAATGCATTCCCAAAGAGAAACCAGTTTTTGAATCCAGAATTTGATTTGATATATGGCTTTAGGGAAAACATATGGACTTAAAAAAAATCTGTATAACACTTGGTAGAATTCCTAGCACATAGAGCTAGGAATTCTCATCATAATTCCATTTATTAATAATAGCTTGAGGAAAAAACAGGAACTAAAGTGTTGAAATTATTGTGTCCATGAAGGAGGTACCAGGACTCTAGTAGTTTTCATGAAAATGGTACAAAGTAGTTCTGTAGCTATTTAATAAAAAAATTAAAAAATGGTACCAACCTGAGATAAAATGGCAGGTATAATTCTGCGAATCTCAGGCACTATCTAAAGGGCATATTGAGGAGAATTACCTTATTAAATATTAAAGTTTTGGGACATGTTTTAAAAAATAAGATTTGATCAGTTAGTCTGTTTAACAAAACTTCTTTGGCTTCTGTATGGTTGGGCAAGGTTGGTACAGCAGTATCTTAATAAGCATGCAGAGGTAAAACAAAAATTCCCTGCATATTAATCTGGCATTGTAGCACCACACATAAAATAATAGTAAGATATGCAGCAATAAATTGAGAAACACATTTCTTTTTATGTTTTTAATCAATAACATATATTATTTATAACTGGTTTTGAAGAGAGAAGAGGAAACTGGTATTTTGTCACTTACTACATATGAGGCTGCAACAGATCCATCAATGAGGGCATTTCATTCTAATTTTGAGGATGCTATTGTTATCCTAATTTTAGGATGAGGGAACTGAGAATCAAAATGGCTTAGGAAATTTTTCCAAGTCTGACAGAGAAGGATTCAAAACCAAACCTAGGTAATACTGGAGCAATTCACTTTCCAATATGATTTAAACACTGAGCAATAAAGTGTGCCAGTTAATATACCAAGCTGATTTCCTGAATATATATTCATGGTGCTGTAGAGAAATACACCAAAACTGCTCTGAAATGGCCCTCAAACAGGTACTTTGCCCACATGGTATGTACATGTATGTTGTACAAGAATGTAAGTGAGCAGTGGGACTAACATGTATATTATATTTATTTCTAGGGCATATGAGTAGTAGCTGTAACCCAGTTTAGAAATGTACATGCTATAAGTGCACCACATTTTCATAATAAAATATAATATGTAAAGAAAAAATTAATAGTATGTTTATACACACACAATACTTTGTGCATTCACACAGAATTTTCTCAAAGGTTTTAAACTTTTTCAAAGAATATCTATTATCACTAAAGTGCAATGAGAAACATAATTAAGTGTCCTCACGCTAAACACTCCAGGTACTTAAATATTTAACAGCTTAGAATTAATGCCCCTAATGTATTATAGTCAGCATATAAATATTTAATCCCACTCCTTTAAACTTTCAGAGTTAGCATATATTGTTGTACTTTTCAGTGGTACTAGCACATAAAAAAGTGATGCCTACTCAGTTCTTTTACCCAGTGCTTTGAGCCTCCAAAACCCTTACCAGAACTGCTTTATGGGGGAAATCTACCTAGTTACCTTCTTCCTTTAAAAGTTTCCTATTCCACTGCTAATGGACGTGACAATGATTTTCCATTTGTTTCTGTTTTAGACAACAAAGTGAACAATGAAACACCAGAAAGGGCAGGAATAATTCCTAAAATGCTTAATTAGTTCTTGAAAAACCTGTCAACTGTATGTACATCTAGACTCCATGCATATGCTGTAGAGATAGATACAAAGTCATAATAAGAAATGAGGTTGTCTTCCATTGAACACTGTTTAGCTAAATCAGGAGTTCAAATATCAGCAGACATTGTGTCTTGGCACCAGCCTTAGAGATGTCACTGTCCCTTCACCTCACTGCAGGATTTTGGCACTTCAAAATTTGGATACTCAATTTTCATCTTTGGGTGAAAGTGTCTTAATGTAAATTCTCAAGAAACCATTTGAAAGTTCTTTGAACTCCCAGGGTAGAATTAAATATTAGAATTTGGATGATGCCCCAAATATCTTTTATGATGACCGTTATCAAATGTCTAAAACAGCACAAGTTGCTTATTTGAGTATAAGTCATTGAACAACAGAGAAATAGTACTAAGACATATTTCCTTGCTCTTTCCTCTGGCTCTTTTGAAATAGAGCATTAAAAGCTTGTGCTGATGATATGGGTTTTTGTTATGATACTTATCAGCCATCTACACTTTGCATTTGAAAAAAAATGTAAAATCAAACACTGTTGGTGAAAGCGACCATCGAAGAATAATTTATGTCCCTGAGAAGATAATGTGTCAGCGAAATTGTTAGGTTTATGATTAAAAGATTTTTTCAATTTAATAAGGTTTGTAGGTCAGGGAATTGACTTCAGAATTTCAGGCAGAAAGGAAAACAGATTCAAAATAGCTGAGCATAAAAATTGCAATGACAAAAGAGGAAAACCATGAGAAAAAAATTAGAAAACTAAAACCAAATTGTTTCCTCAAGGATGAAATCTAATATGATGATCACACACAACATATCTTCAATAAAATATGAAATATCAATCGAGGATTTACATTAGAATTGTCACACAGCATTTATTAAGTTGCCACATTGTTAGTACCTGGTTTGATTTTATACAATGTCAAAAATATGGGTCTAAAATTCTAGTTTATTTGCCTTCTTTTAATGAGATGTTCCCAAGTTTATGCAACTCTATGCCCACAGGAAAAATACAGGTAATCTATTTCATATTTTTATTTTGTGTTTTTTTAATGAAGAAATTTCAGAACTACTCAGAGGAACAATATAAAAATAACTTAATAATAATAGCCATCAACGTGTTGAGTGCTAGACACATTGTTTAACTGTGCCAGTGTAAATGCAAACATAAGAAAGGAACCAGTGATATCAGTTCTGACAGTACAGAATAACTTAGGTGAACAAACAGGCAATTGTAGATAAATTATGTAAAGGTAGACAAAATGAGCATTTGACCTAATTTTTTTAAGTTATTTTTATTTGGTCAGTCTAGACTTGAGATTTCTACTTACCCATCCTGCAATTAAAGTCTCAAGGTTTTCTAGGACGCAAAAGCTCACTGGTGCTATGTCATCTAAACACAGCTTATCACTCATTTCCTCAATGGTTCTCCAGTGTGAAGTTTGATGAGCCTGCTCATTTCAGTTCCACATTTGTAGCAAAGCAAGCTTGCTAGGGGCTGAGGACTAACATATTAAATCTTTATCTTCCCTAAGGCACTTTTTTTTTCTTCTGAAGGTTCTTGCATTCAAGGAAAATAATGTTGCTTTGGAATTGGAAGTGATCTTCAGTATTCTCCTCAATGGCTCATGAGCAAATCTCTCTTCACCTATAACCATACCCTGCCATTTGCATTCCCAAATAATGTCATAATAAACTCCCTAGTGAAATTGAGCTATTATGAAAGATATTAGAGGCTTTTGACTACAAAGAACATTTTCTACAGAAATAATAATAAAAATGATAATGTAAAGGACAGTACTATATCTGAAAATATCTTGGAGGGCTTGGAAGTATAGCCACTTAAAGAGGAAAAGTAGACTCAATGTCATATTTCAAGAATTATGTTGCTGTAGATGTACTATGAAACTCATGTGATAGGTAGAAACGTTTGTGAGAAAGGAATTGAGGGATTGAGGGGAAAGCCGATTTGCTTTCATGGCAGCTGTGCAAAACTGGAGCTACTCTAGCCCTCAAATAAGGCATTGTCCTGATTCTAATTAACTAGTATTTGCCAAGTTTCAGCATTGCCTGAAGTTGCATATATATTAGACAACTCTTAATTAGGTAGTTTTGTAATCAGTAGCTTTATTTACTTTTCTTCAAATATATTTCACTTGCAGATTTTTCATTTTCTTTTGAATTAGAACTCAATTTATATGCTGGTATACTTATGTTAGGGTCTATTATGCATTTATTTCCACAAAGCTTCTAAAGTCACAAAATTAAACTCAGAATAAAATAGAAGGAACTATACATTAAGACACCCTTTCCCCCCAAACAACAAATTGGTTGTAAGGAACAAAGAAAAGGCATTCTAAATTACCTTGAATGGAATTTCTGCCATTTTACAATCTTCCTAATAGAAAAACGCATATGCTTTTAAAAGTTGTGGCAAATTAAATAAATAAGAGAACCCTAGATTGTTTTCCCACTTAAAGAAGACAAGAATTTCCACTTAATAATGACATTATATATTTTAACTAATTATTGACTTTCCAATATATATTACAACTGTGAGCCCAAGATCCAATTCATTTTACTAAAATACTCCTTTTTGTCCAATACTTTTGCAATAGATTAATGTACATGTAAATATGATCTGGATCTAATTTCTTAGAGTACAGATAAATAATGAGAGATTTAGTTACACAGATTAACCCAATTTATTCTTCAGTTCATTTTAACAAACAAAATTATAGATCATGGTATTTCTGCATGATTCATCAAAATTTCATTCCCTCACCTACTCCCACACCATGTTTCACGAATTCTAATGTGTATTTTCATGTCAGAAACACTTGTGTGACAGAAAGTTCACTATGAGGCTGCTTTGCTTGAAAATTGTATGGTTCCATTTACTTGTTAGAATCACTGAATGAACAAATGATTTTTTCAGTTATGTCAGATATATTTACCTCATCAGCTTAATCATCACTATGTTAAGCACATAATAAACGATGTCAATCATAGAAGGAGTGTTAAAGAAATACAGTGTGAAGCAACAAGCCTAGGTTTCAATCCTGACTTCAAAAGTTACCAGTTGAATAACTTTGACAAGTCGTATAACTACTCTGAGCCTTATCAGTTCTATCATCTGTAAAATAAGGATAACAACAAGACTCATCTTCATGGATTGTTGTGAGGATTAAGAGTTAATATTTTAAAAGTTTTTTTTTAAAGAAACACTGCCTCATACAATGAAAACTGTATGTGTGCTTATTATTAAAATCAGTAACTGAAAAATATACACTCTCAGAGTGTCTAAATTGGAATTTAGCAAACTTTTGCCTATAAAGGGCCAGTCAATACATATTTAGGTTTTGTGAGACAACAACATTTCTATCACATTTTTTTTTATGTCCCTTTAAAATGTAAAATCATTCTTTGTTCACAAACATAAAAATGCAGGCCAGGTTTGAGCCATGGGCTGTAGTTTGCCAAACTCTGATCTAGATGAAACAAGTCTCTGTGGACTATTTAGTCAGAAGGAAAATGAACAGAGCTCTAGGAAAGATAGTGAAGCATCCTGTTTTTCATTCATTTATTTTGAATCCTTTTTACTGACAGGGATGGAATGAATTCAAGTGTCAGATCATTGCTTCACACTGAGCTCCAGGTGCTGCACTGGTTAGTGCTAGTAAAAACCCCAGGAGTAGAAGTCATCTGAGAGTAAAGCTTATCTAATTGGTCACTTTGAGGTGACCCCAATTCAGCTTCATCTACCTGCTTTTGCTTGAGAATACAGTGGGGATCACCATCCCTCTATTCTTTTAGTCATTGAGGGTGACTCCAGAGTATGAAATGGATTATGATTTATTTTTCCTGGTGCTACATCCTCACATCAGGGACAAACATGAAGATTCTGTGCGGCTTAATGTATCTATCCCAGTTAAGCATCTGAGAACTGGAAAATGAACAGCAGTTAGGGAATCAGAAATGTTGGACAAATTATAAGAGAGTCCTGGGCTAGTATTTGTGTCTTCCATCTATAAGACCCCCCACTCTGACAAGGTTCATAATTGCTTTCATGTTCCTAAGACCTTATACCAATAGTAGTTAAGGACCTAGGTATTCAGTTTTTCCCAGTATACATTTGCTAAAGTAAATGATTGCAGATCTCTTTGGGAAAGGACTGGGGGCATATTTATATAATGGTGGTATCTGGTATTTTGGGGTCCTTTTACCTTTTACTAGGGGACTCTGTTTCACTTTCAATATATGGACTAATTGGCTCAGATGTAGACATGGGTAAGAACTTGTAATTTTCCATTGTCATAACTGACATCAGTCTATTTCTCACCAACTCTTGAAAAAATGATGAAGCTGAGATTCAAGGTGGTGCTGTGAGAGGTGAGACAGAGAACTCCTCCCAAAACCACAAATAGTACAAAAATATAGTTAATTAATACAACTAACCCTAAAACAGCAAAAGGAGAGAATGCTGAACCTGACTGCATACAGACATCACAAACAGAGCAGACCTCACAAAACAGGGTAACATACAAAAGCCTTGATCCAGTGGGACCCAAGCTCTTTCCCCACCCAAGCTTACCAGTGGGAGAAAGAGAAGTGGAGCTGGGAGGGGGTGGAACCCTGGGACTACTGAACACCTAGCCCTGGATATCTGCATTGCAAGCAGTAACCTGCTCTGTGTGGTGTCTGGAGGTTGGGGAGCTGGAACAGGAGAACTGCCTGAGACACTGATATTCCAGCCATTGCAGAGGATGGGATAGACATCTGGCCCTCATGTGAGAGAGGAAAGGCAGGTGGTCTAAGAGGCTTCCTAGTAGTGAGGGGCTGCTGATGGGGCGGGGGTTGCACAGAGCTTGCTGCGCGGAGAAGGGAGAGCTGGACAAGGTTGTCTGAGTGCGCTCTGCACAGAGGGTTTGAAACTTTGAACAGATTCAGGTGCTCCATCCCCCTAGCTGGCTGCTCAGCTTAGAAGCCCCCCACTGTGACACACAGCCTGCCGAGTCATATTCCTGGCCTGACAGCACCAGCTCCCAAACCGGCAGTCACTGCACTGGCATCAGGCCAGCAAGAGGGAGGCCCCGGCTACATCAGCTTGAAACGTGGAGCAGAGATGCTTACATGTGTGTGCACGGCCCAGTGAATGTGATACTGGAGACAGGAAACACAGACAGGAAACAGGAAACAGATCTTTCCTCTCACCAGGCACCAGCTCCACTCCCCAACGACCCCCAACCTGATTCTAGGGGCTGAAGAGCTAAGAGAATAGAGATTCTGGGCACAAGAGGGCACCACATAGAAATATGAAAAGTCAAAAGAATCTGGTTCAGACTAAAATCTCACAAACACCCAAAGAAGGGGCAAATGAAACTGAACTCACCAACATTCCTGAAAGAGAATTAAAAAAAAATCATAAACACGCTTATGGAGATGCAGAAAAATATTCAAGAACTCAGGAACAAATTTAAGATGGAGATTCAATCATTAAGAAATTCCATATCTGAAATGAAACGTACAATGGAGGGATTTAAAAGCAAATTAGATGTGGTAGAAGAGATGGTAAATGGAATAGATATTAGAGAAGAGGAATACAAAGAAGCCGAGGCACAAAGAAAAAAAAGAATCTCTAAGAATGAAAGAATATTGAGAGAACTGTGTGACCAATCCAAATGGAACAATATTTCCACTTTAGGGGTACCAGAAGAAGAAGAGAGAGAAAAAGGGATAGAAAGTGTCATTGAGGAGTTAATTGCTGAAAATTTTCCTACTGTGGGAAAAGAGATAGTCTCTCAAGCCATGGAGGTGCACAGATTTCCAAACACAAGGACTCAAGGAAGACAACATCAAGACATATAATAATTAAAATGGCAAACATCAAGGATAAAGACAGACTTTTAAAAGCAGCTAGAGAGAGAAAAAACATCACATACAAAGGAAAACCCATCAGGCTATCATCAGATTTCTCAACAGAAACCATACAGTCCAGAAGGGAGTGGCATGATATATTTAATGCAATGAAGCAGAAGGGCCTTGAACCAAGAATACTCTTCCCAGCAAGGTTATCATTTAAATTCGAAGGAGGGATTAAATAATTCTCAGATAAGCAAAACTGAGAGAATTTACCTCCCACAAACCACCTCTACAGTGCATTTTGTAAGGACTGCTATAAATGGAAGTATTCCTAAGGCTAAATAATGTCACTCAAGGGATAGACAAAGATTACAGAATATGATTCAAAACACACAAAGAACGGAGGAGGAAGAAAAAGAAAAAGGAAGAAAAAAGAGAACCTTCAGGTGGTGTTTGTAATACCATAGGAAGTGAGTTAAATTAGACAGTTAGATAGTAAGGGAATTACCCTTAAACCTTTGGTAACCACGAATCTAAAACCTGCAATGGCAATAAGTACATACTTATCGATAATAACCCTAAATGTAAATGGTATGAATGCACCAATGAAAAGAAATAGAGTCACTGAAAGGATAAAAAAACAAGACCCATCTATATGCTGCATACAAGAGACTCACTTCAAACCGAAACACATACCCAGACTGAAAGTGAAGGTATGGGAAAAGATATTTCATGCAACTAATAGCGAGAAAAAAGCAGGAGTTGCAGTACTTGTATGGGACAAAATAGACTTCAAAACAAAGAAATTAACAAGAGACAAAGAAGCACATTACATAATGATAAAAAGCTCAGTCCAACAAGGGGATATAACTATTATAAATATCTATGCACCCAATACAGGATCATCTGCATAGGTGAAACAAATACTAACAGAATAAAAGGGGGAAATAGAACTCAATGCATTCATTTTAGGAAACATCAACACACCACTCACTCCAAAGGAAAAATCAACCAGACAGAAAATAAGTAAAGAGACAGAGGCACTCAAAAACATATTAGAGCAGATGGACCTAATGGACTTCTACAGAACACTCCATCCAAAAGCAACAGGGAACACATTTTTTTAAGTGCACATGTAACATTATCAAGAATAGGTCATATACTAGGCCACAAAAAGAACCGCAGTAAATACAAAAAGATTGAAATTGTACCAACCAGTTTCTCAGACCACAAAGTTATGAAACTAGAAATAAATTACACAAAGAAAATGAAAAAGCCCACAAGCACATGGAGGCTTAAAAACATGCTCCTAAATAATCAATGGATCAATGACCAAATAAAAACAGAGATCAAGTAATATATGGAGACAAATGACAACAATAATTCAACACTGCAAAATCTGTGGGATGCAGTGAAGGCTGGGCTAAGAGGGAAGTATATTGCAATACAGGCCTACTTTGGGAAATGAGAACAATCCCAAATGAACAGTCTAAACTCACAATTAATGAAAACAGAAAAGGAACAATAAATGAGACCCAAAAGCAGTAGAAGGAGGAACATAATAAAGACAAGAGCAGAAGTATATAAATTCGAGAAGAATAAAACAATAGGAAGAATCAATGAAAGCAGAAGCTGGTTTTTCGAGAAAATAAACAAAACAGATAAACACCTAGCCAGACTTATCAAGAAAAAAAGAGAGTCTAGAAATATAAACAGAATCAGCAATGAGAAAGGAAAAATCACTACGGATACCACAGAAATACAAAGACTCATGAGTGAATACTGTGAAAAATTATATGGTAACAAACTGGATAACCTAGAAGAAATGCACAACTATCTAGAAAAATGCAACCTTCCAAGACTGAGGCAGGAAGAAACAGAAAATCTGAATACACCAATTTCCAGCAAAGAAATTGAATAGGTAATCAAAAACTAGCTAAGAACAAAACTCCTGGACCAGATGGTTTCACTGCTGAATTTTATCAAACATTTAGTGAAGACCTAATACCCATACTCCTTAAAGTGTTCCAAAAAGTAGAACAGGAGGGAATACTCCCAAACTCATTCTACGAGGCCAACATCACACTTATACCAAAACCAGCTAAAGACAATACAAAAAAAATAAAATTACTGACCAATATCCCTGATGAACATAGACGCAAAAATTCTCAAAAAAATATTAGCAAACCGAATTCAAAAATACATAAAAAAGGTCATCCATTATAATCAAGTAGGGATTGTACAACAGTTGAAAATCTGTCAACATCATCTACTACATCAACAAAAAGGACTAAATCACATGATTGTCTCCATAGATGCTGACAAAGCAATCGACAAAATTCAACATCCATTGCAGATGACATGATACTGTACATAAAAAAAACTCTAAGGAATCCACTCAAAATACTAGACTTCATATCTGAATTCAGCAAGGTTGTGGGATACAAAATTAATACACAGAAATCTGTTGCATTCCTATACACTAACAATGAAGTAGCAGGAAGAGAAATCAGGAAAACAATTCCATTCACAACTGCATTAAAAAGAACAAAATACCTAGGAATAAACCTAACCAAGGAAGTGAAAGACTTTTACTGTGAAAACTTCAAAACACTCAAGAGAGAAATTAAAAAGAAACCAATGAATGGAAACACATCCCATGCTCATGGATAGGAAGAATTAATATGGTCAAAATGGTCATCCTGCCTAAAACAATCTACAGATTCAATGCAATCCCTATCAAGAAACCAACAGCATTCCTCAATGAACTAGAGCAAATAGTTCAATAATTCATATGCAACCACAAAAGACCCTGAATAGCGAAAGCAATACTGAGAAGGAAGAATAAAACGGGGAATTATGCTCCCGACTTGAAGCTCTACTGCCAAGCCACAGTAATCAAGACAATTTGGTACTGGCACAAGAGCAGACTCGTAGAACAATGAAACAGACTAGAGAGCCCAGATATAAACCAAGCATATATGGTCAATTAATATATGATAAAGAGCCATGGATATACAATGGGGGAAAGACACCCTCTTCAACAGCTGGTGGTGGCAGAACTTGACAGCTACATGTAAGAGAATGAAACTGGATTATTGTATAACCCATTCACAAAAGTAAATTCAAAATAGATCAAAGACCTGAATGTAAGTCATGAAACCATAAAAATCTTAGAAAAAACATAGGCGAATATCTCTTGGACATAAACATGAGCAACTTCTTCATGAACATATTTCCCCGGGCAAGGGAAACAAAAGCAAAAATGAACAAATGGGACTATATCAAACTAAAAAGCTTCTGCACAGCAAAGGACACCATCAGTAGAACAAAAAGACATCCTACAGCATGGGAGAATATATTCATAAATGACATATCCGATAAGGGTTGACATCCAAATTATATAAAGAATTCACACACCTCAACAAACAAAAAGCAAATAAGCCAATTAAAAAATGGGCAGAGGAGTTGAATAGACACTTCTCCATAGAAGAAATTCAGATGGCCAACAGGCACATGAAAAGATGATCCACATCCCTCATCATCAGAGAAAAGCAAATTAAAACCACAGTGAGATATCACCTCACACCAGTTAGAACGGCTAACATCCAAAAGAGAAACAACAACAAATGTTGGTGAGGATGTGGAGAAAGGGGAATCCTCCTACACTGCTGGTGGGAATGTAAATTAGTTCAACCATTGTGGAAAGCAGTGTGGAGATTCCTAAAAAAGCTAAAAATAGAAATACCACTTGACCCAGGAATTCCACTCCTAGGAATAGGAATTTACCCTAAGAATGCAGGAGCCCAGTTTGAAAAAGACATGTGCACCCCTATGTTTATCACAGCACTATTTACAATAGCCAAGAAATGGAAGCAACCTAAGTGTCCATCAGAAGATGAATGGATAAAGAATATGTGGTAAATATACACAATGGAATATTACTCAGCCACAAGAAGAAAACAAATCCTACCATTTGCAACAACATGGATGGAGTTACAGGGTATTATGCTCAGTGAAATAAGCCAGGTGGAGAAATACAAGTATCAGATGATTTCACTCATCTGTGGAGTATAAGAACAAAGCAAAAACTGAAGGAACAAAACAGCAGTAGACTCACAGAACCCAAGAATGGACTAACAGTTACCAAAGGGAAAGGGATTGGGGAAGATTGGTGAGAAGGGGGGGATAAGGGGAAAAGGGTCTTTAGGATTAGCATGCACAGTGTAGGAGGGGGGGACACAGGGAAGGCAGTATAACACAGAAAAGGCACATAGTGATTCTATAGCATCCTACTTCGCTGACGGACAGTGACTCTAATGGGGTATGTTGTGGGGACTTGATAATGGGAGGCATCTAGTAACCATAATGTTGTTCATGTAATTGTACATTAATGATAGCATAATAAAATAAAATAGGAAAAGAAATGATGAAGCTGACCATTGAAGAAGGTTTGCCTTCCCTAAGGTCCTAAAGTCATTCTATGGTTTTCACTGAAAGCCTTTTTGTTTTACATAGAAATTTACATCTGCAGTTTTTCTGCATCATGAGTGTATGTGTGTGCATCCTCCTGTGCAGGTAGGTGGAAGTGTGACACTTTTTTTTCACTTATGGATATCCAATTGAGCCATCACCGTTTTTCCAGGGTTAGCTTCATCATTTTCACAAATCACATAACTCTGTGTAAGTAGATGTATTTTTGAACTCTCCATTCTGTTTAATTGGTCAGTTTGTCTATCCTTGTGCCAATACCATGCTATATCAAATATAAGAATTGCGTAACATATACCAGCATTTGGTAAGACAAGTTCTCCATCTTTATTTCTTTGTTAGGATTACCTGGGCTATTACCACTAATTTTTAATCTGCTTCTGTTTTCACATGTGGAAGGATTCATATTATTTTGATGTGATACTTTAAATAAAACAAATAATAGAATCCAGTGATGAATATCTTCTGAAACTCATAGTATATTTTCTAACAAATAATAGACGGGTAACTCATAGCTCACAAATTCAGATATTTAAAAATGTAGTTTAACATTTTAAGTATCTTCTAAACACTGTATTTGTTTCATATTTTGATCTTGTTGATATTTTTATTTCTACAAAAAAAGTAGCAGGTTTTTTAAAATAAAAATTTTAAAAAGAATCCCTCAACATTAATTAATGAGGTAAGTGATGTGAATTCCTGCAATGAAGGAAATGTCAATCAGAATGGAAATTTTAGAAGTTTTCATTGTTAAAACAGGTAACTATCTACATAAATAGCACATTTTAAGCACAATCAAGTCAACATATTTCTAAAGCAAAAACAAAAACAGTCCTTTTAATGAAAAAACAATTGCTCTTTTTAAGTCTGTTCTGAAACTCCTCACATGTAAAACTTGTTTTGCCATGTACATAGCTTGACATAATAGTACATTTTACCCTATTCAAGGTTGCCTCTTTTTCCAGTCTGTCAGAGGCTTTTGATGTACACACATATTAGTAGATGCAGTGTTGAGAAAATTGGGAAGAGGGGGTCTATTTTTTTAGAATTTATATCATTTTAGTATACGTTGGGTAAAATTTTATCACCTGTCAAGAACTCTCATGACTTTCAGTATATTCTGTAATCTAAATAACTTTCTTAGGCAAACAAACCAATGGCCACCCAAAGATGTCCATGCCCTAATTCCTGGAGCCTGTGAATACATTATTTCTCATTGCGAAAGGGACTTTGACAGTGTGATAAATGGGATTCACCTTGTGATGGAGAATTTATCCTGAATTATCCAATTTAGCCTAACCTAATCATCTGAGAACTTAAGAGCAGAGAGAGCTGCAGCCAGAGAGGGAAAAGGGAAGAGGAGAAGGAAGGATAAATGAAGATGGAAGAAGGGCCACAAGCTAAGCAATGACTCTCCAAAAAGCAAGGATGTGAACTCTCCCTTAGAGCCCCTAGGAGGGAATGCAACCCTGTTGACACGTTAACATTAGCCCAGTCAGACCTGCGACAGACTTTTGACCTACTAATCAATAAGATAATACATCTTTGTTGTTTTATGCCAGAGAGTTTGTGGTATTCTACAACAGCAATAGGAAACTAATATATTTTCTCTCTTAACCCTGAGACAATCCCTCACATTTATTTATTGACCATTCAACTCCTTCTCAAGTGTAAGACAGCAGAACTGTGTCAGTGACCTTTCTACACCCAGACTACTGCATACAGGAGGCTATGAATAAACATTTGTTAAATACATAAATGCATATTCAGTCTAGACTGAAAAGTGGTCCCACTTTTGTGGCTGATGACTCCGTGAAGTATTTGTGTTTCTCTCTTCCAGGAAGAATGGGGCAGCTCCCTGAAAGTTGAAGAAAGAACAAGAAACAAAAACATTGCAGATGTATTGAATGACTGACCACATTCTGTTTGTAGTAAGAATAAGATTGCTCTAGCATTATTCTGTTAATTTCCACTTATTTGGAAAGAATATGCATGATGTTGGGCAATTGCAGTAGTTAAGATGGAAGAACACCGTAGATGAAGGAAAGAAAATTAGAAAGGATTCTGGGAAAACAAAGCACCAGTGTCTCAAGACCGTCTGTAAAGGAAACATTTTTCATATTGCATCAACTCTGGCACTAAACTTAAGCATTTATCTCAACTCAAGTTTGATACTGTTTGTTTCAAAGGTACCACAGTTGTCTTGTATATGGTACAGTAATTACAAGAACATATCACTCTAGAGTAGACGTTTTGCTTTCTCACACCCACTTGTCTGTGTGTGTGTGTGTGAGAGTATGTGTGTGTGTGTGTGTTAGAGAGAAGAAAGAGAGGGAAACATAAAGAGAGAAAGGGAGTTCTATCATAATGAACTTCAGGTATTATCAACACAAAGAGATATTTTAATTAATACATATATGAAATTAGAAGAAATTAATATGTGCTATATAATTTTGTCCACATTGTTATATAGAAATATGTGCATACATGATTCCATTTATTAATTAAAGTTTTGTTAAAAAGGTGGTAGTCACCACCATTTTCATATACCATTAATTTAATTTTTCTGAGATTAACATTGCTAACCACAGGGAATGAAGTAGAAATGTTATTATTTATATAATTAAGGAAATATTTAATTAATATTTAATTTTCAAAATGAAGTCATTCATTTAGATATTTTGACTAACATGCTTATAAAACCTACCATTTGTTCATATCTTCTGCAAAGTTCTCTAAAATGCAAAGGTTTCTTAAGATAGGGTCCTATTTTAAGAGTTTGAAATAGTTCTGGAAATAAGACTAAGATACATAATAATGTTAGAGAGCAAAGCATTTTGGTGTGAAATAGAATGCAAGCATAATCCTGCACAGTGAAAATACAGCAAGTTTTGAGGGAGAGAGAGGTCACAGGAGATAAGAGTAAATTAATTTTCTAGTAATTTGACATATGCATTTGAATGTAAATACCTTATATATTAAGAGTTTGCCTGCCCTTTTTCTCCTGAGAAACACATTTTGGAAAATGTACTGTCTTAAATACAGATTTATTTTAATTCCTTTCCTTTAGAATGTGGGTGGGAGCAAAATTTGAAAAAAATTACCTTACATATCTGAACATTTTAAATGGCTTAAAAACACTGGAAATCCCACTCTTGTTATTTTCTTCATAAGCCACTTAAAGTTCTTTTATCTTTTATTTCAGGATTTTAATTCCTAGATGAAGGAAATACGAGAATGAATGCAATTAAGTGTTTAATTACATCTTTGTATGAGTTATTCTAACTATGATTGGAATACTTATTACTACTCAGATCATATTTGGAAAGAAACTAATTCATCTCTCTCCTTAATTCAAGTGTAAACTGATGACTAACTGGACCCCAAAGCAAACCTATCAGGTCTTGTAAGGCTATAAAAGGGAAAATAAAATTCCTAGCTGGTTAATTATATAAAATAAGACCACTTTCATACAATTTGTCTGTAACTAAAAAGTTGCTACCTAACTCTTAATTGACTTTTTATTGATTTCACATATTTAATGTAGTAGAGTTGTTATTAATATTTATTTTAAAGTCATATTGGTTATCAAATTACAGTCTTAAAATGCTATCTTTCTTCCAATTTTAAATATTAAATATTTGGCTATTTAAGAAAATAAAAAGGATATAATAGTTCCAGCTATATGACGAGCCTAGTTTTTTGCCACCTTGCCCCACGGTTCTGATTCATCCACACTGATAATCCTAGTAGAACAACAATCAACATCTTATATGGAAGTATGTTTTATTATGACCACACATCATATAAATCAGTTTTCTCCTTTTGCCTATGGCATAAACTGAAATATACGTCCTTCAAGAAAGGCAATGCCTTTAAATATAATGTCTGGCAATGCAATGGTTTCTCTGTTCACATTAATAATGTGAGTAAAAACAACATCTTGTCAAACGCCACTGGCTGTAAACTCAATGCCATGTCCTATTACCCTTCAATAAATAATAAACTTTTTCAGATGAAACCTAGGGTTTGAATGATCATACCTTTAAGAAGTTCTCAAAATTTAACATCATTATGATGTCTTTTTTTAATCTGTATACCATGAAGGATATTCATGAAACTTACAAAGAGGTTTGAAGCTAATTTTATCTCACTAAAGTACTTCAAATCAGTGTTGTTTAGTGTTTCCTTGGAAGTATACACTTTTTTTGCTGATCTGAATGCACCTTACTGTTTCACAATACAGAGAAAACATATTAGGAAACATTGATCTGAGGCTCCTTTTATTTCTTTCCTCCTAAAATCAGGTTTTTCTTTTTAAAGTAAAATAGTGACAAATACAAAGCAGTGAGAAGATAATGAAATGCTGAAATAATTGCAAGTACAAATAATTCAGGAAAACACAGACACATAAACAAATATAGCTGACTTTTCCTAGGATGGGTGCAAATCATATATTGCTATTAAACAAAATTTTAAAATTTTAGCATTTCTTCCTATCATCATTTATATGGAAGTTATAATAGTGGCTATGGCTTATTTTTTTCATATATGATCAATAAAAGGTAACTAAAACAAGCTGGTTCTTCTTTAACAATGGTATTATTTTAGCCAAGCATTGAGAAAAAAGGTAAAATAAATTTCAGTTATAAGTGAATATATTCTACCTTATACAATACTAAGTATTCATATCTAAGCTATGATTATTTTTGTACTTCAAAAGCCTGTGGTGAGCGTACGTGCTTTGTCTTCAGTGGGAAGGAAAGAGGTTGGCTGTTTCTGAAATGGCACTGGTGCAATCACAGCATAGCCTTCTCAATATAAAAACAATTTTGACTTTAAAATTGTGCCACAGCCCTAATAATTTCTATCCATAGCACAAATATGAAAAGAAACAAACCAGATATCATGCTGTTTCTTCTTATGCATTCCATAACAGAGATGCTTGCAGCCTGAATCCTATTTCACATGCACTGAGTGAGGCTAGTTTTTGCCAGCCTGTTTTTTGGATAAATGACTCTTTTATGGGAATTGTTAGAAAATCATAACCTTCATGAATTCCCCACTGAACCTACCAAAAAGTATAATTCCTTTTTCTCATTAGCACTAGATAAAATTATGATATGCAGAAAATCTAGTGCTAGCCTTGCCCAGACATATAGTAGCAGCATCGAGTAGATGAGGTAGATGAGTATGAGGCAAACTATCAGAGGCAAGCCGAGTTAGCTTTAGAGACCAACGATGACAAAGAGGCCTACTTACATTATCATGGCCTGGATATAGTCACCTGAGGAGGGTAAAACAAAAGGGGGGGGCAAGGATTTTTTTATTTCATTACAAAAGTAAATTTATTCAAGATTTATGTCATTTGTGTTCTAATTTGAGTTGGGTTTATGTCACTTGTAATCCAAAGAGAGCAATTGAATATAGATTTTGATACATGATAGAGGATTTTGCATGTGACAGACCTTGAAATACAGAGTCAGCTATGTTAAAATGGGATCATGAACATGGACTAGACACTGCCTGCCTCCATCCCCAGAGAGGATATTAAAACTCTTATATATGGAACCAAAACAATTTTATAAATTGTTCAATGGCTCTACCTTGGTATTCAGACTCACTCAACTAAGACTTTAAGGGATATGATAGAAAACTACAGATGTTTGTATGTTTTGACGTTTTTTGTGGCTTTCCATAAGATGAAAAGGACAAAGTCTGATTGTACAGATCAACTTTGGGTGATGCAGACAATTACAACAGACCATGATAAGTGCTTTGGTAGATGAGTCTATATACACCTGGTGGGAAGTGTGCTTTCCACCATGCCACAGCTGTCCCTTGTCCCAGTCTCACCTCTCTGCAAAATGATAGGGAAAGACGCTAATGCAGTTATAATTTAAAGCCTAGAAAATTAAGATTCAAAGATCTCCACTTCAGTGAATAAAAAATACATCATTAATGTTTTCTTCACCTCACAGGGAGAATACAGTTAAATGACTAAATAGAAATAATCATGAACAGTTAAGCTGAATGTCTTCAGTAAAAAGCAAAATGGTATTGGGCTGAGTTCAGCCAGAATCCAGGAAATGCCTTTGCTATGGACTATTTATAACTTAACACTTTGCAAGAATTTTTCAGTGACATCTTCTCATTGACTGGTGACAGAATTTAAGTATTAATGGACATAAGAGCTTAGGTTCTTTTGTGAGGAGGTGATGGATAGTCTTATTTTACTTTGTTCCATTGTTCAGTATATCTCTTTGAGTAAATGCTGAAGACTATAATAAATTCTCATCATATTTCCAGAACCTTTCCTTTGTATTGAAGGTGGTTTGGGTATGAGCTTGCCAGCACTTTCCACTAAAACTCCACTGTCAATGTCAATTAAAGTAAAATTTGTCAGCTTGTCTAGAGGTCAGATTAATGTTAATTATGTCCAGAAATAGATGCGTACTTTGATATGTAGTTTAAAAAAATCACTGCATCAGAAGGAATGTATTCATTGTGTTCCTCTTTTATTTGCTCTAAAAACTTACAATATAGGAAAAAATTACTTTGTTTACTTTTAATGTTAAATGTTCTTTTAAGTATCACTGCAATAAATTGTAAATGAGATCTCATCCTGTTTAAAAAAACAACTGTGTACTATGTGAGTGAGTGAGTACTACTTGCACTGAGTGAGGCTAGTTTTTGCTAGTTCACATTTTGGATAAATCACTCTTTTATGGGAATTGTTAGAAAATCAAAATCTTCATGAGTTCCCCACTGAACTGCCATAAAATACAATTCCTTTTTCTCAGCTCTTTTTCTCATTCCACTTTATCATTACCTTAATATAGACACATAGAGATGATAGAGAGGTGGAGAGATTGAAGGATAAAGGACGTAAACAGAATTGAGAGCATTCAAACTCTTTCATTCTGGAAGTGTTTTTCCTGTAAAAATTTTTTCTGTCAGCAAGACCAAAATATTAAAAACTTATTATAGTAGTAAGCTCTGGGATCATAATAGGACTTGAACCTTGACTTCACCACCAAATAGCTCTATAAACTAGGGCAAATTGTGGAATTTCTGTAAACCTAACTTTCTTAATCTAAGTAATGGAAATATAATGGTTTCATGTGAGTAATACTGAGAAAAATTATTCAAAGCTGTTGGAAGTACACTGATTACCTAATAAATATCCATAAATGTTTGTTGGTTGTGTTGTTACCATTGTAATTATTTTCATTTTTATTATTGACTATCTATTAGCCATTGAACCAAAAATCTATATATTCCAAAGATGCAGTTAGTGATTTTCAGTTATAGCAAAAAGACATTTACAAATGTATAGTTTGTTAAGTCCTGTCATTATGGATTGCACATTCATGTTGTCCTGTGAAATTAAGGTTTAATGCCCAAGTGAAACTTTAGTATTCAACAGCACACCTTTTTTTTTTTTTTTACATATGTAGGCAGTTTAGAATAGTATTTAAGACCAGAGACTCTGGAGTTTCATAGAAGTTGATGGTAATTTTATCCTTGATGGTGAGACATTATGTATGTATGTATCTTTTCCAAATTCAAAGCCTCCTCAGTACAGTCATGATTATTGCAAATGTGTTTTAATGGTATAAAACTCTCTACAGAATCTATGAATTTCCAAATACATTTATATTTTTAAGCAAAATTTAGACACTTTACTGATAAAATAACTTGAAAATTTGGAAATAATAAAAGTTTCAAAACAAAAACTAATCCCTTCACTAGAGATAACCCTCACTAAAATTATAACTACTTTCTTTCCATTCCTTCTGTGGACCTGTGCGGTTCAAATGCAAGGAAGTGTCTCATTCAGTGAGGCACAAGATGTATAGGAAAATTAATATTTGTGTCTTTCAAAAATTATAAAGAATTTCCAACTAAAAAATATTGCATTGACTTATTTAAAATTTCTGCCATTCCTATTGGTCAATGCCACAGTTCCAAGAAGTCTCGTATTCTTCTACCACCGAAACTCTTTGCCATTGCTCACGTACTACTGTTTCTTATTTCTTTCTCCCTTTTCTCTTTTCCCTTTTCAAAAATGTCTACCTTCTTTGGGCACTTTGGACATTTTATTTTTCCATCCACCTCTATGCCAAAGAGGATACATAATATTTCTCCTACAAAATCTTCTCTCATGGCTTTTTATTTGGTCAAAAATTAGTGAAATTTAACTCAAGCCAGTTAAAATATTTTTTGGTTAAGTATAACACTGTTCTTACAAATAGGGTTATTTTATACAGATTGCTAGATAGATTAGACAGAAATACAGGTATATTTTAAAGAATTTCAGCAAATCTCTCACAGTTTAACCTTTCCAGTAGGACAGCTCTTTGTTTTTAATATTCTAATTTTTAAATATATACGTGTATACTAAATATATGTTTATATGTACATATATATATCTTGCTGAAAACTTAGTTTTTAGTCAATGTTTTTAATAGAAAAATCATACACTGAGTGATACATTTTTATCAAAATGATGTATAAGAAAAATCTCTTGTTACATTCTAAAAGTAACTGAAAGAATATTAGAATTGTGTTCATTTTAAGAATTAGGCTGTCTACAAAGGGGATGTACATCTGGGGTATTACTGATGCTAAGAAAAGTTATATTATTGAACATTATGCAACTATGAGTGAGTGATGTTTTAAGCACTTTATATCCTAATATGCTATTAAAAATAGTATCTAGTACATGGTACACAGTAAATGTCTAAATCTATTTCTCCATCCATCTATCTATCCATCCTTCCAGAGTGGAGGGGGATAAGTGAATGATTAATGTATTATCATTTCCATTTATAAATTTGTGAAATAGCTTCCTCACAATATGTCCACTTTTTGAAAACATTTTGCTCAAAGTAAGCAGGAGGTGTCTGTATATGTGTGAGTACTTAAACTGGTTGAGTCTATTGATTGCTTCATGTAATGTCCACTCCCAGTCACGTTCTTCTCACTTACCTGGGCAAGAAAATTTACTTTTCAGGCTTCCTTGCAACTTGTTAGGACTAAACAAATATTTGTTAGTGACACTGATGAAAGAATGGATGAAAGGATGGTGAGTGTGTGGATTATTGAATGGCCAGATGGATATTTAAACTGCCTTTGTTTTTGTTTGAGAGACAGTCAGCAAAACAGCTTATTAATAGAATCTTGGTTGGTTGAATGGAAACATTAAATCAAAATAAGTCTAGGCTGAATTTCCCCTTGTACTTAATTTACATTTTTATTGAAATACAATATTCATATTTGATCTACCAAAGAACTCTTTGTTTCATAATAATATATTTAATAATCTGTAGGTTCTGTCCTAGGTATGTTAGTAGCTATACTTAAGGCATCCTTGGCTTACATAGGCACAAAATGCATGACTCCATTTCCAATAAAATTCCATCTATTTTTTGAAAACTACTGCAACTCTACTGGGTATCATGTCAATAAATATTCATATAATGCATTATATCTGTCAATGAATGATAACCCTATGTATAAATTACTTTTCTTTCTTATTCTTTGTACATGGTCATTTGGTATTATATCCTAGGACACACACAGACAATAAGATTCATATTTATCCTGCTCCCTAGTGCAGCTTCCAGTACATGACCACAAATACACACACACACACACGTGTGAGTACACACACAGACTGGAAATATTAGAACAGGGGTTTCTTAATTTTCCAACAACATTATTATGAAAGGAAGAAACCCATGTGGTTCTTTTTATATTGGCTTTTCAGTTTACACTAAGTAAGAGATGAGACTTCGGATAATTTTTAATTGTGCAAGCAATTCCACTGTAGTTTTTTGCAAATTCATCTTGAAACAACTAAACACAAATTATTTAATGTATCTCATTACGTTATTGATAATAGAACTAAATCACATTTTATTTGTATCAATTTCTTTAGCCAGGGATAAAGAAAACATTTTCCTCTACTTTTACTCAAAAATTGCTGTGGATACCCTGGACATTAAGGGTATATATGGTTAAAAGAACCTAATTAAAAATAGAGGAAGTAGTTTGTCAATTGAGAGAGGTATTACAAAAGTTCAAAATGTAGTTTGAGGAAGTTACCAAATGAGTTTGCAATGTATCACATAGAAAGATATATAGATATATATTCTTTTGCCAGGGTAAAATTGTGTTGTATTCAGGGTGGGAATATAATTCCCAGGTGCATCACAGGTGCTTAGGAAAGAAATTACTCTTAACACATAACAGATGGTAATTATATTTTAGCCAGTAGAAATTAACGATATTTTGTCCTTGTTGTAAGGGCTTTAACAGTAGGAATCTAAATTAATCCAAATAATTTCTGTGTTCTGGAAAACTGTCCACAAGACCTAGCAGTTAGCCTTTTCTCATGATTAAATATTATGTCTCTCCACTACAAGTGATTGCAAATATTTGAATTTCAATTATTTAGTCAATCCTTGTCAGGGGATTTTGTGTTTTTTGGTTACATAGATGGAGGATCTTCACAAAGCAATGCATTAATAAATTATATAACTCTAAAAACTTAACACATTGATTTGTATACATTATTTCTTTCCTATTCATAATGACTCCAACATATCGGAATTACTGTTATTGTTGTTTAAAATGTGCTGTGTTAATTGTATATACTTACTTATGTCCACTCTGGGCAAGTGAATATTATTTTTATTGTAGTGTACTCAGTGCATATCTTTCTATATAAAGTTTCTTAGAATTTTCTCCTTGATACTTCTTAAAAGTACAAAGATAATTTTTGATGATTAAAGAAAGTACTGAAAAGATGGAATATATATATCCATATACTTATACAATGACATGACATTTTATTATACCTTACCTATTTACACCATAAGCTTAAACACCTAGCATGGGAATTATTATACTGTTATGTTGGTGCTGGCTCATGTCAGCTTGAAAGAGCCTCTTCTCCAAATTTTGCAAAATTTAATAAGCAGATTACTAGCTTGAAATTCACAATGGTGAGACTGTAATACACATATACAGAAATACACAAATCAGGATGCTATTTTCTTTTCTCAGACAGTCAGTTTGTAAACATTTACCACCTTGCCATCAGGTTTTTTTCTCAATTATAGCCCTTTCTACTTTGGGAACTGGTCAAGAATAGGCTCTCCTTAGTTTTGGTTGTTTCTATTCTTCTTGTAATATACGTGTTCAAATGTTCCTCCTTGAGAGTCCTATTTTTTTATCATTTATAAAAATTTATATAGTTTATACTATATAATTTGTACACTATTCTCAATCATTGCTCAAGTTAATTAGAAATATATATTTTTAATAATTTATTTATAAAATTATGAGTAATATTAAACTGCTCTAAAAGAATAGACTAATAAAACCAGCATTGGTTTACCTAAAAGATGGCACTCCATAAATTCCTTTCCTCTTTGTATATATGCCATGCTGTCCACCAACAAGAAGTAGAGTCCAACCCTCTACCACATTGAACCAATGTCACTTTGGCCAATAAAACTCAACAGCAGTAATGCAGGGCCTACCCTCTTAGAGGATTGGCTGTTACTGTGTCCTACTCGTAGTTCCCTAAGTTGCCATGCTTGAGATCTTGGCTGCAGAGAGAGAATATGGAGAGGAGCATGTATTTGCCAGCAATTAAAAAAAAAAGAAAAGAAAAGAAACACTCTTCCCTTGTTGAACTTCCGTATTGCTTGCCTGCCACTACCACTGGTTTATCTTAAAAGCCTAAAAAAGGACCTGGCAGTGGACCAAGGTTGAATGAATAAATGATTGTTGGCATTGAAAGATCTTTGCTACTAAGAAAGCTTTATTTTAAGATGAACTGATCATGATTTCTATAATCCACTTATTATTAAATATTTCAACTAAATTCTCTATGTCCTATGGTGGAAAGTATGTTCCATTTTTCAATAAGTATTGCAAAATATTATTCCTCTTCTCACTCACACAAAAAAACCTGTCCTCACTGACTCACCTCCCTTAATCCTCAGCTGAATCCCTAATGTTAATATCACTCAGGCTCAAATTTTCCTGTTAATGATCATCCCATTGCTGAACAATTTGGTTATGTATATTCACTTTTAAATGTAGTCTAGCTCGCATAATAATTATTCAAGGAACTACTTACTTCCGCCATTGTACTGTCGACATTTCTCCTCTGACGCAGACATTTCTGTCCTTAAAGAGATTCCATGAATCTACCTTACTCTCAGAATTTACATCTAGTTTTTTGTTTTTGTTTTTTAATTTATTTGTAGACAGTTATGTTTATTTCTCTTTTTTGTACCTATTATAGCTGGTTAGGATATCTCTTTATTTATTCAAAGAATTCAAAATGTTAAAAATTACATGCAACCTCTCTTAACTAAAGATGTTGCATTCTATAAAAACATTTTTATCAAAATGATAAGTACACATGATATAGAATAATATGGTCTACAAAACTTGGAATTAAAACAACAAAAAATGCTGTTTCCTGAATATAATTCCTACACCCATTTACTACTCTGTTGAGCCCACCTTTCAACACTTCAGGTGTTTCTTTTAGTATTTACCTTTAAATTTTTGTTGAATGCTTCATATATTTTTTACTTATTTATAGTTATTATCTACTGATGTTTTTGACTTCTTACAGTTATTATCTAATTTTCTATTATGTATTAATTTTCATTATCTGAAGATGATGACTACTTATATTCTCACTTGCCTTCAATTTTTTTTCTCATAATTCTTTTAATATATTTCTATCATCTGTGGTAAAATTCTATTTCAACTGGAGACCTCTTACAACCATGTAATAAATATAAAATGATAAATTAGAATGTTTTAGTCACATGTGTTTTCCTATAACCTTTTATTTTTTCCAAACATTAATACTAATCTCATTTTTTAAATTCATTTGACTTTCAAGACTAACTGTTCTTAAAACCTTCAAATGACCTCCAAGAACTTATAACACCTCAAACCGATTTTGCAACATTGAAATCTATTAGATAATCTATTTTTTTTTGGTCCCTTTAAGACTTCTTTCTTAGAGTTCTCTATCCCATTCTAAATTGTACTTTTGACTCTCTAGGAAAAATACAGAGCTGTTGTCCTTGAACTACTTCTGTCATTGTCCTAGGAATTTCCCTCTCCCATATTTTAAATTGGATTCACTTTTTTCCAGGACACCATGTCTTTTTAATTGTTGTTGGACATTGTTCATTTATTCTCTAAGGAAGGATAGAAAAGAGTTAAATTTTGATATTGTGAATTATCCAAATATTTTTACTCTACTTACACACATATTTTATAGCTCACGGCATATGCAATTGAAGATTGAAATTCATTGTCCTTGAGAATATTGAAGACATTACTCTATTGGTGATCTGGTTTTCGTTTTGAGAAGTCTGAGACTATGTTATAAGTTATCCTTTTTATACTGGTATTTTTAAATTTAGACATCTTTAAAAATTTTCTCTTCATTCTAATAATATAAAATTTCAGGATTATTTGTCTTTGTGTGATGGTCTTTTATACATTTATTGTGTTTTGGATCCATGATGGACCTTCTCAATCTAGAAACTCCCCTCCTCCAGTTTTTACACTTTCAATTTGGAAATAATTATAGATTCAAAAGAAAGTTGAAAAAGCTGTATATAGAATTCCATGTTACTCTCACCAAGCCACCCTAAATGGTGACATGTTATATAGCTGTTGCACAATATCAAACTATAAAATTGACATTGGTGTATTATCATTAACTAGACTATAGATCTTACACAGCTTTTACATTTTAATTAACCTTCACTTGTATGTATATATATGTGTGTATGAGTCTGTGGAATTTTGTGCAATTTTATTCCTTATATTGACTAATGTAACCACCAGCACAATCAAGATGCTGAACTGTACATTAACCACACAAGAACTCACCTGTGCTCTCTGTTCACTTCTACTGCATCTCATTGTCCACTAGTCTGATTTACATCTCTATAGATTTGTGATATATGATATAAATAGATATAGGTTAATGTAAATATGTATCCAATATCTTGCATCTTCACCAGCATTTTGCAATATTACTATTTTTATTTTAGGTGTTCTAAAGATGTAGGAATCCTGTTCCAGTTTTGAAAAATGTGTTTATATCATTTCTTAGGATATTTCTTCCCCACTTTTTTGCATATCCTCTTTTCTGGAATTTCCTTTAGTTAGATGCATTGATTGCATTGAGTATCTTATTTTCTTAAATTTTTGCTCTTTCCCCTCCCCTCACTTCTCTTCTCCTCTCTTGGAAAAATCTAGAAGTTCTTAACTTTATTATAACCAAACTTTATTTTTGCTTCAACGACATTACTTGGCATGCCTATATGAAATCAATAACTGTAATCAAGTTCCCAAAACCAGAAAATGCCTGCCTAGGCAGAGACAGTTAACATATTCACATATCTATAAAATTTAGCCTCATGGAAAATATAACACAGTCTAAATGTAAGTGTAGAGAAAAAGAACATAACGTGGTTTTCAGGACTGAGGAGCAATGGAGATTGACTGCTAAAGGGTATAAGGTTTCTTCTTGGAGTAATAAAAATGTTCTAAATTTAGATTGTGTTAATCGTTACACAACAGTTAAAATACTGAAACCCATTGAGTGTTACACTTTAAGTAGGTTAAGTTTATTGTATATGAATGATAGTGTAATAAAGTTGTTTTTAAAAAGCACATATCACAAAGGGAAATTCCACAAATAAAGAACTTCTCAGAAGCCTAAATTACAAGCTTACTTTCCAAACCTCTAATGTCCCATACCCAGGAAATTCTTATTAGTAATCCCACAGATTTTCTATTCAATAACAGGTGGCAGAATTCTTATGCTTGCGATGGAGTAGAGACAGGAGGGCAGGTACCACAAAGGGGGCTGGTGCTAGCCTACATATACCCAATTTGTCAGAAATTCCCTAGCTGAACTGAGCACTTCATCTTCCAAAAGAAGGAGTAAATGAGGGATAGAAAGAAAATAAAAACTTCATGTAAAGGGAGGGCCTTTTCCATTGAAGGAATCACTAGAGTGAATATTTATTTCCCTTCATCTTTGATTGCAGCATGCATTCAGTATTGAACTGACTGAGATATTGTTATAAAAGGTATGCTCTATTTTGCATTTTTGAAAAAAGAAATAGTTACTAATTTTGACAACCATTATATATTTATACTACACAAATCCAAACAAACATATCAGTAACAATCTGTCCATTAAATGTTTGTGATATATCCTTTAAATACAGTTTTTCCTCATGGTTCCATTTTCTTCCTCTATAATGAATGATCTTAGTTGTGTAACCTATTCCTATACATTTGCTTAAGATCTCTATATAGATGGCTCCTCCCTTAGCTCCAGCATTTATTCTGAACCTATGAATTTATGTCTCAAATTGCCTCCCAAATATTAGTGTAATTATACTCCTACACTATAACCCAACCTGTTAAAAGTAAGTGTATTACCTTTTTCTCTAAATAAACTTGTCCTCTCATTTTTTAATTTCCTTTTCCTTCATTTTCCAGTGAGACATCAACTTGGCTCATCATGCCACCGTTTTCCAAGGTGTTAAAGCCAAAAGCCCTTGATATCATTGTCTAGTCATTTCTCCTCTTATTTTCTCAATGACAATCTTATTCTGTCTATGAAACAACACACTGAATTCCAAGCTCCTTGCTTCCCCTATTGCAAATGTTGCAAAATTATCTACCTGTCCTCAGTGTTCCTCACCCAGATAATTGAAATAATATCCTATTTTCTCTATAGCCCTGAAAATTAGCCTTGCTAGTTCATTATTAATACTGATGGAAAAAGAAATTAGACAACTTGCATATTTAAAATCCCTGTTGCTTATGGAATGCAGTGTATAATTCTAACACAAGTCATTCCACTATTGGCTAAACGGCTCTCATTTATATGTGAAACATATTTCTCAATAGCTTATAAATACATGTATTTTTACTTTTCATATTTGTGCAATCTAAACCACATGGAACTACTTTATTTAAAATGAATATTGTTTCTCTCATATGCTCTGCACTCTATGATCATGACTCCCCAAAATACCTATGTTGAAACTTAATCCCCAATGTGATGGCATTTGGAAGTGGATCCTTGGGAAATGATGACATCAAGTGAGTGCATTACTGCCCTATTTATAAAAAAGAACACTCATGTGTCTTCTACCACATTAGAACACAGCAAGACAGTCATCCATGAATCAAGAAGTAGGCCCTCACTAGACACTGAATCTGCAGGTGCCTTAGACTTCCCAGCCACTAGGACTATAAGAAATAAATGTCTGTGGTTTATAAGTCACCCAGTCTATTGTGTTCTAACAGCTTGAACAGATTAAGACAACATATCATACTTTCTTATATTTAGGCAAATTTTCAAGTTTTCATATAGCACATTATAAAGGTTAAATAAGAAATTCTAAAATTAGTTTTACTTCATAATTCAATAAATTCAATAAATTTACATCATAAAATTCAACATTGTGGATTTTACTCAGTTAAAAACATCACATCTATATGGAACCACAAAAGACCCTGAATAGCCAAAGCAATCCTGAGAAGGAAGAATACAGTAGGGGGAATTACACTCCCTGACTTCAAGCTCTACTACAAAGCCAGAGTAACCAAGACAATTTGGTACTGGCACAAGAACAGACCCAAAGACCAATAAAACAGACTAGAGAGCCTAGATGTAAAACCCAAGCATAAATGGTCAATTAATATACAATAAAGGAACCATGGATATACAATGGGGAAATGACAGCCTCTTCAACAGCTGGTGTTGACAAAACTGGACAGCTACAGGTAAGATAATGAAACTGGATTTTTATCTAACCTCATACACAAAAGTAAACTTAAAATGGATCAAAGACCTGAATGTAAGTCATGAAAAAATAAAACTCTTAGAAAAAAAATAGGCAAAATTCTCTTGGACATAATTATGAGCAACTTCTTTATGAACATATCTCCCTGGGCAAGGCAAACAAAAGCAAAAATTAACAAGTGGGACTATATCAAGCTGAAAAGCTTCTGTACAGCAAAGGACACCATCAGTAGAACAAAAAGACATCTTACAGCATGGGAGAATATATTCATAAATGACATATCTGATGAGGGGTTGACATCCAAATTATATGAAGAGCTCACACAGCTCAACAAATAAAAAGCAAATAAGCCAATTAAAAAATTGGGCATAGGAGCTGAACAGACACTTCTTCAAAGAAGAAATTCAGATGACCAACAGGCACATGAAAAGATGCTCCACATCGCTAATCATCAGAGAAATGCAAATTAAAACCACAATGAGATATCACCTCACACCAGTTAGGATGGCCAACATCCAAGAGACAAACAACAACAAATGTTGGCGAGAATGTGGAGAAAAGGGAACCCTCCTATACTGCTGGTGGGAATGTAAATTAGTTCAACCATTGTGGAAAGCAGTATGGAGGTTCCTCAAAAAATTCGAAATAGAAATACCATTTGACCCAGGAATTCCACTCCTAGGAATTTACCCTAAGAATGCAGCAGCCCAGTTTGAAAAAGACATATGCACTCCTATGTTTATCACAGCACTATTTACAATAGCCAAGAAATGGAAGCAACCTAGGTGTCCACCAGTAGATATGGATAAAGAAGATGTGGTACATATACACAAGGGAATATTATTCAGCCATAAGAAGAAAACAAATCCTACCATTTGCAACAACATGGATGGAGCTAGAGGGTATTATGCTCAGTGAAATAAGCCAGGGGGAGAAAGACAAGTATCAAATTATTTCACTCCTCTGTGGAGTATGAGAACAAAGAAAAAACTGAAGGAACAAAACAGCAGCAAACTCACAGAACCCAAGAATGGACTAACAGTTACCAAAGGGAAAGGTATTGGGGAGGATGGGTGGGAAGCGAGGGATAAGGGGGAAAAAGGGGTATTACAATTAGCACACATAATGTAGCAGCGGGGGGGCATACGGGGAAGGCAGTATAACACAGAGAAGACAAATAGTGATTCTATAGCATCTTAGTACACTGATGGACAGTGACTGTAATGGGGCATGTGGTGGGGACTTGATAATAGGGGGAGTCTAGTAATCATAATACTGCTCATGTAATTATACATTAATAATAGCAAAATTTTAAAAATCACTTCTGACCTAAAAAATTTAAAAGCACTCTTTCTCTTTTCAGGTTTAGAATGGACCTGGTTCATATTGATTCTGAGTATGTGAGCTCGAATATAAATTATTTTAAACATACAGGCTCCAGATTTACAAGAATGCTGCAAGATTGCTATAACTGGTCAGGAACTCTGGGAGTTTTAATCCTGGTTCTGTCACAAACCTGCTCTGTGACCTTGCCAAGTTAATCTATGTCTGTGTAGTTTTACAGAAAAGATGTCTCTTGTACCTAAGCACTTTGATAAACATGTCATCACAGTAGAGTGTAATATGCAAGGAAAATCACAGATCCACAGAATATGTGGTCTAAAGAAGGACATGGGAGAGTATCCTGTTTATACTTTGAACTTCAAATGGTACTGCACATAAACTACTAGACAAATCATGTCAGAATCAATGCTGACTGTGGATAGAATCTCAGGAAAGAGGCATATATTTTTACATTTTAATAAAATTTCAGAAAAAAAATGATTTCCTGCACACTTTGGTCATCAATTATAAAATTTAGTAGCAATGGTCAATTTTATACATTATGTAGTTTACCTTTTTATGCTTGTATTTTTAAACACTATTTTACATGCATCCAATAAATCATTTGTTATATCTTCAAAGAAAGATTGTTAAATCCACAGTTCTTCATTTTTTCTTCAAAAGTCTGATTTCACATCTTATCTGTCTTTGCATCTTCCCCTCATAACATTAGGATCTTGCATCCATTTACACTAAAAGAGTTCCTTAACCATTAACATGGTTTCTATCTGACCACAACAAACACACTGAGTCCAACAAAACTTAGATTTTGCTCTCAGGCATGTAAGTCTTGAAGAAAGTAAGTTTTAGGACAATCTTATTTAACTCAGCCTCTTACAGCCACATTCATCTTGCAGTTTTTCTAAAAGGGTGTCTCTAATTAACCTATGTGTTCTTTCACCAACTTCACACGTGTATTTTTTTTATAATTCTACATCATATGGCCTTATGCTAAATATTTTAAATACCCATTTTATTTAAAGAAATATCATAATCATAATCTAGCAAAATCAGTTAATTTTGAGAAAAGTGGTAAGCCAACATAGGGAAAAAATTGTTCAGGGCAAAAAACTCAATCCCTGCTCAACTTCTTTGGTATCTGAAAATCAAACATTGCACAGTTTGGATTTGTAAGAGAATGATAGTGTTTCTCATAGTTCTAGTTAAAGGAGGACTGAACCTAGCTGTGAAGTGTGTGTACATTTTGAGTATGAGAATTTAAAAAAATATCCTAAATTTCCATGACTCAGTTATGAAGAAGGCACATTAATGAAATTGTTGGTATTATGTCATATGAGTATACACAGTACTACTTACTGATTCACTTACCCATCCCCACACACTCATTTTTACATGAACTTTACTGAGATATAATACACATAAGTAGAATGTATCTTTTTTAAGTGATCAGTTTGTTTTGACAAATATACTCACTCCTATAACATTTCAGAATATTTTTGTAGACTCAAAAATTCCCTTGTGCCATTTATAGTCAATGTCACACCCATCCTTTGTTAGACAACCACTGATCTGTTTTCTGTCAGTCTAGATTAGTTTTATTTGTGTTAGCATTAGCTTGTTGAATCTGTGAGTCTATGATTTTCACCTAATAAGGAATTTTAGCTGTCAATTGTGTCAGTAGTCATTAGTTTCATCATCAGTATCATTTTAGGAATGAGAAAGTTAAGACACCAAATGTTTAAGTGGCTTGGCTTCAAATCTGGTTAGATTCAAAGTCGATTATCAACAGCTAATTCTTCTAACTCCTTGACCAGATATTTCTCATCTTTATTACCCTCAACATACCACAAATAATAATAAACAAAATAGGATAAAAATATCAAAGATATCATCTCTCTATATATAATTCCTAATTTTTAGACAATAAAGTGTTCTCTTTCTACTTTATATTTTTAGGGAAATTCCTTCATATACTGAACATACATCTGAAATATATGCTGAGACTCAAATATGATCCAGAAACACTTTAATTCTACCAATTTGGACTGCATTTGGAACCAGTTTCATGAGTAATATGAAATTTTTCTTCAGTGATGCTGTGAGAACAGCCACTAATGATTTTTCATGAAAAAAGTCACAGATTTTAAATTAGGCAGAGGATAACTGCCTTCTGTTTACATGTTTTAAGAACATATCAAATAACTTCTCCTTTGCCAAATTCTACTCTTTTTTAAGTAAATAATAAAATGTCTTCACCATTTAGCTCTCAGGATAACACCCAAAGAGAAAAAATTTTGTGCAAATTGCGCTTAATTTGAAAATTTTATCTCTTAAATCAAAATGCAACCTGACAAATATTTAAAAATATATTAAAATTTAAAATAATAAATAGAAAAAGGAAATTCTGAATGTAGCAATGTGCAAAAGATTATTTTAAATCATACTTATACTAGTATACTCAAGTACTGAATAATACTGAAATAATAGAGCAAATGATTTTAAGCTTGTATGTTGCAATATTTTATGAAGAGCGTGATATAGTCTCTCTTCACTGACTCACTTTTTCTAACATGACAAATACAATCCTCTTACTTGTCCTCCATCTGGGCACCAGAACTGCATTTGGAGTAAAAATATATTAACTTTATTTAAAAAGTACTTACTGGACCCTAATATGAACCATGACATGTACTGAGATTGGGCATATAGAAAGGAGTAAATCTCATATAACTTTTGAAAATATATTTTGGGAAGGAAACACACAGAAGAAGGATAAAAACAAATAATAAAATGACATTTTTTTTGAATGAAGGAATAGAATACAGATCTGAAAACTGAGTATGTTAGTTAGGCGAAGAGTAGCAGCAACCACATTCCAGTTAGTGGCTTTCTCCAAACCTACATCTCCAGAAATACAACCTACTCGGTCAAGGGCACCATGCTTCCTCCAGATAAATGGGCATCCAGGTGGAAATGACAATCAAAAACAAACATACTCACCTCAAACTTAGAGAAGATTCATGGGCAAAATATACATTTGGGAATTAATCCCCGTATGGTAGGAGCCACATGATGCTGTTTAAAACATGAGCTTTCAGCATTTGAGGCAAAGAATTACCTGGTCCTGATTCCTATGTAACTTTGCCCTTTAGTGAAGAGTTTGAGACATAAGGGTCAATAAAAGTCTGAGAAGGAGTGGCAGAGGCAAGGAAGGAAAGCCTGTAGTAGTGGTGTGAGAGGGGAAAAAAAAGAATAAAAATGTATTTTAAAAAGTAGGAATGATCAACTCTGTAGAACTCTGGGAGGTTAAGTGAATGAGAAAAAACACAAATTAGACTTAAAAGCTTGGAACTGTAGAAAATATTAATAAGAATAGCTTTGTTTAGGTCATAAAAATCAAATCATGACTGGAATAGACTAAGAGGCGGAAGCAAGGGACACCACTCTTTTAGAAAGCTTATATGTTTGGGGGAGTTATACTACAGCAGAAGCTGGATATAGGGCCAGGACAGTTTTAGTTGGCTTTTAGGGGAGAGATACCATCATATGTCTCTAAGCTGATACACTTGTCCCATAGAAAGGAGTGTTGAAATGTGCAAGAGCCAGAAGGAATAATTAATGTAAGTCATTCCTGAGTGACAGTACAAGTACAGTAAAGAGCACAAGTGGAGGTTTTGATTTTTATAAGAGGAGGAAAGAAGTAGTGGAAAATTAAGGCAGATTGTAGATTTGGTGGTGGGATAAGTAGTGATTATTGCTTGATGAATGGTATTTACTCTATAAAATGTGACATAAGGTCATTAAATGATGACAAAATAAATTTGGCAATTTTTGTAAAGAAGGTATGAAATAACTACAGAGAGTAGTTTTGTTTGATTTTTTTTTCCTTCAAAACCTAAACCCTAGGACTTTTACATTTCAGGTACCAAGAGCAGCCCATAGATATTTTTGCCTTGAATGTGTTGTATGAAGAGGAGGAAATGGAAGAGAATGTTGAGGATAATTTTAGATATGTACTCTCCCTGATGAAGCCAAATAATGCCAGATCACTGAACTCCAACCTAGTAGCTTCTGTGTAATTTTATCTTTTTTTCACTTCCTTCACAATTCTGCTGGAGAAAAAGTGTGCTTGAGTGTACATGTGTGCAAAACACACAATGTAGGACCACTGCATATAAGCAAGAGAATTTCTAGGAATAGTGATTTTATGCAGAGTAGGGCAGCCAGTTTTTCCCCTCCAATAGGAAAAATAATAAATGTAATGTTATGTTGAATATCTTATACTATTGGAATTATTATTCTTAAAATGATCTTTAGGTGCCACAATTTTTCTACCCACATTTTTGTGCTTTTTCAATCTACATGGTCACTTTTTAAAAATAGAACAGCATGTTGTACTTTGTAATATCCCACTGGTGCTGAGTGTTGTTTCATCAACTGTTCGCTATTGGCCTTTCTTATGGATAATTTTGGCCTAAAAATACTGAACAGGTGGTGTAGAGGTAAGAAGCCATGTGGATGTTAATGTGGCATCTCCTTCTATGGAACAAGAGGAGGCATTTTCAGAATGTCAGACTGCCAATCTACTTAGTTGGCACCTGTTGTCTAAACTGGAACACCATTTTGAGAGGAGGCTTCTTGCCATCATAGCAGATGGTTAGGAGTACTGGCAGCCAAGTGATCATGTATGTACATCGGTGTGGGTGTTGAAAGCAAGCTGCTCATTTAAGAAGGTCAAACAGCAGTCTGTACAGAGATTTGACAAAAAATATGAAGAGGGATAGCTATTTCTCATATTTTGCTAATTATCTTCTTACTTATGCTCTCCTACAATTACTTAGATAACTCAGGCTCAGAGTTTTATATTGTAATTAATAGAACTCAGTGACATAGAGGATGCCCTGAATCTGGAATAAGTAAAACAACTAACTTTAATAGCCAAAAAAACAAAAAGGCTTAAATGTCATATAAAGTGAGTGGGCATTGTGGGTGAATTACATGTAATATATTCATTTTAAATAGAATGCTTTGTCTGGTAAATTTATTCTCAAACAGCTCTCAAGGTTCCACTAAACTGGCCTGGCTTGTTATTTATTAGTTTTAGAAAGTCAGTGCATTATAGAACTTGTGAAAGGTCTGTAGGACATTGTTCCTACCAGTTTTTATTTTCCCTAAATAAGCTAAATTGAAATACCACTGATCTATGGTAGAGTATATTCATCATCAAATTTTAAATGAATTATGAATAATGTCACAGACATACTAAAAAAGTAGGCCCTCAAATCACTTACATTCATGTTTGTTAAACCAACAATATTTTTACAAAAGTGTAAATTTATTCTCTACCTAAATGACCCCACGCTTTTGTCACTTTTCTTCTTTGTTTTTGAATTCTCATCAGTTTTCAGAGTTACTGGATATAGTAGATTCTCAATAAATTTTATAAACAATTGCAAAATGATGGAAAATTGGCAGTATATGTGAGTGTATGATAGAAAATAATACTGTCACGCTAGATAAGAGATTATCTGGTGAATAATTAGTTAAATAATATTGAATATTTTGTGGTAAATTGTTACAAGAATAACTGACATTTACTTGATATTCTCTGTGGTTGAGCATAGAATGTGCATTTTTGTATTTAAAATTTACAGCAAGCCTATGAGTTAACCACTATTTTATTGCACTATACATACCAACATGGTAAGGCTCAGAGATGTTAAACTAATTGTGAAGTACCTCTCACTCTTAAGAATACAGAGAGAATTTAATCTTAGGGTTATCTGATTTCAAAGACAATGTTCTTAACCACTACGAAAACCTAGGCAAATGATGAAAGAATACAAAGCTGAATTATGTACTTTAGTAAACAATTGGGTGAAAATAAGAAGAACTGAAAAGCACACACTTGCATTATAATCATAGTTCTGTCGTTATAGAAATTATGTAATTTTAAAAATACTTCCACATCTAAAATAAGAATTACTAAATAACTTAATCATTCTCTGTAAAAGTCCATAATTCTAAAAGAGCATGTGAGGCCCATTTTGAGATCTATGAGTTAGGAGCTAATATACTTAAAATTTTTGTCTTTTTGAAATTTCAAATTAAAAGTTACATTGGATACTACATCATTTTATATTCCACTTCATTATTTCATTTGACAATAAGGTTTTCTTTTGAATAATTTGTTTTGAGTACAGTAGAAATAAAGGATTTTATGTTCTAGAGAGCAGGAGAAAATGTCGGTGAATGTTTCCTAAAAGAAAATGGGAAGGATAAATCATATGGAGATAGAAGTATTGTGTTCTTATCAGACAGGTATCTGCTTTATTGTTGCTGAAGGGAAGGGAGGAAAGTTGAAATTATGAATTTGAGTGTCACAATTTGAGGGAGTTAATATAACTTTTATTTGTTCTTTTCCATATAAAGTAAGTACCTTAGTTTACAATGAACCAGCATGAGACCATAGGAAGGGTGACAAAATGTTATTTATAGAAGATGATTATTTTTTTAATCAAGAATATGAAGGCATAATAATATATTAGAAAGGTATTTTGTAGATCAGATATGAATATATTAGATGAATGAAGATAATATCCATGAAAGAGGATGATTACACAATGAAGAATTATACAAAGAAGTATACCAAGATGGCGCAATTATCCAAGAACAGTGAATTTTGCAAAAGGATGGAGAATAGTTTGGGAGTAAAGAGGAGAGTGATCCTATGTCACAACATGACATATATGGAAAATGAAAGAATAAAGAACCTCTATTTGTGTAGATTGAAAAGGAAGCAGTATGCTTAGTTAAGAAATAAAGTTAGTAAAAACTTTCAGATAAGAAAAGTTAAGAGTACAGCTTAAGATATTGACATTGGAACAGATAATGCAATTTCCATAGCAGTAGTGTTAGAGGAGTGGGGAATGGAAAAGAAATTCGATTAAGGAAAAGGAAATTTAGAGTAGTAACAGAGAAATAAGAGTAAACTATAAGACTGATGTGCCAAGAAACTTCCACATTGGGCACTGACCAAGACAACAGTGATAAATGATATGACTGATTTAGTCTTGACATTTTCTTGCACAAGGAAGAATCTTTAGTTATAATGAAATACAGCAGAAGCCTGGAATGGACATTTCAGAACTTATAATATAGAACAGTGAATTACTTTTCCTGAGTTAGTAGAGCCCAGACTGTCAACAAGACTCAAATATCTTGAAGGTACGAGAAGACAGTGGCTCCCTGGCCATTACCCGGCTCACTTGTTGGGGCAGCCACACACGAGGTTGAATATACTGATTTACCTGGTTCGCCATTTGTCAAGTTCCTGCCTTAATCCCTTGAGATGTTGGAGTGAATAGAAAAATTTCATTCTGTAAGACAGTAGCAATAATAATACCCTCAAAGAGTCAGAGAGAATTGCAAAAAAATATAGCAAAATTCTAAGGTTGAGAGAAGATTTGTGTACCATATGCTTCTACTACTAGAAAGGTACTGCAAATTTGGTTCTAACAGCCAAAATGAAAATGAAGACATGATCAGTTAAATGATTCATGGCATGAAGAAGGAAAACAGAAACTTTAAGCATAAAATAAACAAAAATAATTTTTAAATAAAAGTTTTCTAATCTTGAGAACCGAGGAAAAAGTTCTTTTTTTTTCTTAAAAAGTGAGCGCTCTTTAAAAGCAGCTGATGGAAAAAATGAAAGGTTTCCTTCAATTTATCCCTACGTTGACAGGAAAAATGTTTTGAAGTTGAAACTATTATATATAATATGCCTCCTTTTTTCTTTTCATGCATCAATTTATTTATCAGTATAAATGGAATTACAATTAATACATACTGTATGAGATCATTATAAGAATTAAATGAGATCTTTTTAGCTAGCTTAGCATTAGTCCTGACACATAAAGATTAGCCATTTTATTATTGAGATATTTTTCCTTCTCATTAAACATTCTTCAAGGAATTCATGACTGCAAAATATTCCATCACATGATTATAGGTTAATTGCACATGCTAATACCAAATGCTAATTTTTTTACCAAACCCAGAGCTGACTTTTTAATGGTTCTTCATTCTTATCTTCCAGAATTACCTTATAATTTTTTCTTAAATTTTTAATTCTTTTTTAAGTTTATTGATGAACAATTGACAAATATAACTGTATGTTTAGAAGTTACAACATGATAAATTGATATACATATATGTATTTTGTAATGACTACCAAGATCAAGAAAATTAACACCTCTATCATCTACTATGTCTTATGCTGGTAGCTGAAAAATTATTAAAACACTGTTTAATAAAATCAGCATAACTATTCATATAGTTGATATATCTACTTTTCTGCTTATCAGGCTTAATCCAATATAAAATTTAGACTATTCAGATCAATGAATGGACATATATTCTTTAGTAAATTCTTCATAAGTGTTTTAATTACATCAGACATTAGATAAACTGGTATTAGGAACATCTGAAAATCCAAGGTTATTTTACATGGCAAGATAAGATTTTGTTGAATGGCAAACAAAATCTTTACACTGCAAGAAATTGGGGTGTGGATATTTTGTAATGCTTGTTAATGGCAGATAATGTGCTTTAGGAATCAGCAAGAAACAGTGAAGAGTTAAGTCCTTTTACAGAGAATTAAGACCCAAACCAAAGACGTCATATAGTTATCAATCAGAATGGAAGTATGGCTAAGTGTAAGGTCTTACCTTCAGCAAATAGATCTGAGTGCATCTGTTCCAACAATTAAGGAATACTAATGGTCCCAAAGTTCTATGTCATGGAGATTGGGTGTAATGATTTTTAGTAAGGAAAATATTCAAAGTAATGACCTAGTGTGTTTTTTAAAACAGCAATTAAATCCTCAGTGTAGTCTCATTTAAATAATATGGCTATGCTGAAATCTTCAAGATGAAGGTTGCAAATTGGAACCTCACATAACTATTGGATTGGATTGTTGAACACCATGGACTTCTGTAAAACAATTGGGAAAAGGACACTTTTTTTATTAGAATATTAATGGTAATCCTTAGTTTTAGACAATAATTAAAGGACAAGAACCATTTGTTGAGGCTATTCTGTCACAGTGTGAGAAATAACACTGAATAATTGGAATAAAAACATCTCTCAATTGTTCTAATTTTAATAGGGTGTCTGACGTTGGTATTTCTCAAATTACAATTATGATTTTGGTTCAGTTTGAAATGCAAAGTTATAATGTAAAACTTAAGCTTTATTTTTTGTGTATTGCTAGTGAAACTTTTGTCTGATTTTTAATGAGGCAGCATTTTATATGATGATTTGGAGAATGGATATTCTGACAAAGAGACAGTCTATAAGACTATTACAGTCATTCAAACACTAAAATGAAGTGGCCTTAATTGGTGTAACAGAATTGGCATAAAGAACAATGGGTGAGGCTGAGATATAGATCAAAGAAACACAGAACAGGCATTTGTAACCTATGGATATCGGCAAACTGGTATAGGAGAACTATAATTTGCTAGATTATAACCCTAAATTTTAGTATACGTATACACCTTTACTGTTATTAACAATAACATTAATTACATGCATTTGAGTGTGTATACAGGAGATAAACTTGAAGTCACTGTTTAACTGGATTTGAAACCCTGTTTCACTGAGTTTGCCATGCCCCAAGGTATATTTCAAATAAACAGCTGTACATATCAATATTATTTATTTTTGAAAAAAATGTTTCCTTGGACAGTAAATGGGCATCTGTGGCAGTTAGACTCTCCTCTCCTGGGATGCTCACACCATCAGTTCTGGGAAGCTTTCCATTTTTCCATTTGTTACTGTTTTTCCACTCTATTCAGATTCACACAGTGCTTTTGCAGGTTCCTAAGAGATTCCTGCCCACGCTTAATTGAGAATGGATTTTGCACAACTGCTCCTCTTGGAGTTGCTTATTTCTTGAGAGATACTAGGTCAGCAATCTGAGCAGCAATATTTACTAGATGAATGAGTACTATTTTTATGGATTTACAAGCTTAGCCTGTCAAATATTATGATAATTAAGAGAGAATTTATACATAGTATGCCACCAAATCAATGATACTATTTTTATGGAAAGAAAGTCTCAACATAAATATAAGAGCTCATTAATCAGTGAATACTAATGTTGTCATACAGAGTTGTTGAGAAATAATACGTTCACCAAAGTTTGCAGAAATAACAAGTGACATGAATATTTTGGTAACTGCCTAATTAGGTTTAAACATTAAATGACTTTTGTCATATCTAAATGTCATCACTTTATGTTTTTCTGCTTCAGTTCTAAAATTTTAATGTAATGCTTCAAAAACCAATGTTAATATTTGACTTAAAGTGTGTTCTTGTACTGTTTTGTGTTCATATGGTCCAAGTGAGAGTTTCATGGTGGTGTGGCTTTCCCAATAGTGATAAAAAACACTCATTATTCACTAAACAGATTTTTTTCCTTTGCCGAATAGATTCCATTTTTCTGTTTATGTTGATCTATTTTTCCAGTTGATTACTTCAACAACATTCTATGATGGAAAAAGAATATTTATTTTTAATAAATAGAACAACATTTCACTACTTTTGACTTTTTTTATCAGAATAAATCTTTATCTACCTCTAATTGTTACGATCAATAAGGAGTCCCACTTCAGTGGAACAGAATAGAGTGTGGAATTACCAAGGTAAGCAAACTGGTAAAATTTATTATACTTAACCAAACAGACAGTTCACAGGATTAAGCAGTACCGTTTTGTCTTTGCAATAGATAATCAGGTCCATAGGATGCACAGGAAAATCAGCCTCACATGATTCTGAATGCTCATATGATCAGCAGTGGCAATGATAGAGCTCAATTTCAGATTACAGTGATATTTCAAATATTGATGATATCACAACTAGGTAGGTGTATGGAATATTTAAGATTAGAAGCCTTACAGGATGAGGTGAATTTTATAATTACCCACATTTTCAATATTAAGAAAATGAGTCACAAAATATTAAGTGACTTGCTCATCCTCACATATCAGTGTTCTCATTTATGAATAAATGCATTTTACAAACCTTCTGAATATCTCAAGAAATAATAAAACACAGTATAAAATGGTATGACCTCTTGTGTAGCTTCTAATTCAACCTCTAAAAAAAAAACCCGAGATTTCTCATACATATTAATTTGCCACATGATCCTCTCAAAATTGGTCTCATGCTTTTTTAGAATAGTAGACTCTATAGTGGAAGGATTAGGTCATTTAGTAAACAACTTTTATTTTGGAGATGGAAACATTTATGCTAAAGAAGTAAGATCCATACATAAGATACATACTTAGTACATATCTATGATTGAAACGCTTGTCATAATTTATACTAATTTTTACATATTTATTTGTGTGGCTATTTATGTGCTCAAATGCTTAACTTATCCAGGGCTATCTCCAATGCTTGCAAATAAGAATCCTGAATGACAGGCTTAAACAAAGCAAAAACAAAACAAAATAAAACACCTTTTGACCTCACATTTACCTGAAGCTATTATACTACTTTTATCTCATTTATAATAAAACAACTCAAATATGTAAACTATGTTACCTTGCCACTTTCTTGAATTACAGTCTCTAATTTAATCAAATTTAGACTCATGTTTTCAAATGCCTACCAGACTTTCCCCATAGATACCTACAAGGCATTCAAAGCAGAGTTTGGGATACCATTCAATCTATCCCTCCCCACTGCTTTTTCTCCAATTCTCCTCTTAGCAAGTGACACCACAAATTACTCAGATGATCAGGCATACTTCTCAAATGTCATTCCTAAGTCATTGTTTTTCTTTACAACCAACATCCAACTTATCACTAAGTCCAGCAATTCCTCCAAAAAAACTCAAGAATCTTACCATATTTTTTCAGCTGCAAAGCTATCATCCTACTCCAAGCAATCATTTCCTCTAACCTCTGTTATAACAACAGTCTGGTAACTGATATCCCAGTTGCATCCTTTCCTTCCTCTTGAACATGGCAGCAGAGTGATACTGTTACATTCAATTTGGAATCATCAACTTATACAGAATATTTAGAGTTATGGAATGAGACCAAGAACTCATAAGGAATAATATAATGTAAGGGAAGAGGGACAGGGATTAACTTTAAGGCATTCCAACATTTAGAGGACAAGAAGAGAATGAGAAGGCAAGAAATAAATAACTGCTAATGTAACAGGGAAACCAGGATATTACAGTCTCTAAGAAGCAAAGGCAAAAGTTCTAAAATCAGAGAGCTATTGTCTTTGTCAAATGGTATTGCAAATTCCAGAAACATAACTGATATAAATGAATTTGAAAAAAAAAATCGTTTGTTGGTAACTTGATAAAAGTTTGCAGCAATGAAATGGCAAGGACAAGAGTGTAATTAAAGTTCGACATGTGTGGTGAGGAAGTGCTAACAATGAATACAAAGAAACCTTTGAGTTTTTTTCTGTGAAGACATCTCAGAACTGCAGTCGCAGCTGAAGAGAGAATAGAGGTCTGGGAGGGTTCTTTCTTGTCTCTTTATAAAGCTGCTAGTCCAATATATTTGTATGCTAATCAAAATCTTCAGTAGGGAGGAAGAAATCTGTGGTGTAAGAAAGAGAAGTAAGCTGTACAAAAGCCCCGTTCTTTTATTAGCTGCGACTTGAAAAGGACCAGTACATAGGTAGAACGAAAAGCCTTGGCTATGAATGGGGATTGGTCATTTCCTATAGCAAAAATATTCGTGTAGAGATCATGCATTATTTGAAAAACAGAAGACATAGTGTCATTGGGTGAAACAGGATTCCAATTAAAGTAAAGAAGGGAATTCAAGGTGGACAGAAGAGGTTGAGTACATAGAAGATTTTTCTGAACACAGGCTATAAATTTCCATGGATTCAATGAAATATATCTGACAGGATACTAGGAGTGGGAAATAATACCTGGAGCAGCTGTCTGCCTGTGTGCCCAACAGACATTTGGCAAAAGAAAAGCAGGTAAGTTGAAATTCTGATTATAATATTAGGTAGCCATCTTCATAAATTTCTGTCTCTGGATTAAAATTTTAAAGGTAAATAAACAAAACAATAAAAATTGGATGCCATAAAGAACAAGTGAATAGAGGAGGACCCCTAAGAAAGTAAATTTATGAAATATATTTTTAAAAAATTTTAGAGATCATACTCTACATTATTTGCAAACCAGTGAAATATACATTTACATAGTGATTTCAAGCTAAGAAATATATTAAAGTATATTTATATTTAATACATAATTATATTTTTACATATAATATATTTTAATATATATGACAAACTACAAAAGCTATTACAAATGCATAAAAAATCACAAGAGAATGCAATAGAGCAACATAAAAGCAGTGAGGGCATTATGGAGATAACCAGCATAAAAATCACTGGGAGAGCAGAGATCGCTAAAACCAGAGATATACAGGATTTACCCCAGCCCTAGTGAATCTCTATCTTTAGATGTAGAGGTAAGCTATCTACATATTTAATTACCTGCAGATAATTTTATACCTAACATACATGAATAACTATGGAATTAAGAAATTAATAACTCCCAAACTGAAAAATATATTTGCATATACATTTAAGAAAATACTATATATCACAATTAAAATGAAGAAATAATAATTAACATAACAGCAGTAAAACTATGTTAGCCATTAAATTGCAAATGTTAAATATATGATAACATCTAGTATGGTTAAGAGTGTTGTAAAACGTCAAGCACTCTTAAAGAGTAGTGGAGTCTTAACTGATACAAACTTTATAGGATCCATTTTGAAATATACAAAAACATGAAATTTTCATTCATATTGAAGCGCAACATCATTCCTGGGTGTTTATCATAATGAAAAGGCCAATATTACAACAAATTTAAGTACAGATAATTCATTTCACTCTTTGTTTCAACAACGAAAGTTAAAACTGTGCCGGAGAATAGAAAATTATTTCAACATATTATGGTATATTCATTAGTCTAAACATTACATTGCTTTAACATTTTGTTTAGAAAAATATCCAATGATGTAAATTAATTATATGAAAGGGAATAGTACCAATTATATATGTATGCACATATAATTATACATATGTATATACAATTGTATATAATTGTATGTACATACATATATGTGCGTGTTTGTCTTATGTGCAAAAAGTATTTTCTAGTTAGAAAATATAGCCTGGAGGATCATCAGGATTTTTTTTTTATAAACACAGTAGCTCTTGTATATTTATAAGACTCATTGTGGGACTAGCTTAACAAATGCTGAAGAATGAAGTATTAATTGAGCTCATTTTTTAAACTAACTTAGCTCATCATGACCAGAAACATAGTTATCATGTTAATGTAAATGATGTGAGTTTAGTTATATGGTTAGAATACCCTAGAGGATGATCAATAAATTGGTAGATAGGATTATGAGGCGTTGTATTTATGGCTATTTTATCTTTTAATCATTAAAATACAATGCTTCAGCATCATTTTAGAAAACAGAAAGAAAAATTTAGAAATTTTAGAAATCTTACAGTGGGATCTAAGATTCTAAGAAACTCTGACTATAACATTTTGAGTATAATTTCTGAAAGAGCAAATGTAAAATTTATATTTATCTTATTTCAAATTAGCTTGCATTTCTTTATGCTAGCTAGGTGAGTTAGCTAATTTTTTATTTTATTTTGTGATTATAAAATTATTTTAAAAACTATTTTCTAAAAACAAAATGATTCCTAAAGTTTTCCAATGATATATCAGAATATATTTTTATATAACATGCTCAAATTGACCTTTAGAAAAAGTGACACCAGTTTAAGGTATAATTTGCACACAATTTCTTCTAACCATGGAAACTGAGACACTAACCAGAAAGTTATTATTCAGATAAATTTGAAACATGGCATTCTTCTTTAACCCTTCCCTCCTTCTATTCATCCTTCTGTTACATTTGCCAGGAATAATAGTGCTAAATGCTTTACATATGTTAACCCATCCAAACTTCACAAACTGCAAAGTAGATGCTATTATCAGCAATTTAGAAGATGAGATGATTTGCTGAAGATCAGTCATACTTATCACTATTTGAGCAGCTGGAATTTGAAACAAGGTAGTTTGATACCAGAGTCACTATGCCTATCCACCATAAACTGTACATGCTTTGAAAAATTAAAGAAAACAAACAGTAAATCTATATTATTGACTCTGCAAAGAAAACGTCTTTGTACTCACAGTGAAAATACGCAAGCATAAGAATCATTGTAATATTTTTGTAAGTGAGAGAACCTGTATGTAAAACACAAAACTATTAAAATCCTCAATAATAACATAGGAGAAAAAATAGATAACCTAGATAAAAGGATGACTTAGATACAACACCAAATGCATGATCTACGAAAGATAGAATAGATCAGCTGAGCTTCATTAAAATTAAAAAGTTCTACTCTAAGAAAACAATGTCAAGAGAATGAGAAGGCAAGCCACAGACTGAAAGAAAAATATCTGCAAAGGACACATTTAATAAAGGACAGTTATCCAAAATATACAAAGAACTTAAAACTGTTATGCTTAAAACTCAACAATAAAAAAAACAAAAATCCTAATTTAAAAAATGGGCCATAACCTTTACAGACCATTTACTGAACAAGATATACAGATGGAAAAGAGCATAGGAAAAGAGGCTCCACATCATACGTCAGCAAGAGAATGCATATCAGTAAGACATATATCTAAACCATTAAAACGACCAGAATACTGAAACCACCAAACACAAGGATGTGGAGCAATAGGAACTCTTATTATTGCTGTGGAAATGCAAAATGGTATGGCTACTTTCTAAGACAATTTGGCAGTTCCTTATGAAAATAAACATGCCATGCTTTTGCCAGAGAACCTGCAATTATTTTATTGGCTGTTACCTGAAATGGTTGAAAACTTGTGTCTATAGAAAAACCTATGTGCAGATTTATAGAAGTTTTATTCACAGTTCCAAAACTTCAAAGCAACTAAGAGTTCCTTTGGTAGGTGAATGGAAAAATACACCCAGACAATTGAGTATTATTCAGCCCCTGACAGAAACGAGCCGTGAAGCCATTTGAAGTCCTCTATCAAAAGACATGGAGGAAACCTAAATGACTACAGTAAATGAAAGAAGCCAATCTGAAAAGGATACACACTGTATAATTCCACTCATATATCATTTGGGGAAAACCAACCTATGGAGACAGTAAAAAGGCAAAATTATGGACTCAGTAAAAATATCAGTGGCTGTCAGAGGTTGAGATGGGGGATAGTAGGAATGAATAGGCAAAGCACAGAAGAATTTTAGGGCAGTGAGGCTATTCTGTATGATAATATAATGGTGGTCCAATCATTATACATTTGTCCAAACTCATTCAGTGTAGAACACCAAGGGTGAACTGTAATGTAAACTAAGGGCTTTGGGTGATTATGATGTGTCAATGTAGGTTCCCCAGTTGTAACAATGTACCACTGTGGTGGGATATATTGATAATGGGGGAGGTTGTGCTTATGTCAGGGCAGAAGGAATATGAAAAAACTTTCAATCTTCAATACAGTTTTGCTGTGAACCTAAAAGTGCTCTAAAAAAATAAAGTTAAAAACTGAGGCACACATAAAAAATAGTCCAAACATTGGGGCATCTGGGAAGATGGTGGCATGAGCAGGGGGGCAGAAATCTCCTCCCAAAACCATATATATTTGTGAAAATACAACAAATACAACTATTCCTAAAAAAGAGACCAGAAGATACAGTAAAACAGCTATACCTGCGAGAACTCAGCACTTCACGAAGCGGGTAAGATACAAAGCCGTGACCCGGTGGGACCCGAGCACTTGCCCACCCCAGCACACCAGCGAGAGGAAAAGATTGACAGTGGGGAGGGCGTGGAACCACAGGCCCGCCAATTAACCAGCCCTGGTTATCTGCGCCAGGAGCACTGACACACATCACGTGGTGTACTGGAGATTAGAGAAACAGAAGGGCAGGATCTGAGATGGAGACTGCAAGTGGGTCCCTCAGCCAGCACCCGGGACAAAAGAAAAGCGGGCACATTTTTTTTTAAAGTCTTAAAGGGACAAGGGCCCAACAGCGGAACAAAATCGTCCCGGTGCACTCAGCCCAGCACGCGGGGAGTCTTGGAGAATTTCAGAACACCTGGTCAGTGGCCGGGCAAAGCAGCCATGCCGGGGCTTCCCACAGAGATCAGCAGGGTGCCATTCATTCCCTCTCACCACCCCACCCCGGCCAGCCCTGCAAAGGGTCCGGGATACGACACTGCTGCGGAACAGCGGAGAAGCAGCCCCGCCACAGCAACCTCACAGAATCTACTCCTGGCTGGCACGCAGCTAAGCGGGAAGGATTCCAGAATGCAAAACAAGGGCTGGAATGCACCAAGGGGACCAGAAGGCACCCAGCGAGACTTCAAACCCCCACAGTGCTATAGGATAGGCTGAGGGCGACCCCGCACACAGGCAGCTCCAGAAATTATCCCAGAGACTGCCTCCCAGTGTGTGAGAAAACAGTTCAGGCCCCAGATAAGGACAAGGAGAACAACAAGCAGGAAGAGACTTTGTTCTCCCAGCTGACACATGTGGCACCTACCAGCGACCACTTCTTTCACCATGAAAAGATAGAGGAATATGGTACAAAGATTACCCAGACAACCCCAGAGAGAGGGCATGATGGGATAGACTTATACAATCTTCCTGGAAAAGAATTCAGAATAAAAGTCATAACCATGTTGATGAATGTACAGAGAAATGTGGAAGAGCTAAGGGAGGAAGTGAGGAAAGACAATGCAGAAATCTGACATGCGATCAGTGGACTTAAGAAGAGAATGGATGAGGTGGAAGAGACTGTTAATGGAATAGAAATCAGAGAACAGGAATACAGAGAAGCTGAGGCAGAGAGAGTTAAAAGGATCTCTAAGAATGAAAGAATATTAAGAGAACTGTGTGACCAATCCAAATGGAACAATATTCGCACTATAGGAGTACCAGAGGAGGAAGAGAGAGAAAAAGGGATAGAAAGTGTCTTTGAAGAAATAATTGCTGAAAACTTCCGCAAGCTGGGGAAGGAAATAGTTTCTCAGACCACAGAAGCCCACAGATCTCCCAACACAAGGGACCCAAGGAAGACAACACCAAGACACATAATAATTAAAATAGCAAAGATCAAAGATAAGGACAGAGTATTAAAGGCAGCTAGAGAGAAAAAAGATCACCTACAAAGGAAAACCCATCAGCCTATCCTGAGAATTCTCAACAGAAAACTTACAGGCCAGAAGAGAATGGCATGATATATTTAATGTAATGAAACAGAAGGGCCTTGAACCAAGAATACTGTATCCAGCACGATTATCATTTAAAATTGAGGAAGTGATTAAACAATGCCAAGACAAGTGAAATCTGAGGCAATTTGCCTCCCACAAACCACCTCTACAAGATATCTTAAAGGGAATGCTATAGATGGAAGCATGCCTAACGCTAAAAAAGATGTCACAAGAGAAAATAAAATCATAGCAAAGAAAGGAGACCAACATAATACTAACTAAAGGCAAAAAGTAAAATAAACGACCCCCAAAACAGTCAAAGGAAATGTAAAAGAGTACAGAATAAAACACCTAGTATATAAAAAATGGACGAGGGAAGACTTCTGGAAGGATGGTGGGGTGAGCAAGGCAGCAGAAATCTCCTCCCAAAACTATAGATATCTATGAAAATACAGCAAATACAACTATTCTTTAAAGAGAGACCAGAATACAAGGGAAAGTGCACAGCATCCAGCTGCACCTGAGAGGACTCAGCACCCTGCGAGGCCATCTTAGAGACCAGCTAACATACTTGGCAACTACCAGCGACCATTTCTATATCCATGAAAAGACAGAGGAATATGGTCCAGACTAAGATCAAGCAGAAAACCGCAGAGAGGGAGCCTGAAAGGATGGAAATGCACAGTCTTCCTGAAAAAGAATTCAGAATAAAAGTCATAACCATGCTGATGGATCTACAGGGAAATGTGCAAGAGCTGAGGGAGGTACTGAGGGAAGTGAGGAAAGACAATGCAGAAATCAGACAAGCAAACGACAGGCTTAACAGCAGACTGGATGAGATGCAAGAGACTGTTAATGGAATAGATATCAGAGAACAGGAATACAGAGAAGCTGAGGGAGACAGAGATAAAAGGATCTCTAGGAATGAAAGCATATTAAGAGAACTGTGCGACCAAGACAAACAGAACAATATTCGCATTATAGGAGTACCAGAGGAAGAAGAGAGAGAAAAAGGGGTAGAAAGTGTCTTGGAAGAAATAATGGCTGAAAACTTTCCCACGCTGGGGAAGGAAATAGTCTAGCAGACCATGGAAGCCCACAGATCTCCCAACACAAGGGACACAAGGAAGACACACCAAGACACATAAATTAAAATGGCAAAGATCAAACATAAAGAGTATTAAAGGCAGCTAGAGAGAGAAAAAAGATCACCTACAAAGGAAAACCCATCAGAATATCATCAGACTTATCAACAGAAACCTTACAGGCCAGAAGAGAATGGCATGATATATTTAACATAATGAAACAGAAAGGCCTCGAACCAAGAATACTGTATCCAGCACAATTATCATTTAAATATGAAGGAGGGATTAAACAATTTCCAGACAAACAAAAGCTGAGAGAGTTTGCCTCTCATAAACCACCACTACCGGATATCTTAAACGGACTGCTCTGGAGGGAAGCACCCCTGAGGCTAAAAAGATGTCACCAGAGAAAATAATTTCATAGCAAAGAAAGCAGACCATCCAAATACTAACTAAAGGCAAAGAATAAAACACCTAGTATATAAAGAATGGAGGAAGAAAAATAAGAAGGGAGAGAAATAAAGAAAAATCAGACGGAGTTTACAATAACTGAACAAGGAAGTTAAGGTAGATTGTGAGATAATAAAGAAGCAACCCTTGAACCTTAGGTAACCATGAATAAAAAGCCAGCAATGGCAATAAGTACATATCTATCAATGATCACCCTAAATGTAAATGGACTGAATGGACCAATCAAACGATACAGAGTAACCGGATGGATAAAAAAGTAAGACCCATCTATATGCTGCTTACAAGAGATGCACCTCAAACCCAAAGACATACACAGACTAAAAGTGAAGGAATGGAAAAAGATATTTCATGCAAACAACAAGGAGAAAAAAGCAGGTGTTGCAGTACTTGTATCAGACAAAATAGACTTCAAAATGAAGAGAGTAACAAGAGATAAAGAAGGACACTACGTAATGATAAAGGGGTCAGTCCAACAAGAAGATATAACCGTTATACATATATATGCACCCAAACAGGAGCGCCAGCATATGTGAAACAAATACTAACAGAATTAAAGGAGGAAAAAGACAGCAATGCATTCACATTAGAAGACATCAACACACCACTCACTCCAAAGGACAGATCAACCTCACAGAGAATAAGTAAAGACACAGAGGCACTGAACAACACACTAGAACAGATGGACCTAACAGACATCTACAGAACTCTGCACTCAAAAGCAGCAGGATACACATTCTTTTCAAGTGCACATGGAACATTTTTCAGAATAGACGACATATTAGGTCATAAAAAGAACCTCAGTAAATTCAAAAATATTGAAATCCTAGTAACCAAATTCTCAGATCACAAAGGTATAAAATTAGAAATAAATTTTAGAAAGAATTAAAAAAGGCTAACAAATCCCTGGAGACTTAACAACATTCTCCTAATAAATCAATGGGTTAATGACCAAATCAAAACAGAAATCAAAGAATATATGGACATTAATAACAACAACAACAGAAAGCCACAACTTCTGTGGAACGCAGCAAAGGCAGGTCTAAGAGGAAAGTATATTGCAATCCAGGCCTATTTAAAGAAGGAAGAACAATCCCAAATGAATAGTCTAAAGACACAATTACTGAAATTGGAAAAAGAAGAAAAAATGAGGCCCAAAGGCACCAGAAGGAGGGACATAATAAAGATCAGAGAAGAAATAAATAAAATTGAGAACAATGAAACAATAGAAAAAATCAATGAAAAAAAGGGCTGGTTCTTTGAAAAAATAAACAAAATAGATAAACCTCTAGCCAGACTCATTAAGAGAAAAAGAGAATCTACACACATAAACAGAATCAGAAATGAGAAAGGCAAAAAAACGAAGGACCACACAGAAATAAAAAGAATTATAAGAGAATATTATGAGAATCTGTATGCTAACAAGCTGGAAAACCTAGAAGAAATGGACAACTTCTTAGAAAAATACAACCTTCCAAGACTGACCAAGCAAGAAACAGAAAACCTAAACAGACCAATCACCAGCAACGAAATTGGATCGGTAATCAAAAAACTACCAAGAACAAAAACCCTGGACCAGACGGATTCACCTCTGAATTTTACCATACATATAGAGAAGAATTAATACCTATTCTCCTTAAAGTTTTCCAAGAAATAGAAGAGGAGGGAATACTTCCAAACTCATTCTATGAAGCCAGCATTACTCTAATACCAAAACCTGGCAAAGACCTTACCAAAAAAGAAAATTACAGACCAATATCCCTGAGGTATATAGATGAAAAATACTCAACAAAATATTAGCAAACCAAACTCAAAAATACATCAAGAAGATCATACACCATGATCAAGTGGGATTCATCCCAGGGATGCAAGGATGGTACAACATTCGAAAATCAATCAACATCATCCAACACATCAACAAAAAGAAGAACAATAACCACATGATCATCTGCATAGATGCTGAAAAAAGCATTTGACAAAATTCAACATCCATTCATCATAAAAACTCTTAACAAATGGGTATAGAGGGCAAGTACCTCAACGTAATAAAGGCCATATATGACAAACCCACAGCCAAGATCATACTTAACAATGAGAAGCTGAAAGCTTTTCACCTAAGATCAGGAACAAGACAGGGATGCCCATTCTCCTCACTGTTATTCAACATAGTACTGGAGGTCCTAGCCACTGCAATCAGACAAAACAAAGAAATACAAGGCAGCCAGATTGGTAAAGAAGTCAAATTGTCATTATTTGCAGATGACATGATATTGTACATAAAAAAACCCTAAATACTCCACTCCAAAACAACTAGAACTAATATCTCAATACAGCAAAGTTTCAGGATACAAAATTAACACACAGAAATCTGTTTCTTTCCTATACGTTAAAGATGAACTAACAGAAAGAGAAATCAGAAAAACAATTCCATTCACAATTGCATCAAAAAGAATAAAATACCTAGGAATAAACCTAACGAAGGAAGTGAAAGACCTGTACTCTGAAAACTACAAGACACTCCTAAGAGAAATTAAAGAGGACACTAACAAATGGAAATTCATCCCATACTCTTGGTAGGAAGAATAAATATTTTCTAAATGGCTATACTACATAAGCAATCTACAGATTCAAAGCAATCCCTATCAAACTACCAACAGCTTTCTTCAATGAACTGGAACAAATAATTCTAAAATACATATGGAACTGCAAAAGTCCCTCAATATCCAAAGCAATCCTGAGAAGGAAGAATAAAGCAGGGGGAATTACGGTCCCAGACTTCAAGCTCTACTACAAAGCTACAGTAATCAACACGATTTGGTATTGGCACAAGAACAGACCTACAGATCAGTGAAGCAGAACAGAAAATCCAGACATTAACCCAAACATATACAGTCAATTAATATTTGATAAAGGACCCTTGGATATACAATGGGGAGATGACAACCACTTCAGCAGCTGGTGTTGGCAAAACTGGGTAGCTACATGTAAGAGAATGAAACTGGGCTACCGCCTAACCTCATACACAAAAGTAACCTCAGAATGGATCAAAGACCTGAATGTAAGTCATGAAACCATAAAACTCTTAGAAATAAACATAGGCAAAAATCTCTTGGACATAATTATGAGTAACTTCTTCATGAACATATCTCCCCGGGCAAGGAAAACAAAAGCAAAAATGAACAAGTGGGACTATACCAAGCTCAGAAGCTTCTGTACAGCAAAGGACACCATCAGTAGAACAAAAAGACATTCTACAGCATGGAAGAATATATTCATAAATGACATATCCGATATGGGGTTGACATCCAAAGTATGTAAAGAACTCATGCACCTCAACAAACAAAAAGCAAATAATCAAATTAAGAAATGGGAAGATGATATGAATAGACACTTCTCCAAAGAAGAAATTCAGATGGCCAACAGGAACATGAAAAGCTGCTCCACATCACTAATCATCAGAGAAATGCAAATTAAAAAAACAATGTGATATCACCTCACACCAGTTAGGATGGCCAACATCCAAAACACAAACAACAACAAATTTGGTGAGGATGTGGAGAAAAGGGAACCCTCCTATACTGCTGGTGGGAATGCAAATTTGTTCAACCATTGTGGAAAGCAGTATGGAGGTTCCTCAAAAAACTCAAAATAGAAACACCATTTGACCCAGGAATTCCACTCCTAGGAATTTACCCTAAGAATGCAGCCACCCAGTTCCAAAAAGACAGATGCACCCCTATGTTTATCACAGCACTATTTACAATAGCCAAGAAATAGAAGCAACCTAAGTGTCCATCAGTAGATGAATGGATAAAGAAGATGTGGTACATATACACAATGGAATATTATTCAGCCATAAGAAGAAAACAAATCCTACCATTTGCAGCAACAACGATGGAGCTAGGGGGTATTATGCTCAGTGAAATAAGCCAAGCGGAAAAGGACAAGTATCAAATGATTTCACTCCTTTGTGGAGCATAAGAGCAAAGGAAAAAGTGAAGGAACAAAACAGCAACAGACTCACAGAACCCAAGAATGGACTAACAATTACCAAAGGGAAAGGGACTGGGGAACATGGGTGTGAGGGAGGGACAAGGGGAAAAAGGGGCATTAAGATTAGCAGATGTAATGTTGGGGGGGCACGGGGAGGGCTGTACAACTTAGAGAAGACAAGTAGTGATTCTATAGCATCTCAGTGCGCTGATGGACAGTGACTGTAATGGGGTAAGTGGGGCAGAGCTGATGAAATGTGGAGTTTAGTAACCATAATGTTGCACATGTAACTGTGTAACTGTACATTAATGATACCAAAAAAAATAGTCCAAAGTTTCTAAAACTCAATAATTGCTTAATGATCACAAGTCTTTTCTTATAATTTTGAAAGCATTATCAACATTTTAAATATTAGTAAATATTATTTGTTTAAACTGGGATGATTTAGATATTATGGAATGCCATTATTTTTGGAGTACTTTTATTTGTCTCTGTAAAGATAGGAAGGCCTAATGGTAAGCGAATGTGCAAATCTAACTGGGATAAAGTTAATTTACCCTATTTTACAAGCCTAATTCTAACAGTATAAAACTTTAAACTACCTTAACTGAATTATAACTTTTCCTGAAATCAACAGGATTTCTTAGCTTGCCCCTATAAGTTAAATACAAATCGAAAATGAAAACAAAACTTCTCCCTGTTGAAAATAGAGACTTGGCCCATTCGCTTTTCCTTGATCATTTACTTCAGAAAACCTTTAATTGTAAATGATTTTCCTGCTTCTTTGAAATGTCTGTAAATCTTTTTAAAAGCCAAATAACTCATTGCCAATTTGTGGCTCAGAACAGTCTTTCTCAAGCATCTTGCAACCATGTCTCTGAAATGTAATCATCAGGGAAGACAGAGCCCCCTCACCCAGTTTCTTGGGAGGGATTAGGAGCCTGATTTCTGCAGGTGCCTTCCTCCAACTTGAAAAGTACTCCCTGTCATAAACATATGAGAAGTTTTATTTTTCTTTTGAATAATGACTATTGGCTAGAACTGTGATCACCACAAATACCAAATGAGTTTAGAATGAACTCAGTGCCACAATGATGCCATCTGGTCCTCTACTTGAAAGCTAGTTGTTTATCTTGACAAGGTGTAGTGGGTTGGATCTGCAAGGCTGTCTGAATGATAAAATTTTTCTGTGACTTTGCATTCTCTTATTGCCTGATGTCCTAGTTTACTGATTATCTAGTAATAACACTTTTATTTCTCTTTTACATTTGTGGATATACTTTCTTGTTTAGGATGAGATTTTGTTGTTAGCTATATTTTCTGCAGTACCTCCAATTGCTTATTACTTTTAGTTATTTGCATTATGACATAATAATAGTGAGTTAGTTTTTTTTATTATTTCCTGGATTTGCTGTTTGTGGAAAACTCCAAAGTCTCCAACATTTTCAAAATGTAGGTTGTAAGTCTTGAACTAACAGAATTTATATGTGCATTATCTTAAGTAAGGATTTATATATATATATATTTTTATTACATTCATTCACGGAAACATAAAATGATATCTTGGAAGAAAAAACTAAGCATTTTTATGGTAAAAGTGTAATAATTCACAGGAACTAAACAAAATAAATATCATATAGCTAAACTACCCAGATCCATTTTAATACTTTTTATTTTTCTGATATTTTATTATTCTACAAGAATTAATAATTTAATAATAATTTTTATTATTCTTATATTTTATATTTTTGTTATCTATTTTAGTGTTTTCCCCTGGATTTACTTTTATTTTTTTGTACCATTGTTAATCCTCAGTGTGTACAGTTAATCAAGGCAACAGATGTGATGTCTTCCTAAAAGACAAAGTGAAATCACTTGGGACATGACTTTCTATTGTCATTTTTGATAATGTTCAAGATAATACTATGGAGGTTTAAAATTAATACTCCCTTCCAAAGGGCTAGGATTCATAGTAGCATTAACAAATAAAATTATTTAAAACAGAAAAAAAGAAGGTTGAAGTCACAAAACTTTGCATATTAAATGTGAAGGCTAAAAACCTTTTCTTATGATCATAGACTTAAAATTTGGTAATTGTCTAATTAGAACTGCATGGACTAAAATAAAATACTCCTCAATTATACAGTTCATGCTTCTGACTCATATATAACACTTCATAAAATATGTGCAAATAACCAATAATGTTTCCCATGTGTGAGTGAAATATGAGTATAAAGCACATTTTTTTCATTATTTAATTATTAGTATGCTAATATTACCACAATTATCTCCACTCTTTGCTCTGTAATAAATAACTGGGTATTGTAGGGTAAAAATATACAGTCTCAGCCCTCTGCCTTGAAATAACTCACCTTATCATTAAATGAGTTAATCAAAGAAGTTGTTTAGATTCTAGGATAGAACTTTTAAGGGGTCTTTCTCCTCACAAACTTTCAAAGACATTTTATATATTGCTGAGATAGTTAAATATGGCTATATATATATTGCTGAGATAGTTAAATATGGCTGTATATCAATGTTTTAAAGCAGATTTATTAACTAAATATAGTTTTATCACCTAAGACATACCTTCTATTGATGTCTATACTTTCTTGGTCACTAACATTCACAAACAAATCAATGTTACTTGTTATTTGATAAAACCAAACATGTCAGGGTGCTTTAAAATCTGGTGAACTTTTACAATATGGTAAGTAAAATAATCTTGCAACAAATCAGTTCTGATAAAATAATGAACTGATCAAATCGATGGTAAACCTAATAAATAGCAATGATTAAATCAATTAAATTTACCAGGGGAGCCATCAATAATGACATCCAGGAAAAGTAGGAAATATTAAAGTACACATTCTTCTTTTCAGAAACAAACTACTGAATGAGATAGTTTGGAATTGATTAAACTCATTTATTATTTATGACATAATTTTTGCTGATTGAAACATAACCCCAAAATAAGAATAGCTTAAACATGATATTTGTGTTCTCTATCACTTAGTTATTTAGAATACACAGATGAACACTCATGAAGATCGTACTTCACAAAGTTGTCCAGAGGCCTGCACTCCTGCAATGGTGATGTTCTGTCATTCCTACCATGTTTCCTTCATCTATGTGTCTCATGTAGGAAATATGAGAAAGAGAAGGTAAAAAATTCTTTCTTTAAGGAAATACCAACAAGTGAACCGTGGTAGTATCCCTTCTGTACCACTGTCCAGGTCCACATTGCTACACCTAGCATCTAATGCAAGAGATAGTGTGCAAAAGGATCTTATTTTTCTATGGCTACCGCCTCCCAGCTCCAAATTTAAATAAAACCATAACAAGGGAAGCAAAACCAAAGGCAGGAAAGCAAAACCAAAACCAAACAAGACCCTCCCAAGAAAATGCCTCTTAATATAAAAGGAAAAAGAAGAAAGATTGAAATTGAGGGAAAACTAGCAATTGATGGGACAGTCACCAAAACAAGAGAAAATACTACAACAAATTTCTTGTAATTCATATGAAAATTAACACGGCAGAGTTGCTTACACTCATTTAGGCACTGGTACAGTCTTTTCTTTCAATAAAAAATATTGAAATTAATCCTAATATGCTCTGTTTTTTTTAGATATTGCAAATAATCTGAAATCTCCAATAAAAATAAATGTAACATATGGCTGGGAGGATCAGAAGATATTAGGAGAAAGTTTTAGAAAAAATAAATTTGAAAAATCCAGCTAAATGGTTGCTGAAGATAACACCATGACACATGATTCTCTAAGTATGACAATTTTCTCTAAACTGGTGAGAATAGCTAAAAATTAAGTGTAATTGATCCTAATCACATAAAACACTTGAAAATATAGAATGACATGATTTAATATGTGTATTATAAAATTATCAAAATAAAATCTATAGTAAAATTTTATATAAGGCGTTTATTAATTAATCAGCAGAAAGACAGACATGAGCAGGATGAAAAGAGGGTGGGGCCCACCAAGAACTCAGGGAGTCAACTGAAGAGCTGGAGACGACTCAGAGGATGAATGAAAGAAAGCCACGGCACCAAGAGGGACGTGAAGGGCACAGACACTCCTCAGATGACAAAAGTTCCCCACATAAAAAATGTCAGAGCAGCAATCCTCCAATCAGATCAAGCTCCCAAGGCCAAAGAATGTCAATCAAGTCTTCTCTGACCTGCCAAAAACCCCATAAAAAGAAGCCTCACAGTAAGCAGCCTGCCTTTGTCTACCTTGACTCTGGCTCACATCCCCATTGCAGTATAATTAACTTGCCTTTCTCTACCCTGCCTCTATTCTGCTCCACCTCTGGAGTGTATTTGAATAAAACTTTCATTCTACTTCACTACTGTGTGTCTGTTTTTCAATTCTTTGTTGTGGTGGGGACAAGGACTGAGGAGAACGAACTCAATGCCCAACAGCAACAGCTTTATAATAAAGTTATAGTTTCATCTCCTTTATTGAAGAAATATGATAAACATGCACACAGGCATAGTTTCATTCTTTATAAGCATAATATTATGTAAAAGAAAATACATTATGAAATTTTATTTAAGATTTTAAACAAAATGCTCAGGAGTATCCCTTCATGAAATTTAAATTGTACTCCATTAAAATGTTATTTTAAGATAATTGTATTATCTTATACAACAAATTATATTTATAAAAACAATAAACATTACAAAAACTTCTCAATAAAGTCTTATTATTATTATATAAGTTTACAAAATTTTGTTATAGCAAAAGTATTATAACAAAAATATTGTCTCTAATATCAAACCAGAAGTGAACAGCACCTTAAGTGTCATGGTATTCCAATTAACTAATACTACACTTGATGATCATTATTAAAGGAAGGTCTTCTGATATGCTTCAAATACCTCAAGGTACCAAATCTACAATACTCATTCAGAAGATATACTTGGAAAGTAGTGGTATGATGGAGGGAAATCTTTAAAAGGAACATTTTACTTTTAAAATTTTGCTGACTAGGAAAATAAGAATCCCAGAATGAGAGATTTATTTAATAAAGGCAATAAAACTTTGCCAGGCACGATATAAATAATTGCAATGTGATGATACTTCCATTTAATGGCTACATATAATTCTTGTATTTTATTGAGTCAATAAACCTTTAAAAGGTTTAAAACTATGCTTAGTTGCTTTAAATATATATTATGCAATGTAATGAAAACAGTATTTTATGAACTGGACAGTCATTAAAATCTAGTCTCTCGAGTTCATTTCATGGGCTTACCATGTAGGTGAAGATCAACTATAATGATGTCTTTGGTAATTTCTGGAGTTAATCCTCTCTGGAGAACTGCAGGATAAACTGACTTTGTACAGAAATATTCTCTGTATTGCACTGCATGTTAACACTACTGATGTTTCATCACCTACAGAAATCACAACATATAGAATAAAACATCAATATTTTATACCCCTAGTAAGCTGTTTATTTAACACAGGTAAATGTTTTTCAGATGTACACTGGTCACTCTGGACAAAAACCTAAGTGGAAACTCACACCAAATTAACACACTTTTAAGTATATATGTCATTTATGTATTCAAAATATTTTAAGAATCTACAAAAAGCCACATCTTCCAAGTGCTGTGAACAGACTAAAAAGCAAAAGCATGTTCCCAATTTTCATAGATATTGCATGCTTGAGAGGGAACCAAGAGATTAACAATAAATATACAATGTGTCAAATGTATAAGCTTAAGAAGAAAAATCAAGATATTTAAACATGTGGGTGAAAAGTAGAGGTATTATTTGTGAAAATGTCTGATTAAAATTAGGAAGCAGGCATGCAGATATTTGGCTTACAACAAAAATGTAGTATTCTCCCACTCAAGGGCCTGCAGGTCTCCTGGAGTTCAGCTGGTATAGTCTAGGCTTGGCTGGGAACATATGATTCAGTCTGAGCACTAGACGGTTTTCCCTTCTGTCTGTAAAATGGGTCTAGTTCCTCGCTGGACCAACAGCTAAGGCATATTCCCCTCAGGGCAAATGAGAGATGGGAAGCTGGACAACAGAAGCATACATAAGGCCTCGCTTCATGTAAAATGTGCTCACATTCCACTGGTCAAAGCAAGTCATATAGCCAACTAAAAATATGGAAGAAAAATCTATTTAATCCACAATGGGAGAGACTTGCAAAGCTACATGGCAAAGACTGTGGGTTTACTATCCCATACACAGAGAGAAAAATTAGAACCACTCATTCAATCTGTGCTTGAGAAAGGACAGTGTCTTTTAGCCATAGCAGAGTTTGTATTTCATTCTGAATGATATATGAAGTTATGCCAGGATTTTGAGCAAAGAGAGACATTATTTGACTTATGTTTTGAAAAGAATCACTCTGGTTAACTTTCAAAGAATAGACTGTCATGGAGCAAGGGGAGAAACTAGGAACCTTATAATAATCCAGGTAAGAAGTAGCCAGATTTTGGACCAGGAGGGTAATGATACAGTTAGCAAATGATGAGATTCAGGATGTATTTAGAAGGTAAAAATAATAGAACTTCCTCAATTATCCATTCAACAAATGTTCATTGAGTGCCACCTTATTATATGCCACTATCCTAAGCACAGAAATACATTAATCAATAAAACCAGTGATAATTATTAATAATATAGAGTATTCCAGTGAAAAGAGCAGGTAATAATATAAATAAGAAAAAGGATGGTATGTTAGAGTGGTATGTGCTAAGTAAGAAAATAAATCAGGAAAAGATATGAAATTTTTATTTTCGGGGAAGTTGTTACAGATAAAGTTATGTAGGTAGGGGAGTTACATGAAACTTCACTGAGAAGCTGACTTTTGAATAAAGACCTTAAATAGAGTGTAGGGTTCAAGCACACAGATATCTGCATTAAAAGTACCCAGGCAAGTCTGAAAATTCCTCAGTATAACCCCGGGGTGAAAATCCCAGGCAAATACCTTTGAAACCGAGATCAGTCCAAGAAAGAAATGAAGTTTATTTCTTACAAGCAGGCATCCACTTCTGCTTCCCTGTGTCTCTTGCCATCAGGCTGCAGAAGAAGAGCCTCCCACCCAACCTGTCTGGTCCAGATAAACCCTCGCTTGCCCTTGTAATTATCTATTCATATGGAGATGGACTACTTCTCTCCGCCCACTGGAAACACCTGTTGTATGGAGACTCACGAAATCCAGAAGGGATATTCTGGAAATATTGCAATTTTACCCACACTCAGTCAGGAACACACCTACTACTGTGTGACAGGGGAGAAAAGAAAAAAGGCCCCAATGTGAGTAGCACATAGTGAACAAATGGAAGAGTCTGAAAGAGAATGAGAGATACCATAAAACAACTCTTGGATGACCATTTGGATCATGATAAGTATTACACTAGGGTTCTCCATAGAATATTAAGGAAGGAAGATTTATCATCAGGAATTGGCTTACATAATTATGGAGGCTGAGAAGACCCACAATCTGACTTCTGTAAACTGGAAGCCCAAAAGTGTCAATGGTGTGAATTCTAATCTGAATTTGAAGGCCTGAGAGCCAGGAGCACCCATGGCCTAAATTGCAGGCAGAGAGCAGCAGAAGCCCAATGTACAGTGCCTACTCCCTTCCTTTGTTCTATTCAGGCACTGAACAGACTGGATGATGCCTACACATATGGGGGTGAGGGAGCCATCTGTTTTACTCAGTCTACTGATTCAAATGCTAATCTCATCCAGAAACACCCTCACAGATACACCCACATTAGAACAATGTTTAGCTAAATATTTGGGCATCCTGTGGACCAGTCAAGTTGACATATAAAATTAACCATCACAAGTACATTAGCTTTTTCTCTGTGTGAAATAAGAAGTAATAGGGTTTTTTTTAGAGGGTCCATTTGGGTGCTATTTTGTAATAAAAAGATAGAATAAAAGGGGAGGGGATTGGTAGCAGTTTGAACCAACAATCAAGTCAACCAATTTAGAAAATATAAATACAAAATAGAGCCCAGAGTTAAGAGATTTGGACCAAAATGGTGGCAGTAGGAATGGTGAGATATGATTATACAGATTTCTCCCTGCTATCTGAAAATTCAGCTTTGCTATGAAAACTTTGATAAGCCTAAAGGATATGAAACAAAGAAAGAATTACCCTTAATTTATATGCAAAATGTTTTTAGCATATCCAGTCCCAAAAACCTCTCAGGCTCTTCTGATCCCTGAGGACACATCTTTCTAATGGATGCACAAAATAAATAAAGATAAAGCACATATGCACACTGACAGAAATCAAAGCAATGGGGGCTTGGTGCTGAGATGCTGAGGGTAGTTCCTGGGGAAGGAGCTTGGTGGGGCCATTCTTCCTCATCTAGGTGTACACTGCCTCTCTGAAGGATGAATGCCACATTTACTTTTTGCCTTTATTCACGAAAGCAACAGCCCTCTTCAGATTTCTCTAAGTTAATAACAACTTGGTTTTTGTAAAGGTCTTTTTTAAAAGAGGCATAGTGTGAACTTTGAAAAAGTAGAGGATACCTGTATTCTGGATGTATTCTGAAAGTAGCAATGACAGGATTTTCTGGAAAAAAAAAACCTGACATGTGAGAGAAGAAAGGAATTAATAATAACATCAGTTCTTTTATTTGGAAAAACTGGAAACCATTTGACAACATGAATAAGACTGAGGGGAAATTAGTTGAGTGTTGTTTTGTTGTCATCTATGGGTGACGACAAGTATCAGTGGTTTATATTTGGATTTGAATATAGAGCATTATTAGACATCCAAATGAAGATCCTAAAAGAGAGCTAGACTTCTGAGTTTGGAGAAGTCTAGGCTAGAGATATAATTTGGAAATTGTCAATAATAGGTAAAGATAAAACCTATCATACTGTATGAGATCATCTAAGTAATGGATATAAATACAAAAGTAATGAAGTTTAAATATTCAGTTCTGGAGTAACCCTAAATTTAGATATTGAGAAGACTAAAAGGAAGATTTAAGGGAGGACATTAGAAATTGATAACACCTTTTTATATAAGAACTTAGAAAAATTGAGGTTAATATTTTGGACCTTAGAATTCACCCCAGAAAAGTGAGAAGTAAACAGTCTAATATTGTTTTACACAATGTTTGACACATGTATGTTATTCTATTATTCAAAGTGCCACAGAGACCATTTCTATGTTAACAATTTTAGTTTTTGTGTTGCTTATTTACACATATTTGTAAGCTTTTCAGCATTATTCTTTATAAAATCTAGAATTATTTAACTTGAAATATATATCCCACTTTTCAAATTGGAGTCAATGTAAACTATTATTTGGCTAACATAACCATTTAAAATTTTATTAGCTTGTTCAGCCTTGACACTTTTTAAAATATCTACCACTTCTATTAGTATTAATTCATATAAATTTACATGAATCAATGAATTACTACAACATTTTTCATGCTGATGCAAGCTATCTTTTTTCCAGTGCCCATTTTTTATAACAATGATTCTAGCCATCCATCCTTAAAGAGAGTCCAAATTTTGCAGAGAAAATACATATTTGATGTGATCCATTATGTTTAAAGTTCTCTACCACCTAGCTCTTATCTGCATTTATATTTTACATTTTCCTTTTTGAGTAAACATTAACTAGCATACAGAATTTTCTTTATAAATGGCATTCCTGTTATTTGTTTCTATGTAACAGAGTAATCCAAAATTTATCATCTTAAAACAATCATTTTTACATAGGTTCTATATGTCAGGGATTGAGAAAAATCAAAGTGGGATTGTTTGTCTCTGTTCGTGAGACCAAGGGCCTCAATCTGGATTCCTTAAAAGTCATAAGTAACTCATCAGCTGGGGCAGGAATTATCTTGGTGTATATTAATTCGCATTCCTGCCATCTGACCCTCACAGTTGGCTGGGATCTCAATTGAGGCTGTTGGGCAAAATACTAATATATGGTTTTTCATATGACCTGAACTTTATTGCAGCATGAGAGCACAAAATTTCTTACAAGTTACTTTGGGCTCTAAGTGCAAGTGCCCCAAGAAAGCCAGTTGGAAGCTATCTTGCCTTTTATGACCTAGTCTTAGAAGTAATGCAAGGCTCATTTTTGCCACCATGACAACCCCTTCCAGATTCAACAGTGGAGAATATACGCCTTATCATTTTATGAAAACAGTAAGGAAGACCAATAATGTGGGATAGGAGAGGTTGTAGTATCTATCTTTGAAAAATACAATCTGCTACAATATATCCTCAGCCATGAAATTTCACATTTTTCCTATGTGAATAAAATATTCATCCCCACTTTTGTTGTAGCCATTAGAGCATTAGCTCAAATTTGAGAATTTAAGTAAGGTTCCAGATATCGTTGAAACTCTTCAGGTGATGTATATTGGGTAGAAATCTTTATTTACTATTTTTCTCAATCTGTAGACCTGTGAATTGAAAAGGAAAGGTATTTCTCTGTTCTACCAAACACTCATCATATAATGTGGGATAGGCATAGGCAACCACTGAAGACATTCTAGTTTAAAATGGGAATATCAGGAGGACACAGAGCCACTAGTCCACAGTAATCCTGAAGTCAGTTTGGGCGTATTTTTCATTTAGATTTGGATTTAGTTGTAGTGTCTTGGAACTGCTCCCTAGGTCTGTAAATATACCTTCTAGGCTTCTATTTCAACCGTCTGAATTATCCCTCCTTTTCAACAAGGAGCAGCACGTGTGTATGTATCTGGGCTGTTTTTATCGGCATTGTTGTTTGTAGAAGTTGGAGGGTCAAAAATTCAACATGATAATCCCTTATCAATTTGGTCTCCCCCAACCACACTGCTGCGAGACAAAGTCCATGAGCTCCTTAGAAACCCCTTTGTTTAACACAGAAGCCTGGTGAGACACCCACTTATGATCCTTAGATGGATTTTCATCTGTCTGAAAGGTTCTATGAGACATTATCTTTTAAGCTTTAATATAGGATCTTGTAGTTCTACCATGGATTAGACCTTTGCCTGGAAGCTATTTCTTAATTTGAGAATTATTTACCATGTATAAAGTTGGCAACAAAATGCAGTTTTAATTTAGAATTCTACAAGCACTGACTTACAATATTTAACAGTTAATATTGAGTGCATACCTCTTCTCTTTCATTTTATTTAAAGGCAGAGGGAAAAGGCCAAGTGGCATCTTCAACAATTTGCCCAGAGGTCTCCTTAGCTAGATGGTTAAATTTATTAGGTATGTTTTCTGTTTTGTACATTAACTGAGGCAAGAGTGTTGCCAAATTTCCTGGTACTATATGACAAGTGTCCCCTTTCCTCCAGTTCCCAATGTCATTTCCTTTAATTTCCTTTAAGTTTCTATCAATTGACTTCTCCATGCCATTTAGGCTTCATTAATACTATTATAAAAACCTTTATTCTTTCTTAAGCAGGACTTAAGGCTTAAAGATAATTTCACATGTATTAGGTTTTGGTTATATTAAATACTATTAGCAGTTCCATATTCGGCTCCATTTATTTACAAGTGCATACCAAATTACCCCAAATTTTTCATCTTAAAACAATCATTTTATTATAGATATAATTTCTGTGGTCAGCAATTAAGGAAAAAAAAAACAGAAGGAGTTTCCATCTCCTCAAATATATCAGAAGCTACACCTGAGAGGCTTCAATTTCTGGGCAAAAGCATCATCTGAAAGCATGATCATGACATGTCTGGTGCTTGATGCTGGCAGTTATTAGGGATTCCTACTGTCTCACTACATCTTATATCCTATATTCTCCCATAATGTGGAAGTTTGGGGCCTCTTTCATTGACACTTAAGGCTCCAAAATTCTCCAGTGTCCTTTATATGAACCAGTCTCAGATGCATATCATGTGATACCTGCCATAATCAAAAGCCCACCACAGGAATTCAAAGGAAGGAATATAAACCTTCATTTTTTAACTGAAAGGATGTTAAGGGCAAATTCTAAAAAGAGCAAGTGTAATGGGAGACATTCTTGTGGTCATCTATGCAACAAAGAATCTGCCACACCTGCCCAGCTCAAATCCTATGTCTTCTCACAAAGATTAAATCATTTAATCAAAAGGTCACAGAAAATACTTTGTACTGAATATGTATGGCAGTGAGAATATTTTCTTTGTTTTTCAGCATAAAATTTGCTATTATCTGTAATTGGTAAGAAGTTACTAAGATAGAAAGCACATTCTATATCATACTACATAGAATGTCAAACACCAGGTGCATTTTCAGCATTAATTTCTGGATCAATTATGTATTTGATATTACTGATCAAAGTAAAATTGCTTTCGTGTTAGTAGATATAATGGTTAATTTGTTGTGCCAAGCTGACTGAGCCCTGGAGTTTCCAGACATTGAATCAAGAATTATTTAGTATATCTGGGAGGGTGTTTCCAAATGAGATCAATATTTGAATTGGTAAACTTAGTAGAATGTATGGCCTTTCCTCATGTGAGGGGGACTCATCCAGCAATTTGAAGATCATAACAGAACAAAAAGGCCTATTGAGAGGGGAATTTTTTGGCTTGAGCTGGGACATCTGTCCTCTTCTGCCCTTCGACTGTAACTTCCACTGTGGGTGCTCCTGGTTTTCAGGTGCTCCCACTCGGACTAGAACTTAGACCATTGGTTTCCTGGTTCTGCAGCAGGCTGAGCAGGTCTGGGGCAGTCTCAGCCTCCATGGTCATGTGAATGAATTACTAATAATAAATCCTATTATATAGATATAGATAGATATACATTAGTTATAAATATAGATACAGATATGTAGATAAATCATAGGTAGATGGGATAGAAACATATTTAAATCTCCTGTTGGTTCTGTTTTTTTTTTTTAGGTAACCCTGACTAATACGGTAGAATTCTGTAATTGTGGAAGGAAAAGTGGAAGTCCTTAAAAAATGAATTATTCTGTATTTTTTGAAGTAATGAAGAAAAATAGACATCACATTTTAAATTTTTTTCAAGGGAAATAAAATCCAGACTTACACATATTGAATAATATTCCTGTTACTGTGGAACTGTTTTTATGAAAGCTATAATAGATTAAAATTGATTTTATTAAGTATTGAAAACAAAGTGGCATTCATTTTTCAGTTTTTTTACCTTGGGTATAACATACAAAATAATTGAACAGGAAATGTTATGAATATATATGATTTCACATTTCTTATTTTGTAAGGGAAAACTACTTTTTACACTGTTTTACTACCATTTTACTTACTGTACAGGTAACTAATAAAAGCTAAAACTCTCAGGTAAATACAATTACCAAATGAGATTTTCCAAAAATAGATAAGATCGCAACACATAGATGAAGAACCAAATTTAGGAAATGGTGAGATGCTTTCATAAATCAATATAATAAATAAAAATTGTACAGATGAGAATAAATTAAATAATATTTTTACCTAGAATTAATTACACAATGTTAATTATGTAGCAATAAGACTCTGTTAAGCTCTTTACAAAGCTAACATCATTTAGTTATTATCACCACCTGGTATTACAAGCGTTAGTATTATCTCCATTTGACAGATGAGGAACTGACATGTTAAGAGTTCATTAAATTGTCCAAAATATAAAGATATTAAGTAGCATTTTATTGTAATTGCCCAGAATAAATTGTGTTATTATTTGTTGGATGACAATGGCAACAAATTGCTGGAGTAACTTTTATTCTAACAATGGAAAGAGCATATTTTCAAGACCTGACCAGGTAACACATTGTCTATAACATTTCAGTGGACCCCATTGCTGGCTCTGGATCCCAAAGCATGAGTGCCGCTCCTGTTCCAGCTCCCAGCACATACCTTGCCACCTCTCCTATCTCAGGCACCTCATCTGTCATCTTTTTGTCCATGGTGCCAATATGTTATTTAGCCCCCAATTTAAATACAAATTGAATGATTATGAATGAGGCAGCCCACAGAATGAAGAAACTATCTTTCAAAAAGAAATCAGTAGATTTCGAGTGCTGACAAGGAAGAAGCTGTCTCATTATTTGATTAGAATGTACCTACTCATCAGAACCAACCCAATCCTCCACAATGTTCGTGTATACACATAAAAACATGGTTTCATATGTCCCCACATTCAGTTTAAAATCTTAAGTATGTTTATTACTGAGATTGTATACTTCAATACATTTTAAAAAGCAAAACATAAGTCTGTTATACTGATAGCTTGCTCAACAAAAGTCATAAAAGTCTGCATGCCTGGGATTATTTTGCAAATTAACCGTAAGAAATTTTAAGTTCCAGTTATACATAATTTGCTCTCAAGAATGGTAGCAAGGGTTATGATAAAGAATAAAGAAACTTTGAAATCAGTAGGACCATGGTTCAAGTTCTGTCTTTCCTATTTAACAGCAGTATAACTTTAGTAATAGAGGGAGAAAAATGGTAGGGAGGATAAAAGAGTATAGTAACAAAACTCATGATGACAGAAGTACTGAGCACCAAAGTTTTTAAAAGGCTCAAGAAAGATATATTAACTGTAAAAATAAATACACATATTTGCAGTTTCTCAAGCTCATAAAGCACAGCTGAGTGATGTTTAAAATTTTTAATCAATGTTCTAACAAAAAAGAGAGGCCTCTAATGAATGTTGCTGAAAATTAGTAACTAATCTTTTTCAAGTTTAGTGGTGTATAAAGATTTTTAAAGTCTATTCGTTTTCAAGAACTAATGTCCATGCTTATGGTGGAAACAGCCTGATTTTCTAGTCTAAATCCTTGGTTTATCATTAGGGTTCTTTTTAAAATTTTAAATCTTTCAGGACTGCTTGGTCAGTGTATGTGACTATTATCAAACACTTTTTCATTATGTGAAATTTTCTTTCATCCACAGATGTAGCAGTCTGGGAGAGGCGGGGGGCCCAGCGAAGGAACACCATCACCCCGGCAAGCTCAGCCCAGCGGGTTGGGAGTCCTGAGGAACTTCGGACCCCTTGGCTGGTGACTGAGAAAAGGTAGCAGCCACACTAAAAGTTTATACAGAGAACAACAGCCTCCCATCCATTCCCGCCCTGGCCAGAGCTACAAAGAGAGGCATGGCCGCAGCTGTGGAATAGTGGAGAAACAGCGACACCTACAGCATCCTTACAGAATCCACTCTGGGTGGGCGTTTTTCTTTTTTTTGTTAAGTCTTAAAGAGCCCAGCTGACATACCTGGCACTTACAAGCGACCACTCCTATCAACATGAAAAGACAGAGGAATACGGTACAGACAAAAATCAAACAGACCCAGACAACTCCTGAGAGGGAACCTGAAGGGATGGAAATGCAGAGTCTTCCTGAAAAAGAATTCAGAATAAAAGTCATAACCATGCTGATGGATCTACAGAGAAATATGCAAGAGCTGAGGGAGGAAGTGAGGGAAGTCAAGAAAGACAATGCAGAAATTAGACAAGCCATTAATGGGCAGAGCAGCAGACTGGACAAGATGAAAAGACTGTTAATGCAAAAGAAATCAGGGAACAGGAATACACAGCAGCTGAGAAAGAGAGAGATAAAAGGATCTCTAGGAATGAAAGAATATTAAGAGAACTGTGTGACCAATCCAAACGGAACAATATTCGCATTACAGGAGTACCAGAGGAAGAAGAGAGAGAAAAAGGGATAGAAAGTGTCTTTGAAGAAATAATAACTGAAAACTTTTCCATGCTGGGGAAGGAAATAGTCTCATAGTCCATGGAAGCCCACAGATCTCCTAACACAAGGGACCCCAGGAAGACAACACCAAGACACATAATAATTAAAATGGCAAAGATCAAAGATAAGGACAGAGTATTAAAGGCAGCTAGAGAAAGAAAAAAGATCACCTTCAAAGGAAAACCCATCAGACTATCATCAGACTTCTCAACAGAAAATTTACAGGCCACAAGAGAATGGCATGATATATTTAATGCAATGAAACAGAAAGGCCTCGAACCAAGAATACTGTATCCAACACGATTATCATTTAAATATGATGGAGGGATTAAACAATTTCCAGACAAGCAAAAGCTGAGAGAATTTGCCTCCCATAAACCACCTCTACAGGACATCTTAAAGTACTAGTCTAGAGGGAAGCACTCCTAAAACTAAAAAGCTGTCACCAGAGAAAATGAAATCATAGCAAAGAAAGCACACCATCCAAATACTACATAAAGGCAAAGAATAAAACACCTAGAATATAAAGAATGGAGGAGGAAGAATAAAAAGGGAGACAAATAAACATCAGTGATAACAATAACTTAACAAGAGGGTTAACTTAGATTGTTAGATAGTTAAGAACCAACCCCTGAATCTTTGGTAACCACCAATCTAAAGCCAGCAATGGCAATAAGTACATATCTTTCGATAATAACCCTAAATGTAAATGGAATGAATGCACCAATCAAAAGACACAGAGTAACAGAATGGATAAAAAAGGAAGACCCATCGATATTGTGCCAATAATAAACTCACCTTATACACAAGGATATACGCAGATTAAAAGTGAAGGGATGGAAAAAGATATTTCATGCAAAGAACAAGGAGAAAAAAGCAGGTGTTGCAGTACTTGTATCAGACAAAATAGACTTCCAAACGAAGAAAGTAGGAAGAGATAAAGAAGGACATTACATAATGATAAAGGGCTCTATCAAACAAGAAGAGATAACCATTATACATATAAATGCACCCAACACAGGAGCGCCAGCACATCTGAAACAAATATTAACAGAATTAAAGGAGGAAATAGACAGCAATGCATTCATTTTAGATGACTTCAACACACCACTCACTCCAAAGGACAAATCAACTAGACAGAAAATAAGTAAAGACACAGAGGCACTGAACAACACACTAGAACAGATGGACCTAACAGATATCTACAGAATTCTGCACCCAAAAGCAGCAGGCTACACATTCTTCTCAAGGGCACATGGAACATTTTTCAGAATAGACCACATACTAGGCCACAAAAAGAACCTCAGTAAAGTCAAAAATATTGAAATTCTACCAACAAACTTCTCAGATCATAAAAGTATTAAACTAGAATTAAATTTTAGAAAGAAAACAAAAAGGCTCCCAAATACACGGAGACTTAGCAACATTCTCCTAATTAATCAATGTGTTAATGACCAAATCAAAACAGAAATCAAAGATTATATGGAGACAAATGACAACAACAACACAAAGCCACAGCTTCTGTGGGATGCAGCAAAGGCAGTTCTAAGAGGAAAGTATATTGCAATCCAGGCCTATCTAAAGAGAGAAGAACATTCCCAAACGAATAGTCTAAAGACACAATTACTGAAATTGGAAAAAGAAGAACAAATGCGGCCCAAAGTCACCAGAAAGAGGGACATAATAAAGATCAGAAAAGAAATAAATAAAATTGAGAAGAATAAAACAATAGAAAAAAATCAATGACACCAAGAGCTGTTTCTTTGAAAAAATAAACAAAATAGAAAAACCACTAGCCAGACTCATTAAGAGAAAAAGAGAATCTACACCCATAAACAGAATCAGAAATGAGAAAGGAAAAATCACGACAGATCCCACAGAAATACAAAAAATTATAAGAGAATCTTATGAGAATCTATATGCTAACAAGCTGGAAAACCTAGAAGAAATGGACGACTTCTTAAAAAATACAACCTTCCAAAACTGACCAAACAAGAAACAGAAAAACTAAACAGACCAATCACCAGCAACGATTTTGAAGTGGTAATCAAAAAACTACCAAAGAACAAAACCCCCGGACTAGATGGATACACCTCTGAATTCTACCAGACATATAGAGAAGAAATAACACCCATTCTCCTTAAAGTTTTCCAAAAAATAGAAGAGGAGGGAGTACTTCCAAACCCATTCTATGATGCCAGCATCACTCTAACACCAAAACCTGGCAAAGACCTCACCAAAAAAGAAAACTACAGACCAATATCCCTGATGAACGTGGATGCAAAAATACTCAACAAAATATTAGCAAATCAAATTCAAAAATACGTCAAGAGGATCATACACCATGATCAAGTGGGATTCATCCCAGGGATGCAAGGATGGTACAACATTCGAAAATCCATTAACAACATCCACCTCATCAACAAAAAGAAGAAAAAAAACCATATGATCATCTCCATAGATGCTGAAAAAGCATTTGACAAAATTCAGCATCCATTCATGATTAAAACTCTGAACAAAATGGGTATAGAGTGAAAGTACCTCAATAGCATAAATGCCTTATATGACAAACCCACAGCTAAAATGATACTTAACAGCGAGAAGCTGAAAGCTTTTCATCTAAGATCGGGAACAAGACAGGGATGTCCACTCTCTCCACTGTTATTCAACATACTACTGGGGGTCCTAGCCACGGCAATCAGACAAAACACATAAAAGGCATCCATATTGTTAAAGAAGTCAAATTGTCACTATTTGCAGATGACATGATATTGTACATAAAAAACCCTAAAGTCTCCACTCCAAAACTACTAGAATTAATATATGAATTCAGCAAAGTTGCAGGATACAAAATCGACACACAGAAATCTGTTGCTTTCCTATACACTACCAATGAACTAACAGAAAGAGAAATCAGAAAAACAACTCCATTCACAATTGCATCAAAAAGAATAAAATACCTAGGAATAAACCTAATGAAGGAAGTGAAAGACCTGTACTCTGAAAACTACAAGACACTCCTAAGAGAAATTAAAGAGGACACTAACAAATGGAAATGCATCCCATGCTCTTGGCTAGGAAGAATAAATATTGTCAAAATAGCTATACTACCTAAAGCAATAAACAGAATCAATGCAATCCCGATCAAAATACCAACAGCATTCTTCAATGAACTGGAACAAATAATTCTAAAATTCCTATGGAACCACAAAAGACCCCGGATAGCCAAAGCAATCCTGAGAAGGAGGTATGAAACAGGGGGAATTATGCTTCCTGGCTTCAAGCTCTACTATAAAGCCACAGTAATCAAGACAATTTGGTATTGGCACAAAAACAGAACCACATTCCAGTGGAATAGAATAGAAATCCAAACATCAACCCAAACATATACAGTCAATTAATATTTGATAAGGGCGCCTTGGATATACATTGGGTAGATGATGGCCTCTTCAGCAGCTGGTGTTTGAAAAACTGGACAGCTACGTGTAAGAGAATGAAACTGGACTACTGTCTAACCCCATACAGAAAGGCAAACTTAAGGTGGATCAAAGACCTGAATGTAAGTCCTGAGACCATAAAACTCTTAGAAAAAAATATAGGCAAAAATCTCTTTGACATAAACATGAGCAACTTCTTCATGAACATATCTCCCCGGGCAAGGGAAACAAAAGCAAAAATGAACAAGTGGGACTATATCAAGCTGAAAAGCTTCTGTATAGCTAAGGACACCATCAGTAGAAGAAAAGGACACCCTACGGTACGGGAGAATATATTCATAAATGACGTATCCGATAAGGAGTTGACATCCAAAATATATAAAGAACTCACACACCTCAACAAACAAAAAGCAAATAATCCAATTAAGAAATGGGCAGAGGACATGAATAGACACTTCTCCAAAGAAGAAATTCAGATTGCCAACAGGCACATGAAAAGATGCTCCACATCACTAATCATCAGAGAAATGCAGATTAAAACCACAATGAGATACCACCTCACACCAGTGAGGATAGCCAACGTCCAAAACACAAACAACAACAAATGTTGGTGAGGATGTGGAGAAAAAGGAACCCCACTATACTGCTGGTGGGAATGCAAATTAGTTCAACCATTGTGGAAAGCAGTATGGAGGTTCCTCAAAAAACTCAAAATAGAAATACCATTTGACCTTTGACCCAGGAATTCCACTCCTGGAAATTTACCCTAACAATGCAGCAGCACAGTTTGAAAACGACAGATACACCCTTATGTTTATCACAGCACTATTTACAATAGCCACGAAATGGAAGCAACCTAAGTGTCCATCAGTAGATGAATGGATAAAGAAGAGGTGGTACATATACACAATGGAATATTATTCAGCCATAAGAAGAAAACAAATCCTACCATTTGCAACAACATGGATGGAGCTAGAGGGTATTATGCTCAGTGAAATAAGCCAAGCCAAAAAAGACAAGTACCATATGATTTCACTCATATGTGGAGTATAAGGACTAAGAAAAAAACTGAAAGAACAAAACAGCAGCAGACTCACAGAACCCAAGAACGGACTAATAGTTACCTAAGGGAAAGGGACTGGGGAGGATGGGTGGGAAGGGAGGGACAAGGGGGAAAGAGGGGCATTACAATTACTGTATGTAATATTAGGGGGCACGGGGAGGGCTGTACAAGTCAGAGAAGACAAGTAGTGTCTCTATAGCATCTCACTATGCTGATGGACAGTGACTGCAATGGGGTTGGTTGGGGGGACCTCATGAAGGGGGTAGTTTAATCACCATAATATTGCACATGTAATTGTAGATTAATGATACCTAAATAAACTTAAATAAATGATTCAATATTTGCATATATTACAAAATGATCACCACAATAAGTCTTGTTAACATCTGCAACCATACTAATTATTTTTCTTGTTATGAGGGCTAGTCAGATCTACTCTCCTAGCAACTTTCAAATATACAATATAATATTACTAACAGTAGTCAAGAGGATGTATATTATCTGTTATTTTAAGATTGTTCTCTAGGTGTTTAGTGATTCTGTTCTATTTTAAATGACATAGCCATCAATTTACTTTTCCTGTGTGGTTATTTTATACCAGAGCATGACAGCATCTCTAGAAAGATGTTGAATCAATTCATGACAACCAGTAATAATTACTGGACCTATGTCTTTCTAGGAATCTAGTAATTTCATAGAATGTATATAAATTTTGGCTTCTTTGAGTTTTTTTAAACATAATTTACTATTCTCATGAGAAAAGGACTCAAGCTACTTTTAAAATGAAACTTACTGGGATTTCTACTCTTGTGGAGTGAAACAGTGGTTGTGCTACAGGAAACGGAACATTTTCTGCATTTTGGTTTCTTTGTGTATGTTTAACTAGGGATCGGTGATATAAAATTATCATTGGGTGTTAAATCACTTCTTTAAGAGTGGTGTTACACAAAATAGAAATTATTTTATATTTTTAAGTTTGAAAAAATTAGTCTCAGCTGCCTGAAGTTCTAGATTACTATCTTTTCCAGATTGTATTATTTGTAGAGAAACACATATAAGTACTTCTGTATTGACAATTGAAAGAATTTGAAGTTTTGGAGAATAACTATAGTTTGACAACGCATACATCATATAAATTGTGTTCTAATTTATCAGAGTTTAAATTGTTATATATAGTAAATCAAAAAATTATTCGGGATGAATAAAAAGCCATAAAAGCCAGCGTTTGCATAGCCAGATGCTCTATCGACTCACGTGTCCTATCACCACTTACACACAGCACTCTGAACACTCATTTCATTGAATCAGTTCCTCTCCTGGTATTTATTTGCATTTTAGACTTATCAAGACTCTTTTGCATTCATCCCCAAACTTCATATGGCATTTTCAATTGATATTTTAATTGCATAATTTAGCTAAATACCACATCATCAAGTGAAATGTAAATATGAATGTCATTTTCCCTATAGAAACTAAGTTGAATACCTAAGAAAAATAAAAGAATGCAGGCACATTAAGATTAAAAGTTTTAAAAGAAGCATAGGCAATAAAAGTATAATTGCAAATAATTTGTAAGCTTTTAAAGGAATCCAGTCTTCTGATTTTTATGCCGTTATCAAAGATTTTCAGATACTTTAAAGAAACCAAACCTATGAATTTATCAAGAATGCATTATTGGTAAGGATGGAAGGAAAAATATGACTCTGAGCTCCAACCAGTTGAAACCATATTTTTAAAAAGACTTTGCTTTAGATAATTAAATAAAATCTCTGTACTAGAGGAGATATTAATAACCTGTCAAAATAATTTTGTTTCTAGCACTCAGCATATAATATTATATCCAAGTCTGAACATCAAGTATCAATTAGCAAAATGTATAATATGCAAATTTTAGATTAAAATAAAATATGTAAAATGAAATGCTTGAGATAAGTTATATTATATTATTGTATGTGATTCCTTTCTTTAACTTTCCTAATTACTTTAGCTAAAAAGTCTTCTGTTCTTTGTTACTAATTTTATATAACAGGAACTTTCTGAGTAATGTGAATTTGATTAAGATGTAGACCATACTTCACTAAGTCAAGGTTAAAGGTGATATTTTAAAACACTTGTATATGTGCACTAAGATGACTGACCCCTGATGGAAGAGTTCTAAATATTTGTATGTTTATTGAGGTGAAAATTATTGTGCAAATACTAAGGATTGACTGCCCTGTTTGCCTCATGATAAAGGTTTCATATTTTACGTATTTTTTTTTAATGCCAAACAAAGCCAGGCCAATTTAATAATACTTGAATTCAATTCTCATTTCTGTTCAAAACGAACAATTTGCATACAGAAATAAATGTCATAAGTATACAAATTAAGAAAACTCCAAAATACAAGGAGTAAAAATCACTCCATTACTCCCTAAACTTACATAGTTCTCTGCTGAGATTTATATTAAGGCCTTGAGTTAATTTAATGTCTTCAAGTTTAGGATATTTTATATGAATCTGTATCAGACTGGTAATTTTACTAGACCTCTGAATATTTGTGGGCTGTAGATTTTAATGTATTTTATGGCTCCCTTGGTCTATCAATTGTACATGGTTTAATGGGTTTATAGTGAAGAATTGTAAAGCATTTTTTAAATTTAGTTTTTATCAAAGAGGGAAATACAGAATTTGAAAACAAATGCATACACAATTTATTAGTTTTATAATTCTTATAAATTTGTGCTTCCTGTAACAAGTTGAAGTAAAAAAACTCAGCTTCCCACCCATGATTAGAATTAAAATTAGGCATGATTTAACTGGTACCTATGTTCTTTTATACGATTTGATAAATCTATCTCCTGTATCAAATAGATTGAAAACAAGTGGTAGGAAGGTACACTGGGTCTTTGCTTGGTTCTTTGAAAGATAATGCCAATAATCCTGAAGAAGTTAAGGTGACCCAGATTTGAATGACTTGAAATTGTGTCAAACTTTATTTATCCAACTCTCCTACTGGGTGATATATACAATCAATCAAACATCCATCATTATTAATTATGTTTTGTAAAGTATTCAATTACGTTTACTCTGTGTGGCTTTTAAAATTTGCTACTCGAAACTTAAAGAAATAAAGTATTCAATTAAATTCCACATTATTACCTTAACCTTTGTTTTCATTTTCTGAAAATAGTGAAAAAAATAGTATTAGATGGTCTAAATGTGTCAGTTTGCTATATACTGTTTGATATTATATTTCCCATGACAATATGACCAGAGAAATCAACTTATATATTACTTTATATAGACACAGATGAAGCAAAAACTACTTAGTAACTGCTTTCTACTTTCTCAAATGCAGTCTTATGGAGATACTAGGAGAGAATTTTTATTATATATGTTTTTACATTAAGGTGTATGCTATAAATGGAGATGCAGAATTTACTCACTGGTTGTCCTGTAAATTAATTAAAAATAAAAGTATAGCTTTAAGTATTAAGTATTAAATATTTCTCTTGGTAAATAAAAAAATCCAGCATAGCTCATGAGAACTTGGTACATAGGTCTATTTCACCTTTTTTTCTATACCTGTAGGTCCCATTCAACCTGATTTATTTGCATACTATTTTTGTTGTATCTTGTCTACTCAGCTTTCTGAAACAAGGAAAAGTATGTACACTTCTAAATAAATAAACATAGACTGTTGTTTGTGTTATCTAACATTCTTTCATATTTATTTTAGCAATATTTGGAAAAACTCTCAATAATGTTTGAAGGGATAGACACTACCCTCACCACTACATAGACTTAGTAACTAGTGTAATTTGATTGGTTTAATCATATCCCTTTGGTTTCAGCAAAGGGTGACAAATTTTGAGCCCCTGAAACACAGGTTTGGGACATCTGCTTGACTGCTTACAGAGAGAAGCTCTGTCTCCCTCAGAAGAGCAATGATATAAGGAGACTGGCCTTGCTGTATGATCCCAGAAGAGCACCTGATATTACCAGAGGGGATATTATGGGACAGAGAAGATTAGACTTTTGAGAAATAGTGAAGAATGCTAGAGACAGAGCTGGTCTTTGGTAAAGTTTTTAAACTTTAAGATTAAGTCTAACTTAATCTTCTTCCTCAACTATTGACTTAGCAAAAGTATCAAACATTTTCTTTGTTGTTTAAAGCAGGTTGAGTCTGATTTTTTTGTCACCAGGAATGTAGATTTCTACCACAGATAGGTAAGTACAAAATTACATTGTGTTGGATTCTCACTTTGCAAGAGTGACTTCTTCATGTTGAATGGAAAGCAATATGATTAATAGTATGGAGCACTGTGCCTTAAAGTGCCCTTGATATGAAGTCTTACATATATATCATGCCCAAAACTAAATGAAACAAATAAACACAAAAGACAAAAACAAAAATAACCCAATGTTCTTTTTCTGTACAACTGTTTTCTTTACTTAACTGAAAGCAAATGTTGAATGATAGTGTTTTCCTCTTCACTTTGATAAGAATCTCAGAACAAAATTTACTGACCACTGCTGACTACATAAAATAGGGTGATGTTCCTGTTAGTCAACTCACTTAACTTTGTGTTCACCGTGTAAAAATACCCTTATTCCTCCTCTCACTTGTCCTTTTTTGAAATTTATATTTCATTGTTTATATTTTTTTAAGTAACTCAACTATTCTTGGTACTAAATTAGAAAAATAAGGAAATAAAGCAACAATAATTCAACACAAAAAATAACAAAAACATTTGTCAGTCACTTAGGGTACAATGGAATGTAAATAACAAAAATCAGATACAGTTATTTTCATAAATAAGGAAAACACATGGTTTTCCTCAGCAAAGCCAAAGGTGAGATAAGTCCCAGGTTGGTTTAATCATCTGTTTAATGATACTTCCAAAAATTCAGGTTCTTCAAATATTTTAACTGTGCATCCTTACAATTTGTTGCACAGTAACATAGTTGCAAGACTGCCAGATGGCTGTAGCAGTCCTCGTTATCTTATCTTAAAAGAACAAATCCAAACAAAGAAAAAGGACAGTCCTTTTTGCTAGCTATCTCACTGAAGAAATAGAACATTCTTCCAGAAGCTGCCTCATATTTCATTTGACAGAGAGTTTTAACATTCACAATCTAAAATAGCTCCATTTAAGGGAACTGAGTTATCATAATTTTCCTAGAATCCATGTGAAGGTTCTGTATTTATTAAAACACTTTACTCACAACGTTCATTACCATGTCTCTCTCACTTTTTAAATTTACTTTTTATTATTATTATTCTTTTCCATTATTAAAATTATCTAGATGAAGGATTTGAATTCTGAAAATAAGAATCCCCTTTAGAGAGAGGCTCAAGAGGGTGGCGTGAGCAGGGCGGCGGAAATCTCCTCCCAAAACCATATATATCTTTGAAAATAAAGCAAATACAACTATTCCTAAAAGAGAAACCAGAAGGTACAGTACAACAGCCAGGTTACATCTACATCTGCAAGAACTCAGCATCTCACGAAAAGGGTAAGATACAAAGCCGTGACATGGTGGGACCCAAGCCCTCCCCCACCCCAGATCACTGGCAGGAGGAAAAGAATCAGAGTGGGGAGGGAGTGAAGCACACAACTGCTAAATAACCAACCCTGGTGATCTGCACCAGGAGCACAGGCACACATCGCATGCTGTACTGGATATAAGAGAAACAGAAGGACAGGATCTGAGATGGAGACTGCGAGTAGGTCCCCACAGCCAGCTCCCATGGGACAAAAGAAAAAGCGAGTGCTTTTTTAAACATCTTAAAAGGACAAGGACCCAACAGCTGAACAAAATCGTCCCAGCACACTCAGCCCAGCAGGCTGAGAATCTTGAGGAACTTCGGGTCCCCCAACCCCCTGCAGGGTAAAGCAGACCCAAAGCCTCTCATGGTGATAAGAAGCCTGCCATTTGTTCCCCCTGGCTGGGGCTGCAAATGGACCGGCTGACCCGCCACAGCTGCGGAGCAGCTGTAGAGTGGCCCTGCCCACAGCAACCACAGAGAATCTCCTCCCGGCGGGTGCACAGTTAACTGGGATGGCTGCGGACGCCACAGCAAGGTCCAGAAAATGCAAAGGGGCACCATCCTTGCTGCAGAATGCACCCGGTGTGGCTTCAAACCCTGCGGTGCTCTTGCCTAGCCTGAGGGCAGCCCTGCCCACAGCAGCTCGGGATTATCCCAGAGACTGCCTCCCAGTGTGTGAGTAACAAACACAGGATGCAGAAAAGGGCAAAAGGAACAATAAGCAGGAAGGGGCTTTGTTCTCCCAGCAGACACATGTGCCACCTGCCTGTGACCACTTCTATTGCCATGAAAAGACAGAAGAATCTGGTCCAGTCAAAAATAACTCAGACAACTCCAGAGAGAGAGTCTGGAGGGACAGATTTAACCAGTCTTCTAGAAAAATAGTTCAAAATAAAAGTCATAACCATGCTGATGGACCTACAGAGAAATATGCAAGTACTAGGGATGAAGTCAGGAGGATGATTACAGAAATGAAAAAATCGATAGATGGGCCTAAGAGCAGACTGGATGAGGTGGAAGAGACTGTTAATGGAATATAAATCAGAGAACAGGAGTACAGAGAATCTGAGGCAGAGAGAGATAAAAAGATCTCTAGGAAGGAAAGAATGTTAAGGGAACTGTGTGACCAAGCCAAATGGAACAATATTCACGTTATAGGAGTACCAGAAGAAGAAGAGAGAGGAAAAGGGAAAGAAAATGTCTTTGAGGAAATAATTGCTGAAAACTTCCCCAAGCTGGGGAAGGAAATAGTCTCTCAGACCATGGAAGCCCACAGATCTCCCAAAACAAGGGACCCAAGGTGGGCAACACCAAGACATATAATAATTAAAATGGCAAAAATTAAAGATAAGGACAGAGTATTAAAGGCAGCCAGAGAGAGAGAAAAAGTTCACAAACAAAAGGAAAACCCATCAGACTTCTCAACAGAAACCTTACAGGCCAGAAGAGAATGGCATGATGTACTTAACATAATGAAACAGAAGGGCCTTGAACCAAGAACACTGTATCCAGCATAATTATCATTTAAATTTGGGGGAGGGATTAAACAATCCCCAGACAAGCAAAAGTTGAGGGAATTTGCCTCCCACAAACCACCTTTCCAGGGTATTTTAAAGGGACTGCTCTAGATGGAAGCACTCCTAAGGCCAAATAGACATTACCAGGGAAAATAAAATCAGCAATGAAAGCAGACCAAGCAAATACTAACTAAAGGCAAAAAATACAATCAACTATCCACATAAACAGTCAAAGGAAACACAAAAGAGTACAGAATAAAACACCTAACATATAAAGAATGGAGGAGGAAGAATAAGAAGGGAGAGAAATAAAGAATCATCAGACTGCATTTATAATAGCTTAATAAGAGAGTTAAGTTAGAATGTTAGATAGTAAAGAAGCAACCCTTGAACTTTTGGTAACCACGAATCCAAAGCCTGCAATGGCAATAAGTACATATCTATTGATAATCACCTTAAATGTAAATGGACTGAATGCACCAATCAAAAGACACAGAGTAATAGAATGGATAGAAAAGCAAGACCCATCTATATGCTGCTTACAAGAGACTCACCTCAAACCCAAAGATATACACAGACTAAAAGTGAAAGGATGGAAAAAGATATTTCATGCAAACAACAGGTAGAAAAAAGAAGGTGTTGCAGTACTTGTATCAGACAAAATAGACTTCAAAACAAAGAAAGTAGCAAGAGATAAAGAAGGACATTACATAACGATAAAGGGTGCAGTACAACAAGAGGATATAACCATTATAAATATATATACACCACAGGAGCACCGACATATGTGAAACAAATAGTAACAGAATTAAAGGAGGAAATAAAATGCAATGCATTCTGTTAGGTTCCCTTTAATACACAACCTTGAAGAAATGTTGAATCCCCTTTCACACACAGCCTTGAATTACTTCCAGGCACAGCAGCTTCTTATCACTCAGAAGCTGCATCCGAGTGTATTTTCTGCAACAATTTCTGTTTTTCAGAAGTCACAAGGCCATCCTGGTCACCAAGGCCCTAAATTCCTATATAAGCTGTCCCCTACCCCTTGCTGCTGCTGCTGCTCTCTCCTGTCCAAGACAGCCATTCTGTCTGTTTATCGTTAGCTCCCCCCTTGCTGCTCTCTCTCTCTTTTGAGACAGCCACTCTGCCTGTTTGTCTTACAGGGAATAACGCCACGCTGATGGAGTTCTCTTGTCCTTTGTGAGCGAGTAAGCCGGGTAGCTAAAAAAACCCTTTCATTGGTGTTTCCGCTCAGTTTAGGATCTCCTGGTCGCCTGCTCTTCCCCAGGAATTCAAGCTGCACCAGGAATCCAATAGCACCTGGCCCATACAGATACGGGGGCTTCTCAGCACCCTCCATCTCCCTGAAAGCCTCTCCACATCCACGCCAAAGGAGCAGTGAGTCACTATCCCCCATCAATTGACTAAAAACACCTCTGTGAGTGCCTGAGGGCTGACCATTGAGTCTCTGGCACCCTCATGGCCTCATCGCAGGGGGGGGACTGCCCCCAGTCACAGCCTTCATTGGCTACGGCTGTGCCCCTAGTCACTTCCAGTCCAGTCTCTCTCATCCCCAGCAGGCGAGAGACTTGCTATCAGTCCAGTTTCTCTCATCCCCAGCAGGTGAGAAACTGCCCCCAGTCTCTGGGAGACTGCCCCAGTCAGTTTCTCTCGTCCCCAGCAGGCAAGAGACTGCCCCCAACCAATCCAGTTTCTCTCATCCCCAGCAGGCGAGAGACTGCCCCCTAGACCCACAGTGGGTCAGTGATGCCAACAGTCCACTAGTTTCTCCCATCCCTCTTGCACCCCTACTAGGCCCACAGCAGGTCAGTGATGCCCCAGTCTGTCTCGTCCCCAGCAGGTGAGAGACTGCCCCCATTGTGACTCTTCTATTCCATTGGGTAACAGCCGAAAAGTATTAACAACCTATAATCCTATTTAAGCAAATGCCTTAAAAACTTTCTTCTGACAACTTCCTAAAATCAAATTCAAAAAGGTACTTTTACCTCTAGTTAACTCTGATATTTTTCAGAGGGCCCCTGGAACATGTCAGAGGAATTTTTTCTCATTAGAGAAAGTATTTAACTAATTCAGCTTATTTATCTGATATATAATTAGCTTAATTACCTGGAAAGCACTGTCAAAGAGAATGATGCTAAACTTTGTTACTAAATGTTTTGTGTTACAGAAATATCCAAATTTCCTTACGTCAACTGTCTTATAGTAAGCTCTCATCAGATCTTTAGCCACTCTCATTTACAAGTCTTTTGTCATTTATAGTCACTGTTTTATAACTACCAAACTAGTAAAGAACTAGATTTCAGCAGAACACGTATTACATAGGATTAAGTAAACTAAAGAAGTTCAAATGTTACTGATAAAGTGTTTTAAGCTTTTTCTCTTAAGCTGACAACAATTTAGTAAAGGACAATACATTTATAAGCAGAATTGAAACACTTATCTTTCTCTCTACATGATCCCTCCAGAATTTAAAAACTCAGTGACTATTTTTATATTTCATGGCAGTATATTTATTTGCATAAGTTCAATAAGAATCTGCTTTCATTGTAAGAAGACCAATTAAAAACACTGGTTATATCACTAAAGCTTTGACTGGAATGTTATTCCTGAAAGACATGTGCATAAACTCATATTAACAGAGAGCCTTAAGGAACTGAGGCCGACTTTATAAAGCCGACAAAGCCCCTTGGAAGAACTGACCTGGTACCTTGCTTACAGGGTTCCCAGCAGCCTTACCAGGTGAGTAAAGAAGGTCACTTCCTGGCAGGTGCAGGAATCTCAGAATGTCTTGGGGACCTCAAGAAGAGAGGAATTCACCCAAATCTACAGTTACTACAGGCCAAATCTGATGGCAAGTCTGGCTTGGCTTTCTAGCCTTGAGGCCTTTAAAAGTCCAATCTGAAGTTCCTTATAAAAAGTTCCAGCAAAGCACATTTAAAACAGCCTATGTAATCAGTTGCTCTTCTTGCTGCACTTATGCAAAATAATCAAGCCAAGTGTTAATTATTTTCTTAATCTAGTTACTTCTAATAAAAATGAGGGTGATTTTAGAGAAAAGTATTGTTTCAATAATTCAGCCTTATCTATACTGAGTCCTAATACTAGTCATTGGGACATAGACTAGATCAAGAATTCTAGTTTCCCAAGATACCTAGCTATGATTCTCAATTAGAGTTTTACTATTTCTAATCCTCATATTCAGCCAGGCATTCATCAAACTCCTTGTCAAGTCTCTTCTTCCAGAATAGAAAAATCCAACTGCAGATGTTACTAAGTAACCTAATAACATGATTTATTCTATCTCGCCTAGAAGCCACGAAACTGCAAATAATGATAGTAATAGAACCCAGGATGAAAACTCCCATCTTCTGATGCCCTCCTGACCAACAACTGATAGAGACCCAGCTGCACCCCTTACTGCACACCCTCTCAGCATGAAGCAGCCAGAGGACTCATTGCCCGCTTTCCCTACCAGCAGCTAAAGTATCTACCTGTAGAAAAGAAAATGAGACAGAAACCATGGGCTTAAATCAACTCTGAAAGAATCCTACTTCCTCTCCTCATGCCCCTCATCATTTCCTGCCTTCTCCTACTCTTCGCTCCCTGCCTAATTAATCTTCTAAAAAACCTCATTCAAACTCAAATTTCAAAATCACTAACCAAACAATCAATCAGTTAATTATGCAGGAGTACCACTGCCTTCCAACAGCAGAAAGATCCTGCCAGCAGACAATGCAGTGCTGACATAAGCCCGAGCCATCAGTCAGACTTTGCCCCTCTTCCCGCACGAAGCAGCCAAATGAGCCAACACATCAACCTATACCCTGCACCCTGCTTCCCCCTCTTCCCGCATGAAGCAGTCAGATGATCCAACACTTCGCCCCATTCCCTACACCTAGCATAAGAAATAAAACAAAATGCAGAAATGTTAGGTTCCCTTTAATACACAACCTTGAAGGAATGTTGAATCCCCTTTCACACACAGCCTTGAATTTGCCTCCGGGTGCAGCAGCTTCTTATCATTCAGAAGCTGCACCCGAGTATACTGTCTGCAACAATTTCTGTTTCTCAGAAGTCACAAGGCCATCCTGCTCACCAAGGCCCTAAATTCCTATATAAGCAGCAGCTCCCCCTTGCTGCCACTGCTATTCTCTCCTTTCCAAGACAGCCGTTCTGTTCGTTTATCTTCAGCTCCCACCTTACTGCTCTCTCTCTCTTTCAAGACAGCCACTCTGCCTGGTTGTCTTACAGGGAATAACACCATGCTGATGGAGTTCTCGTGTCCTTCTTTGCAAGCGAGTGAGCCGGGTAGCTAAAAGAACCCTTTCACATTCATTATAGAAGACTTCAATACACCACTCACTCCAAAGGACAGATCAACCAGACAGAAAATAAGTAAAGACACAGAGGCCCTGAACAACACACTAGAAGAGATGGACCTCACAGACATCCACAGAATTCTACACCCAAAAACAGCAGGATACACATTCATCTCAAGTGCACATGGAACATTTTCCAGAATAGGCCACATACTAGGCCACAAAAAGAACCTCAGTAAAATCAAAAATATTGAAATTCTACCAACCAACTTCTCAGATCAAAAAGGTATAAAACAAGAAATAAATTGTTCAAAGAAAACAAAAAGTCTCACAAACACATGGAGGCTTAACAACATGCTCCTAAATAATCAATGGATCAATGACTAATTAAAACAGATATAAAGCAATATATGGAGACAAATGACAACAAGAGCACCAAGCCCCAACTTCTGTGGGATGCAGCAAAGGCAGTTCTAAGAGGAAAGTATATTGCAAGCCAGGCCTATTTAAAGAAAGAAGAACAATCCCAAATGAATAGTCTAAAGTCACAATTATTGAAATTGGAAAAAAAAACAAATCAGGCCAAAAGTCACCAGAAGGAGGTTCATAATAAAGATCAGAGAAGAAATAAATAAAATTGAGAAGAATAACACAATAGAAAAAAATCAACAAAACCAAGAGCTGGTTCTTTGAAATAATAAACAAAATAGATAAACCCCTAGCCAGACTTATTAACAGAAAAAGAGAATCTACACACATAAAAGAATCAGGAATCAGAAAGGAAAAATCATGACGGACCCCACAGAAACACAAAGAATTAAGAGGATACTATGAAAATCTATATGCTAACAAGCTGGAAAACCTAGAAGAAATGGATAACTTCTTAGAAAAATATAACCTTCCAACACGCACCATGGAAGAAACAGAAAACCTAAGCACACCAATCAACAGCAACGAAATTGAATCGGTAATCAAAAACTACCCAAGAACAAAACACCTGGACCAGATGGATTCACCGCTGAACACATGTAGAGAAGATATAATACCCATTCTTCTTAAAGTTTTCCGAAAATTAATAGAGGAGGTAATACTTCCAAACTCATTCTATGAAGCTAGCATCACTCTAATACCAAAACCAGGCAAAGACCTCACCAAAAAAGAAAATTACAGACCAATATTCCTGATGAACAAAGATGCAAAAATTCTCAACAAAAAATTGGCAAACTGAATTCTAAAATACATCAAGAGGATCAAACAACATGAACAAGTGGGATTCATCTCAGGGATGCAAGGATGGTACAACATTCGAAAAATCTATCAATATCATCCACCACATCAACAAAAAGAAGAACAGAAATCACATGATCATCTCCATAGATGCTGAAAAGGCATTTGACAAAATTCAACATCCATTCATGATAAAAACTCTCAACAAAATGGGTATAGAGGGCAAGTACCTCAACATCATAAAGGCCACATATGACAAACCTACAGCTAAGATCATACTTAACAGTGAGAACCTGAAAGCTTTTTATCTAAGGTCAGGAACAAGACAGGGATGCCCACTCTGCCCACTTTATTAAACATAGTACTGGAGATCCTAGCCATGGCAATCAAACAAAACAAAGAAACATAAGGCATTCAGATTAGTAAAGAAGAAGTCAAATTGTCACTATTTGCAGATGACATAATATTGTACATAAAAGGCCCTAAAGACTCCACTCCAAAACAATTAAAACTAGTATCTGATTTCAGCAAAGTTGCAGGATACAAACTTAATGCACAGAAATCTGTTGCTTTCCTATACACTAATGATGAGCTAACAGAAAGAGAAATCAGGAAAACAATTCCATTCACAATTGCATAAAAAAGAATAAAATACCTAGGAATAAGCCTAACCAAAGAAGTGAAAGACCTATACCCTGAAAACTACAAGACACTCCTAAGAGATATTAAGGAGGACACTCACAAATGGAAGTTCATCCCATGCCTTTGGCTAGGAAGAATAAATATTGTCAAAATGGCTATACTACCTAAAGCAATCTAGAGATTCAATGTAATCCCAACCAAATACCAACAGCATTCTTCAATGAAGTGGGACAAACAGTTCTAAAATTCACATGGAACCACATAAGACCCCGAATAGCCAAAGCAATCCTGAGAAGGAAGAATAAAGCAGGGGGGATCTCGCTTCCAATCTTCAAGGTCTACTACAAAGACACAGTAATCAAGACAATTTGGTACTGACACAAGAACAGACCCAGAGACATGTGAAACAGAATAGAAAGTCCTGTTATAAACCCAAACATATATGGTTAATTAATATATGATAAAGGAGCCATGGATATACAATGGGGAGATGAAAGCCTCTTTAGCAGCTGGTGTTGGCAAAACTGGACAGCTACATGTAAGAAAATGAAAGTGGATTTTTGTCTAACTGCATACACAAAAGTAAATTCAAAATGGATCAAAGACCTGAAAGTAAGTCATGAAACCATAAAACTCTTAGAAAAAAACAGGCAAAAATCTCTTGGACATAAACATGAGCAACTTCTTCATGAACATATCTCCCCAGGCAAGGGAAACAAAAGCACAAATGAACAAGTGGGACTATATTTAGGTGAAAAGGTTCTGTACAGCAAAGGACACCATCAGTAGAACAAAAAGACATCCTACAGTATGGGAGAATATATTCATAAATGATATATTCAATAAGGGGTTGACATCCAAAATATATAAAGAGATCACACACCTAAACAAACAAAAAGCAAATAATCCAATTAAAAAATGGGCAGAGCAGCTAAACACACACTTCTCCAAAGAATAAATTCAGATGGTCAACAGGCACCTGAAAAGATGCTCCACATAGCTAATCATCAGAGAAATGCAAATTAAAACCACAATGAGATATCACCTCACACGAGTAAAATTGGCCACCATCCAAAAGACAAACAACAACAAATGTTGGCGAGGATGAGGAGAAAGGAGAACCCTCCTACACTGCTGGTGGGAATGCAAATTAGTTCAACCACTGTGGAAAGCAGTATGGAAGTTCCTCAAAAAACTCAAAATAGAAATACCATTTGACCCATGAATTCCACTCCTAGGAATTTATACTAAGAATGCAGGAGCCCAGTTTGAAAAAGACATATGCACCCCTATGTTTACCACAGTACTATTTACAATAGCCAAGAAATGGAAGCAACCTAAGTGTCCATCAGTAGATGAATGGATAAAGAAGAGGTGGTACATATACACAATGGAATATTATTCAGCATAAGAAGAAAACATATCCTACCATTTGCAACAACATGGACGTAGCTAGAGGGTATTATGCTCAGTGAAATAAGCCCGCTGGAAAAAGACAAGTATCAAATGATTTCACTCATCTGTGGAGTATAAGAACAAAGAAAAAAACTGAAGGAATAAAACAGAAGCAGACTCACAGAACCCAAAAATGGACTAACAGTTACCAAAGGAACGGGACTAGGGAGGATAGGTGGGAAGGGAGGGACAAGGGGGAAAATGGGGCATTACGATTAGCAGACATAATGTGTGGGGGGGCATGGCGAGGGCTGTACAACTCAGAGAAAACAAGTAGTGATTCTATAGCATCTCACTACGCTGAAGGACAGTTACTGTAATGGGGTATGTGGTGGGGACTTGATGATGTGGGGAGTCTAATAATTATAATGTTGCACATGTAATTGTAGATTAATACCAAAAGAAAAAAAGAGTTCCCTTTAGAGCAGAGACACATTTAAAATATTGCCATTATATTTCATTTCAGAGTGAATCCTTAATATATTCACATTTATTAATTCAAATAATATTTTGAAAACTTAACAATGTATTAAGCACTCTTTCCTCTTTCTACCAATAAGAAGTTCTGGTAGGACATGTCTTCAAGGAGAGTATAATCTTTTTGTAACTATTCAATTCAATAGATACTTCTGAGCACCAAAGTTATGTTAGGAACTGTTAAAAAATTGAGCAATTAATATTTAACAAAACAAACATGGGCCTTGAGAAATGTAGACAAATTCAAATTTCGTATAAAAAGGAAACCAAACTCCTTACCACATTCTGTAAGATTATGGTAAGTTATGCTGAAAAGCTAACCGTGCTGGTGGTAGTATGGAAGTTGGTCTCTGGGAATGAGAGGCAATCAGGAAGATAGTTTAGGATGTATTCCAGTACGAGAAAGACAAATGCTCCATGATTCCAATTACATGTGGTATCTAAAATGGTCAAATTCATAGCATCAAATTGTGCAATGGTGGATTTCAGGGATTGGGAGAGAGGAAACTCAAATTACAAATCACATTTCTTTGAAACATGCTCCCACTTACTATTTTTAAAATTTTTTAAAAAGTTTATTTTGATATCATTAATCTACAATTAAATGAGTAATATTATGGTGATTACACTACCCCCTTCATCAGGTCCCCCCCCACAACCCCATTACAGTCACTGTCCATCAGTGTAATGAGATGCCATAGAGTCACTACTTGTCCTCTCTGGGTTGTACAGCCCTCCCCGTGACCCCCCAACATTACATCTACTAGTCGTAATGTCCCTTCTTCCCCCTTGCCCCTCCCAATTAATTTTTGAACTTACATATTTTGTGGGAAATTTAATGCAAATTTGTGATTGAGTTACACTAAATATTGTTTCCTAAAGGAATTTGACATAAAAAAAAGGCTTGAATTTTTCAGGGAGATTTTTCAAGCACTATATTTTATTAAAAATAGATAAACTATTGTCCCAAGCTTAAGTTATGCTGTTCGGTTATCTTAAAGATCATTTGCAATGCATACTGTTATATAAATACAGAATCATTTGAAACCTATAAAAAATAACTAAATGTAATTGACTACAGGAACAATGATACTGATGTCAAACAATTTTAGCAATAATGAACTTGCATAAAATTTTAGTTAAGCAAGTTGAATAAATTCAAGAGATCTACTATACAATATCTATAGTCAACAATATTGTATTACATGCTTAAAAATTTATTGAGGATAGATCTCAGATTAAGTGTTCTCACCACAATAAAATAAAATCGATAAAGTAAAAAAAAACCGACTCCAATGGAGATCTATGTAATATCATTGCACATTCTGTTAAATTGATTTATAATCCTTAACCTATCATCTCTATGGAGAAAGAGGCACCAAGCACATCTGCATATAGAAATATGCACGGTGGATTCAAACACTCCCATGCACATTCACATTAATTTGTACAATTATACACACACACAATCAACTATACAGTTTTGTGCACATATAAACACAATCATATATACACATCCTCACATATTTGCACACACATTCATAATACTATGCACTCACACTGACATGTACACTCATGCACACTCACATGATATGCATATATACACATTTATACATACCCAGACATACATTCACATGCAGCAACTGCCATGCATAAATGAGCCACTTTTATTGAATCCACTCAATAACATATGAGTTAAGTGTTACTGCCTCCATTGTACATATGCAGAAATTGAATCTCAGGAAAGTAGAACTTGTTCAAAGGCATGCAGTAAGTAAACGGGATTCTATATCTGCTTCCAAAGTGGGTATAGCTGTTTGTAGAATTAGAAACAAACCAATGCACTGTGTCTGTGACATTTTAATATTTCACTAATCACACCATTATTCTAGTTAACAAAACTCAAATCACAAATCACATTTCTTTGAAACATGTTCCCACTTAATTTTTGAACTTATATATTTTGTGGGAAATTTAATGCAAGTTTGTGATTGAGTTACACTAAATATTGTTTTCTAAAGGTATCTGACATAAAAAAAGGCTTGAATTTTTCAGGGAGATTTTTCAAGCATTATATTTTATTAATAATAGATAAAACTATTGTCCCAAGCTTAAGTTATGCTTGAGATGGGTTCTCCTGTTCGGTTATCTTGAAGATCATTTGCTATGCATACTGTTATATGAATACAGAATCATTTGAATGTTATAAAAAATAACTAAATGTAATTGACTACAGGAACAATGATACTGATCTAAAACAATTTTAACAATAAATATGTATCAAATACTTGACACAGAGGAGTTTTGATCAGAAAAGAAGACAAAATCCCAGGAGAATTACAGGAAGGAGAAAGAATTCAATATTTATTTGGAGGTGAGGGAAAGGTAGTTTTAGTTGCATGACATCAAGGTTCTTTTTGTTTCCATTAAGTTGTCCAATGAGGTTTCACTTCCTTCACATTGTATTGCTGGTTCCTGCTAATTGGGGGTGCTAGTTTCAAGCATTCATTGCTATTGAGTTTTCCTGTGCTTGGAGTTACCTGTAACAGTGTTTAATTTGATGATTTTATGTAAGAATAGAACCTTAGAATGAAAGACTGAAGGGGGGTTGCTGGTATCTTGAAGGAAGAATAGTAATGGATCTGGTGATACCAGTTTAAGAGTTTCTTTATCTTTTCTGAAGAACCTCTGTTCTTTTACCAAGATGTTACTTCCAAGGCACATTTTGGGGAGAGGTTCACTCTTTACTGGGAGATGATTCTGTCTTTCAACCCTTTGAAATCCTGACTTCCTATGCTCCAGAAACAAGGAGCCTGGTTCCAGAAATCTAAGTAGCAGCGACATGTAATCAGTCTTATCTGAACAACAAAGTTTAGGAAACAGTAAAGCACATCTTATGAGTATTTACTTTTTCTATTTAATTTAATTGTTATAATGAATTCACAATGTTATTAAATATTTTTATCTATGTTAGATTTTAAAAAGGAAATTCAAATTAAAAAAGAAAGTGATTGACAAGGCTAGGCAGAGGTATATTAGCAAATTAATTATTTCCTCTTAGAAAAACATATGGATTCCTGTTGTCTCAAAATGCCCCTCTCCAATGCCTCTGTTGATTTTACTAGTTCATGTCTACTACATGTAGATTATGTGTGAAAGCATACGTATCTTTTCCTAACACAGCAACCTCACTTTACTAAAAAAGACAAAACCATGGAAAGTGAAGTTCTACATACACAGAAGAAAAAAAACATACACACACAATTTATTTTCAGCAAGAAAGCATTTAACTATTTTGTACCTATAAAAAGTCCAGTGGGAGAAATGAAATTGTTGACCCTGAGGCACTTAGTTTTAAATGGAAAAGAGTGAATTTACCTTCCTAGCCATTAATCAAAGGGGAGTGGGTGGAACTTTAAAAGAAATAAATTTCCAAAGCAAACCTGAAGATTGAAGTCCTCTCAGCCCTGCACTATGATGTTAAAATAAAAATGGCCTTGCCTGTGTGTTTGCCTCAGATCCCAGCTCCAGTAAACTACTGTGGCAAGGCCATCATCATAAACAGTGACAGTAGGAAACATGATTCTACATCTTCTCTCTCGATTATTTTGCTGCCGCAATCCAGTGTCATCTGAAGGCATATTTCATATCCCGGAGGAAGAATGAAGTAGAAAGTCATCTCTGTCTTGCCCACATCACAGCGTCTTTAAAATGGTAAGTGCGAGAGAAAGACAGAAGAAAAGAAGTAGGAGAGGAAGGAATAGGGAAGAGGCAAATGAGAAAAGAGAAATAGAAAGTTTGAGGTGAGAAAGTTAAAGAGTGAGTGAAAAAGCAGAGGATTGAGTTATCTAGAAATAGGTATATATGGAATAATTCATAATTTCTTATAGGTGGATCATATTTCTAAATATTAAGTGATATATGATAAAATATTGAACAGTGAGACATAAAATCTGTAAGTTAAAGAAAAACCAAAAGAATCAACTATGACAGAAAATAAATTGCCATATAAAACTCAAATAATTGGAAAGTGAGTAATGGAATTCTTAGTTTTACTGCTTCTTGAATTTATAGTTCATTTTCCAGAAACTTCTGATGTCTACAAGATCTTGATTCCTGATAGAAATATCCCTGATCATTCTCATTCTATCTCTACTTTTAATAAGTGAAATTTTTATTACTTCTATTCATTCTCTCTCCTGACTTTTTCTCATTCTTTGTCTCATTCTTGATTGTGTTCCAGCTCTCTCTCTTTTTTCATGCTTTATTTTTTTCCCAATAAGGAGAAGAAATGCTCTTCTGTTCTCTTCTATTTTTGTGATGCAATAAAAAATAAGGCTGCTTAATGGGAATGAAAATAGGTGAGAAAATGTTGAAGGCCTGAGGAGAGAATGGAAAGTATTACGCACAAATGTTTGCGTTATTTATTTACCTTCCGAGAGATCACATGTTGTATTCACCATTGTGGCTTACTGTCATATTCTACAAGACAATTCATATCAATGAAAACAATAGATTTATAGCAACTGTCCTACATATTCATTTGATAAGAAAATTGATTGTTTATCGTCGTAATTTTAGAAAGGATAAAAAGAGCTTTCACTCTCCCACCAGCTTTCTTTTTAATCTGATCTTATGCCTGAAGCAAAGCAGTGCATTGATTTCTCCAAGCAAACTGCTTCTACAAAACTATGATGACAGCTCTTCTAGCAGTCCTTAGATCAATGATGAATAATAAACAGTGTCTGTGTCTTTTTGAATTATTTGTTTACAAGTTGCAAAACAGATCAGCTACCTTTAGCAAAATAAAGTAATGTAATGGGAAAGATATGAGATAGCCCATAAGAATCAAAGCGAAGGCTATAGTAAGCAATTCTTGAGCAGGACTGATAAATCAGTGGACAGTCTCCTAAGAAAACAAAGACAGGTTGGAGATACCTAGATGAATAACTCAACCCACCCATATCTTTTATAAGAACTATAAAAATAGTAGAACACTTGTTCATTCTTGTCCTTCAAAGTAAGGCCACTGGCACTGTAACACATCATTAGCTCAAAGGCTGTAAAAATTCAAAGCAATGAAATATTGTTTTGAGATGAAAGCTGGAATTGAGCTACACTATTTTGGTTTCATACATACTAGATATTCTGATGAAACCATTGGTAGTGGATTATGATTATTATAATCAGTGATATCGAATGTGTTACATATTTTATTTATCTTTACATCCACTTCTATTATGTTCCTGACTCAATGGTAATATGTCATTCCGTCACATGACTTGCAAAACACTCACTCTCAAAACTGACCAAAAATAGATATTGTCTGTTCTCATCTCTCTTCTTGCACTCTGCTCATTGCATTTATTAGACCAAATTTATTATACAATTTGAGACCCTAATGGGGAAATCCAAATTCTTAAACATAATGTCAAGAATTGGGTCTCTGCCAGCAGAATTTCAATCTGCATTTGTAAATATTTATGGCATGTATTTGAATATATTGATGTGTATTTGTATGTATATTTGATGCATATCGTTTCCTCATTTCAGTATCAATAACTTAACACTTCTTATTTATTGATAGATTTAATTATGTCAGAGTTTACAATAGGATAATGTAACTAGACTATAACTTCCCTAACTTTCGTTTTGTATTAGACCATTCTAATCTCACAATATTTTGATAATTAACCAGCTCAGTATTCACTAGGACAATATTACCTAGTCTGTATATTTGATATGATTGGTCTTAACAACCTTAGTATGCTATCATGACCAAACTTAATGATGCTGGTTCTTCTATAAGCTCCTGTTATTCCACTTACCATCTACTCATTCATCTGCCCCATATATTCTACATGGTCTTCCGTTTCTTTGGCTTGACTATCCATATTTTTCTACTCATGTGTTAAATCCCAGACACTTTCATAGCCTTACAGTCACTAGTCCTGCAATTCTTTTCTCTGTGGCTATAACATCAGCTTCCCCCTCTCCACTTCTTTTTCTTAGCTGCAGGCAAGCATGATGTTATTTCTGCCACTTTAACAAAACATTCACAACTTTATTTTGAATATCCCATTAATCACTAATCCATTTCTTTGCTTCATTATACAGAAAACTCCTCCAAAATGGTTTTCTTTACTGGTTATTCACAATTGCTTTTCTTCAGTTCCAACCTGGAATAACTCTTGGTTTCTTGTCAATGTCATCAATAACCATCTCTTCGTAATACCTAAAGTACAATTCTCTGTCCTCTTCATTTGTAACCTATCAGCAGAATCTAACACACATCATCAGTTTCTCCTCATCTAGACACTTTCTTCACTCATCTCAGAGAATTAATCTTTTCTTTTACCATAAATTCCTTTTAACTCTCTCACTCTTAATTTGTCTCATGCTTTGACCTCTTTCCATTGGAAGGCCCTGGGCCAGAGTGCTTGGATCTTTTATCTTAGACTCTAGGATACCAATAACTAACTACAAGACCCAGAGAACTTGAAAGAACAATTTTAAGTTTACCATAGCTAAGCTTTTAAAAACAGAGCAAAGGAAAAAAATTGCAAGATGTAGAAAAACTCATTGTCTCTCTCTCCAACTCTCAACCTTTGAATTAGAAATTCTGGGGCTTATAGCATTCAGAAAAAATTATATAGCCATCATTCAGATATCTTAGAACTTCTTTTTTAAGTGGCTATAATATGTTGAACTTACTTCCTATGACAAATTGGTAAGTAATGGCTCTCATATCTCTGATATTGGTAAAGAAAATTGTGTTGCTTGTGCTGAATGGATAAGTATTTTATGTAATGATGTGAGAATGGCCTTGATATTGAGCAAGATGACCTGGATAATAATGCTTATGGAGGACAAGCTGTCATTGAAATCACTCATACACCATAGACTAAATGTGTTGCACTAAATTATGATAATTACATATTTACATTTTTAATTGACTTCAGAAATGCAATACTGACCAGAATCTTCATTAGAAATGAAATACATTTTTTGCCTTAATTCCTTTGTTTTATGGTTAAAAGTTTCTTGGGTATAAGGTAGAAGCACACAGCAATGGAAAGGAGTTAAGATGTAGTTGTTAAAGCATGGAGTCTGGAGTGAGACATCTTGTTCTAAATCCCAGCAGCATCTGTTCTTTATTGTGTGAATTTTGGAAAATAAGTTGGCATTCTTGCACCTCAGATCCTCATCTGTGATACATGTATATTAATTATATTTAACACTTTGGTTGTCAAGAAGCTTAAAGATATTAATGAAGGTGAAGGGCTTTGAACAATTTCTAGTAATTTGTAAGCTCTCATCAAATGTCTACATTGTAAGATAAGTTAGGGATGAAAAAGATTCCTTGTTGGTTAAGTAGGTATCCACGAGGAAGCAGAATATGTCCCGTGGACATTAATCATTTTCTAATTCTAGAAACAAGATGGAAATCTGAGATGCATTCATAGAGATAAGACAAAATGATGGAGAAAATGACTCATTACCTGAAAGAAGTGGGAGAGGAGGAGGAGAATGTGAGAATTTCAAGACGCCTTCTAGCATTTTTGCTGCAGTGGTATTAACTCATTGTCTGAGATGACAGACATATGCAATGAGCAAGGAGGAAAGTGGTAAAAGATTGGAGTAGTAAGCAGGTACCAGATCAGAGCATAGCAATACAGGACTTCAAATTCACCCTTTTTTTTTCACCACCAACTTTTTTTCTATTTGTCCCTAAGCCAGTCACTTTAGTTTTCTTCAGTAGATTCTTTCCAAGCTTATTCCTGCCCCCAGGGTATTAATATTTGCTGTTTCCATTCCCTAGAAGCCTTTCCCTCATGTCTTGGAATGGCTACTTGTCAGTCAAGTAGCAGTTCAAACTCTGTCCTTAACTGTGGCCATAACTGACCTTATTACCTAATCTGCCTGTCATTTTCACTAACATCTCATTCTTTTGGATTTTATGCTTTTAAGATATCACTCCTTGAACTTTATTTTAATATCTGTAAAAAAAAAACCCATCCAGGCCTTAATAAATTATTAGTTTATGATATAGGCTTTCTTTTTTTGTGCCACTAAATGTCCCATTCCATGGCAAATTTGGAGCAGACTAAGAAGTAAACACATGAAACTCAATATGCATCTTTTTTTTTGACAAATGTAGTCTTTTACTATATGTAATTAGAATGTTACAGAATCCCTGAATGTGACACGTGGCTTGAGGAAACACTATCATCTTTCTTTCTCTGCTTTCAAAAGAAAAAAAATCTTATCTGACTAGAAATGATCTTTGATACTTTTTTTTCATGGAAGAAACGACAATTATATGTTTTTGCTATTCTTATTTTGAAAGAGAACAGCATGACAGTTTTTAATGACTTTGCACAGGTTTTAAAGAACTTCCTGAATGTTAAGGATTTGCAAATATAAAATTTGTTTCCTTGATATAGGCAAAAGGGGTCTTCAACTAACCTCATGCATTTTAAAAGGATATTTATCCCTACTATGTTGTTTTGGAAGGTATAGATATTTATTTTTTCATTGCTCCTTCTTTTCCCCTAGAAGTCTTATTTGTGAAAGAACCCTATTTTATTTAGCATGCTTCCAATAAAACAGGAAATCTCAACACATTTTTTAATGAATAAATAGGGCAAAAAGTATGGTTATTATATTAAAAATAAAATAAGAAAGATGATCCAGATAACCCCTAAGTAAGATATAAGGCAAAATGGATTACATAAAAAGTAAAACAAGTGAGATGAGAAATGATGACACAAAAAAATAAAAATTGTATTAGATTCTGAATCATGTTCAAGACCCCGATTGTGAACATGATGAACTAGTACCTGAAACAACAACCCTCTCATCAAAAATAACTAGAAAAATTCAATAGCTACCCCTCTAAAAAGTGACATTCACAAAAAGCTGAGATCTGTTAAGGAAGGAAATCTAGAGGGATTAAACCATCTGGGAGCAAAAAAAAAAAAAATGCAGAAGTGAGGGAGGATCTTCTGTGGCTTTTACACTGCCAGGTACTTAGATGTAAGTCTGGTCCTAGAGGGACTCTGGAGGCTCTTATTCACCCCTAGCCTGCTCCCATCTGTACACTCTGTTTGCTTTCTCTTGAAAGCATGTGTGCCAGTCAGCAGAGGTCCGTTATTCTGATTTGCATTCTTGCATATGTTTGAGATATGCTTGGGGAATTTTTATTTTTCATGCTTGCCTTCTGAAAAAATATGTTTTTACTTGATTATTTGGAATTTTGACCTATTTGAAAACATTTTGGAATTATGGATTTCCAAAAAAGAGAGAACTGTGAAAGGCTCATTCTGTTTCTCAATTTCTCTTATAACTTTCCTATTAAAAATTATTTTCAAAAATTGTATTTGGTATAATTTCATTTCACTCCAGTGCCCCCTCCCCCAACCACATGCCCAAGGTAACAGATTTTGTATACCTTTTCCATTGGAATAACCTCCCCTCCCATCACTCCTGAGGATATAAAATATATAGCAGATTAGATCATACTAATTTTTCTGCTATTCTTTTAATGCAAGGATTCAAAAATATAAGTGCATTAAAAAAAGGACGTTGTAAAATATATAACATGTGAAACTAACAATTTCCCTTTCTTAAAATTCAATCTGGATCTGCTTTCCCCTCCTTACTTTGGCTTGAGTGATGTGGACATTCTTTTGCAGTTTTCTGTCTGGTTTCTCAGTTACTCTCTGGGGTGCAAGGACAAGGCCTCACTCTCTGGGCATCTCGCCCTCCCTTATGGGAAGTCACTTTCAGTTCTATTGTCTTAAATATTCTCAGCATATGACAGCTTCTAAGTTCTTCACAACCAACCACTCATATCTATTTGTTTAACAAGGGGAGAGGGATAAGGAAAACAAAGTCTGGCTTTTCGCTTTTTATTTCCACCCCTCCAACACCAATGATTTTGCCTCATCTACTTTACTAAGAAAATGACTGACCTATGTTTACTTCCTTTGGGGATTCTATCCCATCAATGAAAACCCTTACATTACTTTTTGGGGGATAATATCAATTTATTCTTATGAGTAAAGGCATCTATTTGCCTTTTTTTATATGACATATAATGTAATAAATAAATATATAGAAAATATGAATATGTAACCTGTTGACTTAAAGAAAATGTTAACTTCTCCAAATTAATCATTTCTAAATCACTAGTGTACAATATGGAATGACTACTGGACAGTAAATATTATGGAGGACTGGGCAAAATTTCTCTTATTATACTATATTACCAGCATCAAATACACTTGAGAAAGTTATAGGTCCTCAAAAAAGGGTTATGAATAAGTGAATAAATTGATGAATGAATGAGTGAAAGGGTAATAAGTATAGTAAGAAGTTAATAGCCAGAAGTAAAAGGCAATATATGAAAAAAGATTTTCTCAAACATTAAGATTACTTTCCTTTTTTATGTTTAAGTAATACTTTGGATTTCTTAGACTGTTCTTTTAGAGCACCACAATTAAACTTTCCATGTTTTATTCTATAAGTACTATCTTCATGTAAATCAGACAAGCAGAGTGTAGTGAAGTACACACTACGCCAGCGGGATAAATATGTGTTGAGTCAAATCAAATTGTTTTGGATTGTGTTGAACCTATATACATGATAATGGTTTGGGTGTTTCATGGGTAAGATATGAAACTACTTAATGGCAAATTGTTGTTTTTTTCCCCCATGAAAATTCATCATTTGTTTTCTTATACCTGATTTTCTCAAATTTTTAAATATAATCTGGGTGTTTACTAAGTTACACATTTGTTTAAAGAGTCATTCATATAAAACATCTTTAGTACTTTGACAAAATATTTTTGTAAAGCATGTCACCAAAAAAAATTTCTATTGGTCTTACTGAATTTGTAACTGTAAGCATCTATAATATGTCAGTAGGATATGTTTGAATATTACTGCCAAATATTCACAACTTACTCATTTTGTGGGTTATAAATGTATTACACTGTCAATTACATACTTCAACATATGAAGATTTAAATTAGTATCTTTATTCCCTAAAGTATTAACTTTTAACTGACTCAGAGAAAATAATTATGAATTATGGAAACTAACAGTTTTAGTATTTGCAAGATAGATGTATCTTACAAATGAATAAGATCTTTTGCTGTATTAAAATAATCTGTTCTTACTCTCTGTACTTTTCTTACTTGGGGAGAAATAAGTCCCTTCAGAAAATTTTTATAACAGGCCTCATGTCATTACAAGACTATTTATATATTTAGTAATATCTTGATCTATGCCACTTTTGATTCTAAAAATCAGCTTTGTGTATTTGTTCAGAACTTATAGTCTACAGCTGAAGCAGCTTGAATCCCTGCCAACAGAACTTAGTTTAAGTCACTCAACCACTCTGTGCTTCCATTTCCTTAGGAGAAAAAACCATCACCATAATAATGGCCATTTTTTAAAATTATTATGAGGACTAGATAAAATAACTTGTGCAAACCACTTAGAACATTGCTTGAAATTTAGCAAGTAATTTATAAGTATTGCTGTTATTGTTATCTCTATCTCATTGTCCTAAATTCAAGCACATTATTTAAATGCAAATACATGATTAAAAACCTTAACCAGTTTATTTAAAAGAGTAAGTAACCTTTCTTCAATAATCTGGAACAAAGTCTTGGAATTAAAATATTTTTAAAAAAGATATCTTTGTGTTATTAATTGATTACTTAATACCAATGTGTTAATTCTGACTGTCGTTACTAAATAGTTAGAAGCCAACAGGCAAATCATTTCAATTCCCTAAGGAAAATTACATCCTCTTTGAGAGTAAAGAGTTAAAACCTGCCCTTCAGATTTATGACGACTAATAAAATAAAATTTTGAATTTAAAAATAAAACTCCAAAAAGGTTTATTTTATTTGGCACACAAAGACCTCAAGTAACTATTCTTATTATTGCTAGTGTAGTTTTATTTTATCATGTGTACATTCCATCAAATGGTATGTTAACGTTCTACATCTTTTTTGTTTATGGATTGATTCGTATCAGGAAAAAAGTCATTTTGTTCTGCTGAACAAGACCAACTACTTTGTGATGTAAGTGACAGCACATTCCTGTGGGTCTATTCGTATAGCTATATTTACATAATATGCATATGTTTTATTTATGTGCTTCTGGAAAAAGTGTGTGTCAAATACCGCAGTCTTTTTATGAATGAAGTGAAAAAGAAATGGGTATTTAGCAGAAATGAATTGGAAAAGAAAAAAAAAAGGAAGTCCAATGACTGAATCAAATTAAGTTTTTGGGAAAATTGCTTTTAAAATATATTCTAATTGTTTTGATTCATGTCACTTCAGATTTTCATATCCAAATACTTTCAGTCCAAGTCAACCTATAATTTTAGTTACTTTCTGTATTTTAAAATACAAGAAGATGTTTTAAGAATGGTATGTATTTTATCATAGTCGTATATATTTATCACCATATATAGAATTTTCACCATATATGTATATTGGGGAGGTGTTTGTGTGTCTATGTATATATGAATGTTTAGTAAAAGTGAGTAGATTTATCATTACGGCATTTGCAATGCTGTTACAAATTTGTGTGACACATGCATACAATTTGTGTATAATGAAGATCGTTTTGAATTAATAAGTAGATGTTTGAAATAGTAATTTCACCTATGTATGCTACACTGGAATGTTCACATCAAGGGACTTTTAATGTCTCCTGATGTAATTACTAATACACTTTGAGCTGAAGAGAGCAACACTAACAGTCCAACCTTACTTTTGCTGAGACTGTTAGTAAAGGTAAAACTCCAGCATTTTGCATGTTTCTGCACTATTTCCAATGTTATTTTATTGATAAAATATACAAGAAAGGCAAATGCAACTTTATGAGAGTGATTTATATTTCTCAAAATGAAAAGGAAGAAACGAAATGCATTTTACAATAGTAAGAACACCTTCTAGGACATCTCATGAGCTGAGAAAATATAATGTGAACAGCTTTACATTGAATTTAATATAGTTTTCTTTTTTTGAGGACTACAAAGTCTGAATATTACCTTTTATTTTTCCTCTGAAAATTAACAAACATCAGGTATCAGCTCTAGACTCAGCACTGATATTGTAATAGGTGTCTAACACCTTATGCTCTGAATGCTTAGTAATACTCACTGAGTCATCATTTTGGTGATGATGCTGAAACCAGTGCTACTGAACAGAGGAGATCTTCCTTAGGAAGCATTTAACATGTTACTTTTGTTAATTGTTCATTTTTTTATGTGTAGAAAGTATAACAAATCTGATAAACCTGAGAGTATAGATCTAGGCCTAAGGAATAAACCTCTGTGTATGTTTTCTGCATGACAAGGTACTAGACATTGCATCATTTAGTTGATAGTGTCCCAGAGCTTTAAAGTGAAATGTGGAGAGATTTGTGGCAAGTATAGATATGATCAACAATGCAAAAAGAGACCAAACTCTGGCTTTTTCCAGCCCATCACAATGGGAATGGAAGTGGTTTCTGAGGAAAGCTGGACTAGAATGGTGTAGAACAGTCCTTCTATTGTAAGCTAATCCTCCTTGAGATGGAAAATTTGCCTCTTTCAGAGTGTTCTATATTCCCTCATTATATGTGAATCTAACAACAATTATGTGAGTTTGTCAGTATAGTCCCAAATGATCCCTGCCTTCTGGTATTCTCACCTGTGGTAGTCCCTTAATGGTTAGGATTGGCCCATATAAGCAATAGGATATACTGGAAATGATGTTATGCAATTTCCAAGGGGAAAGTGTAAGAGATGTTGAGGCTTCCAATTTGAATTCTCTAGGACTACTCATTCTGGGTGAAGTCAACTACCATATTATAAGAACATATTGAGCAACCCTGTGAAGAAATCTAGGTAAATAGTTAATAATTTAGTCCCAGAAATAGCCAGCATCAACTTGCCAGGAAGTTGTGGGTGGACTTTCTAGCCCTAGATATACCTTCAGATTATAAAAGCCTCAGTAAAAATCCTGTCTGCAGTACCAGGAGAAACCTTGATTCAAAACCATGTAGCCTATAATACGTGTGAATGTACTAACTACAGTGTTGCTCATGTGAAATCTTCAGAAGATTGTATACCAATGATACCTTAATAAAAAAATAATAAAACAGAAAAAAACATGTAGCTAACTTACACCCTCATTCCTGCCCATAAAAATTCTGAAATGTTTTGATTTATTGTTTTAAACCACCAAGTGTTTAAGTAATTGATTACACAGCTATAGAAAACTAATCCAGATAGCAAAGAGATGACCACCCCATTGTTTTTCAGATGACTAAACAAGGGTCTGATATATTAAATTATTTTCATAGTATCATAAAACTAACTTTTGATAAAATTTGGATTTGAAAGTAGAGCTGCTCTTTCTTAGACAAGAAAGATTTACAAATAGACAATTAGTGAAAATGACCCAAAGGAGGCCTTTGAAGTGACAGTATGTTGCTTTAATCACATGTGTCTTATGGTTGCCATAGTCATGAAATATTGAGGGTTACCTAAAGAGATTCTCCATTCCTCCCCATTCTGTCCTTTAACACTAAGAGTTGACCATCACTTGAAATCATTCATATGCCTACCAAATTCTTACTTATAACCCATCAATCTTTATATCTATACCTTACCTATAACACATAGAAAATCTGTGTGTTGCAGAAAGGCTGTCAACATGAATATTTACATATTTTCTTTAAATCTACTGTATATATCAAGCCCTGGACCCCTTGGAACCCATACTATGTAAACTTACTTCTCTGGTATCTCCTTCCTTCCTGGTTGGTTGTAGTCTTCCTTACCTTGTGAAAATGTAAGCTAAGGTTGGAAAAGGAAAGTTGTAAATGGAGAGGTTGCTAAAAGGAAGGATTAAGATACATATGCAGAACAAATAACCTTTTTGGAAGGTTGATTATCAGGAATCTTCACACCTGGGTATAAAACGACAAATTACTAGTATCATTTTACATGTACCAGAGAGCCATGAAAGAAACAAGGGGTTGATGAACTAAACTTCCAGACAGGGGAGCACATTTCTGAAGTTACTTTATAATCTAAGGTCATTTCTTTCCCTGGGGTCATTATCACAAAAGTGATGGAAATACAAATTTATTGGTGACTATAAAAAATAAGGAAACTGTTTGCTCAAGGCTGAAAGAAATAATCCTAATAACAATGGAGCAGAGACTGAGTTGAAAAACAAAGCTTGTGGAGTCACCTACCCAATTCTCAAAAAGTGTTCAGTGTTCAGTAAGAATGTGACAATCAAGGATTAAGGATCCTCATCAAACAAAAAAGAAGACAGCCATATATATACTAGGCTTGGACACAAACACAAACACATCCTTTCTTCCCAACTTAACCACCTCCAAATTTCTATATATATGATTACAATAATTTGATTTCCAGCCTGCTATAACACTGTAGGTAAGAAGAGATTTGTTAGATGTTCAATCCTCTCTATGTCTAGTGAAAAGTTGCAGATAAATGATTGCAAAAAGAACAGGAAGAGAAATAGCTTGTGCACATTAATATTTCTTTCCAATGCTAAGTGAACTACCTGTAAATAAGAGGAAGTCAATCAGTACTTTGTAGGAAGGACGGAGGAAAGGATGGAAGGAAGGAAGGAAGGAAGGAAGGAAGGGGAAAACATATGGTAAATATCTATTTCTTTAAGTAAGAAAAAAATTTAATTGAGTAAATATAAACAGTACATCTGATTAGGTTATGGACTGCCTTCTGGGTAGTCATATCCTTACAAAAGTCTAGGTTTGTTTTGATATATCAATTTGATAAATTATTAGCAAAGAAAATGAGGATTAGTAGTTTTGGGAATCAATGATTTCTCTATGGAAAATATACTGTTTTCATATATTGGATATATATTTGTGTGAAAGTGTATTATGCATATATACATTATTGTATAACTAAATACTACAATGACATTTTCATTTTTGGGTACATACCATCACATCAAGTATATGCCAGATAACCAACCATTAAAATGAAAGTTTGATTTTAATATAATGGTGAATGTATTTGGCTATAATTAAGTTGTCATTTTAATTTTTAAGTAGGATGTTTTTTAATGGCATTTTTTTAAGCAGAGTTGTATTGATTACCCTCAAATTGACTGATCCAAAAAACAGATATCTGCTTAAGATCAATTTACTTTTCCTGGGAAATAACAAAAAAAACCCTATTATACCCAAAATCAAAAGAAGTTAAGAATAAATAAAATAGAAAGTGTGGTTATTAAAACATAGCTGATTTGTTTTATATGTAAAGTTGATATGTAGAATTCTAATGTTAATTTATTCATATGTTAGAATAAGCCTTCTAAGCATGAGAGGTTAATGTCTATTTTTATATTTTACATGCAGTGTCAAGATAGTCAAGGTTATTTGATATGCATATGTATCTTATACCTTCCTTTTTGCAACCTCTCTATTTACAACTTTCCTTTTCCAACCTTAGCTTACATTTTCACAAGGTAAGGCAGACTGCTGCCAACAGGGAGGAAGGAGACACCAGAGAAGTAAATTTATATAGTATGGGTTCCAAGGGGTCCAGGAAATGACATATACAGTAGATTTGAGGAAAAAATGTAAAGACTTATGTTGACAGCTTTTCTGCAACACATAGATTTTCTACACACACACATATACATACCACATACTTGCACACACACCTCTCTACAGGGGATGGAAAAAAGGAAGTTAGAAAAAGTGGATAAGAGTGTAGGTTTTGTGTCTTGTTTGCCGTGCTTTTACCACCATTTACATTGGCAGAAAGCTAGAATTGTTCAGAAAAACAGCATCACACAGAGGCCAAAAGTTGTGGTACAATATCAGTGGAGCATCTTCCATCAGATGTTGGGAAGAGTGGCTTCTTCTCCAACCACTATGCCTTGACCACATAAATACATTTAATTTGTGGTCTAGATTAAGAAGCAACATATTTCTTTTGTGGTCATTATGTCAGGAAAGTAAATGAGAGACTTCTAAGGGTTGGGTTTTAGGAAAAAAATCTCTTCCTTATTGCCTGACTTATAAAACTATTGGCCTACTGAACTCCATCCAATCATTAAGGTATTATGTAGCCTTAAAAGTAAATGAGCTGGATATCTATTCATGATAAAAACTGTCAACAATGTGGGCACAGAAAGAACATATCTCAACATACTAAAGCCCATATATGACAAACCCACACTATCCGTTCATATTCAATGGTGAAATGGTGAAAGCTTTTCCTCTAAGATCAGGAATAGGACAAGGATGTCCATTCTCACCACTTTTATTCAACATAGTACTGGATTTCCTAGCCATAGCAATCAGACAAGAAAAATAAATAAAGGCATCTGAATCAGAAATGAAGAGGTAAAATCATCACTATTTTCAGATGGTATAATACTACATATAGAAAACCCTAAAGGCTGCACTAAAAAAATATTAGAATTAATAAATTCAGTAAAGTCACAGGATACAAAATCAATATAGAAATCTATTGTGTTTCTATAAGCAAATAACAAACTAATAGGAAGAGAAATTAAGAAAACAATCTCACTTAAAATTGCATTAAAAATAATAAAATAACTAGGAATAAATCTATACAAAGAGGTGAAAGTCCTGTACTATGAAAATTGTAAGACGTTGATAAAAAATATATAAGTAAATGGAAAGACAATCCATGCTGATGGATAAGAAGTATTAATATTTTTAAATGTCCGTACTACCCAAACAATCTACAGATTCAATGCAATCCCCATCAAAATAATAATGGCATTGTTCCCTAAATGAGCAAATAATCCTAAAACGTGTATGAACCACAAGAAACCCTAAATAGCTTAAGCAATCCTGAGAAAGAACAAATCTGGAGGCATCATATTCCATAATTTCAAGCAATACTACAAAGCTACAGTAATCAAAAGAGTATAATACTGGCACAAGGAAAGATATTTAGACCAATGGAATAAAATAGAGAGCCCAGAAATAAACATATACCTATATGATATACTAATATATGACAAAGGAGGCAAAAATATACAATGAGAAAAAGTCTCCTCAGTAAATATCATTGGTAGAATTGGTAGTTACATGCAAAAGAGTGAAATTGGAATACAATCTTACACCATACATATAAACAAACTCAAAATGGATTAAAGAGTTAAATATAAGACCTGAAAACATAAAACTTCCAGAAAACAGCAGGCAGTAAACTCTTTAACATCAACATTAACAAATTTTTTCCGGATATGTTTCTCCAAGAAAGGGAAACAAAAGCAAAAACAAACAAATGGGACTAAATGAAACTAAAAAGCTTCTGTATAGCAAAGGAAACCATCAACAAAACAAAAAGGCAGCCTACTGAATGCGTGAAGATATTTGCAAGTAATATATTCAATTAAGGGGCTAACAGACAAACTATATGAAGAATACATATACCTCAACATCAAAATTCAAATAACCTGATTAAAACATGGGCAGAGGACCTGAATAGATATTTTTGCAAAGAAGACATGCAGATGACCAGTAAACACATGTAAAGATGCTCAGTGTCACTAATCATCAGGGAATTGCAAATCAAAACTACAATAAGATATCACCTCACACCAGTCAGAGTTGCTAGTATTTACAAAACAAGAAATAATGAGTGTTTGTGAGGATGTGGAGTAGAGGGAACCCTTGTATACTCTTGGTGAGTATGCAATTGGTGCAGCCATTATGGAAAGTAATATGGAGCTTTCTCAAAAAAGTAGAAATAGAAATACCAAATACCCAGAGATTCTACTTCTGGGAATTTATCTGATGAAAACAAAAATCACTAATCTGGAAAGACATATGCACCCTTATGTTTATTGCCACATTATTTACAATAGCCAAAATATGGAAGCAACTAAGTGTCCATTGATAGATGATTAGATGAAAAATACATGCTACATATGTAGAATGGAATATTGCTTAGCCATAAAAAGAATGAAATCTTGCCATTTATGACAACATAGATGGACCTAGAGGATACTATGTTAAGTGAAATAAGTCAGAAAGAGAAAGACAAATATGATTTCATTTTATGTGGAATCTAAAAACAAAACAAACAAACAGAAATATTCAAACACAGAGAACAGACTGCTGGTTGCTGTAGGGAAGAAATATGGGGCAAAATAGGTGAAGGGGATAAAGAGATACAAACTTCCAAGTATAAAATTAATTAGTCACAAGGATGAAAGTATAACAGGGAATATTGTAAGTAATACTGTAATATCTTTGTATGTTGGCAGATGGTAACTACACTTATGGCAAACATTTAGTAATGTATATAATTGTAAAATCACTATGTTGTACATCATGAAATCAATAAAATATTGTATATTAACTATACTTAAATTTAAGAAAAAAATAGATAAAAGAGATCAGCTTTGGGGAAAAAGGTATATGTGCTTGGAGTCAAAAGGATTACAGAGACTGTGAGATATAATGTGAAGAGCATGAAATATGATAGAAGATGTATAAAGCCTCACCTTTTAGGGGGTCTATAACCTCACCTGGTCACTTGATCTCTGTTCATTTTATAGGGTCTTTGAGACTCAACATACATTAAGTATGATGTCATTTTATAACACATGCACTTAGCAGATTGATGAAGAATCAACATCCCACTGTGCTTCCACTGACCTTTCCATAGAGTCAAATGAGACAGGGTACCTTCTCATTTTAGACAGTATACCCTTCTCTCAGGCTTAAGGTTATCAATGTACATCCCTAAACAAAGGATACTTGATAGTAAAGAGAATTGATGGTAAGCAAGTATTCATCTTCAAGGACTGTACATAGATCCTAATCTCACTGGGATATCTTTACAAAATATCTTAATCTTATTAACATTTGATGGGAGAATTGTGGTATTCAGGTCACTAGATGTTCCTGTCACAGTGAGTCAGTGGAAAGTGAACTAAGGAATTAAGCTTTCTAGAAGGCAACTGCAAGCTTAATTATTAACCTAGCCTAATTATTACGCTGAGAAAAGTCCTTGAAAGTGAAAAGATCATTCTTTTTAATGTTTAACTGTCCAAATAATTACCTAAAAATTACCTAATAATTACCAAAAAAAAAATACTTTGTGCTATGGGAAATTGTTTTCTCAACATTCAAATTAATGTCAACTGTGTTAAACTGTGTGTAATGAGACAATATCAAATTAAAAACAAATAGAGAATTCCAATCACGTAACCAGAAGCAATACTGCCATTTTCCTTTCGATGATTTTCCTATTATTCCAAAGCTAGACTGTAAATTTCTTAATACAACTTGTTAGGCCCTGGATAAAATGGCCAGAAACTTGCTGTTTGTTGAACCAGAGCTTCACTGACTGACCCTTAGGGCTTTTGACTTTGTGGTACTACTGAGTGACTCAAGATTCAGACTATGCTGCTTTCTTTTTTTTTTTTTTTGTCCTTTTCTCCTAGGTTTTATTTATTTATTTATTTATTTATTTTCAGTTTATTTATTTATTTTTTATTAAGGTATCATTGATATACACTCTTATGAAGGTTTCACATGAAAAACAATGTGGCTATTACATTCACTCTTATTATCAAGCCCCCCCATACTCCATTGCAGTGACTATCCATCAGTGTAGTAAGATGCCACAGAGTCCCTATTTGTCTTCTCTGACATGCTGCTTTCTTAACCTAGAAGAGCCATCTCTTCCAACTGCATCTTTTTTATTCACTTTTCAGGTCCTACTATAAATATTTGGCTAAATGTCATATCTTCAGGGAAAACATATCCTGGCCTGTAACCTTTCTATTGTACTTTATATTGTTCATGTAAATATTACTTGGGTTTTTAAAGAATATTTTTGTAATTACTCAGTGTCTGAAATAAATCATTAAGAAGAAAAAAAATAACCATTTATCTAGGAAGATATTATTTACAACAAAGTTAAATAGGCATCTGTAGTATGCTTTTTGTGAATATTGGTTTCATATTTTCTTATCCCCAGTCTACTCTAAGTTCTTAGAATCTAGGAATAATGTTTAACTTGTCATCCAATGTATCTATAGCTCTGATAGATATATGTAGGACAATGTCTTATATAGCCAGCATTTAATAAATATTTAATGAATTAATTAATTTAACTAGTACTTTAAAATAGCATTACATATCTCCAATTTGTTAGCAAAGAACACAAATCAAAATTCAAGAGAACCACATTCTACTTTATTTATCTATCTTACATATTGAGAACTCCAATCTTTTTAGTGACTAGCATGGTTATTAAAATAATATTTCCATAACTCTCAGTCCTCAATATTAATTTTTGATAAATGAAAATAAGTGAGATACACATTTTATTAACAACTTGACCATGAAAAAAACTGCCTAGATTGACTTTAATACAAAATTCAGCCTAAAGATTAATGATTCTTTTGGAAACACACATATAGACTTTCAAATCAAGTACTTAAGATAGGTTTTTTTTGCCATTTATACAAACATTTCAGCTTAAAATAACTAGTAAAAAATTATTTACCTTGCAAACTTTTCCTTATAGAAAATCTTCATTAAATTTAAATGAAAATAAATATAGGTATATGATTAATTGAGTAACTGCTTATATCCTTTTATGTAGCTAACTTCTATGGAAAGAAACAATTGACATACAGCATGGTCAGCAAATTTTATATCATGCGATCTAGATTGCAATTAAACATATTTTGAGGATCTTAAAATATACATATATTTTATTCTACTGCCTAATCCCTGATTAGAAGCCACATCAAATCAACAGTTGAAATACATCAGTGATCCTGAATCATATAATATCAGACAGTTGTCTGCATCTCTTGGTCCAAAGGAGAATTCATTTATCTCTCTTTGTGCTTTATTCCACAACATAGGAAAAGGTCAACCACTCCCCACTTTAGTTATAGAATGTGAGAATTCCCAGATAGAGGAAGAAACAGATACCGAAGTAGACACACACATTTATTCATCAGTATTCATGGTGATAATTTTTGTAAATATTGGATGCACAAAATTATGTGTATATAATTTCTTTAAGTAGATTTCTAAATGTCGTAATTAAATGTATGTATTTTATTAATTTAAGGAATGCAATGTTATTTAAAAATAATGCATTTCTTTTCTTTTGACAGCTATTTCTCTGCTTGCTTTATGCATAGGCACATCTTTCCTTACGTTTACATCATGTGATGTTGAAATTGTATTCATTTAAATTCACCCACAGATAGCAATCATAAAGTAGACTTTGTCAAAAATATCCCTATAATGCATTTTAAATATGAAAGGCAAATTGGCATATCGCAGTATATCTTATTTTAGTAAGAATTCTACTTTTCCCACATTTAAGTTTTAAGTTCCCACTTACACAAACACCTGTTCTGCCTGTTGTTTCCAGTTTAATGAGTTTGAGGAGGTTTATATCTCTGAACTGAGAGTAGTTATATTATTTTGACATTTAATTTTGTTTCTCTTTTATAAATGTCTTGTAAAAAGAGCATCATTTAGCATCTGTTTTATCTACCAACATCTGTCCCAGTCACCCACTATAACAAAAAGCACACAGTTCTTAAATCACAGATTGATTCAAATTTTGAGGTGGAGTTATTAACATCACAAATTTTCAATGAGACATTAATATAATATCTTATTATTACCAGACAGATTTCCTCTCTCACTGTAACATATAATACAGTATATAGTATATGCCTATTACATATATAATTAGAATTTCTTTTTATAACATAATTATGTGTATTATACATATTACATATATAATATGTATTACATATGTTTAATATATATACATATAAATTCTGGATCTACATAGAGAAATGACATGGAGACCTGAATCAATTCAAAAAATTAAGGGATATGCTTCCTTTTGAAAAAAAAAATTGGAGTTGGACATAATTTTACCAGTGATTAATTTGAATGCTATAAAGATCAGGATCATCCTATAAAATTCAGTTAGACATTTAAAAACATGAAATCAGACTTTTTTCACAATATGGTCCTTACAAAAAATCACAATCAATAAAAGGCAGTCAACATTTATTGAGCCAAACCTCCTTTATTCAGATTTATTTATATGAGATTCTGATTTGGAAATGAACAAAAGGAGGAAAAAAGCTCAAAGAACAGAATTAATATTTGGCTAATTAAAGAGGCATGTAACTTTCAGGAGCAGCTGTGGTTTGAGCTTTGGGCATAAAAGAGGCACCAGTGAGGCCAGAAGCACCAGCCATAGCAGTGGTTGCCTCTAGCAAAATGAAGTGGTGGCAACCATCACTTTTCCTTTCTGGTCATGTTTTTTTCTCCATCGCGTCTTTGAGCTTTGAGGCTGGTTCCCTGGACCAATAAGTAATTCTGTAAGCTGATTTTTTTTAATGAACTCTTTTTCAGCTTCACTTATAGTCACTGTCTTTGCCGACTATTTAAGCCTCGAGAGATATAAGAAAATGCACAATGAGCAATTAGATACGTAATGTATCGTCAAGAGTTCAGATGTGCTGTAACTGTTGAACCACTGTGTTGTATACTTGAAATCAACGTAAGATTATATATCAGAGGAGGCAATACTCCCAAAATCATTTTACAAGGCCAGCATCACTCTAATAACAAAACCAGGCAAAGAAACTACATAAAAGAAATTTACAGACCAATATCCCTGATGAATATAGATGCAAAAATACTCAACAAAATATTAGCGAACCAAATTGAAAAATACATCAAAAAGATTAACCATCACGATCAGGTAGGATTAATTCCAGGGATGCAAGGGTGTTATAACATTCAAAAATCCATCAACATTATCCACCACATCAACAAAAAGAAGAAGAAAAACCACATGATAATCTCCATAGATGCTGAAAAAGCATTCGACAAAATTCAACATCGATTCATAATAAAACCTCTCAACAAAATGGGTATAGAGGGCAAGGACCTCAACATAATAAAGGCAATATATATGATAAACCCACAGCCAACATTATACTTAAAAGCGAGAAGTTGAAAGCTTTTCCTTTAACAACGGGAACAAGACAAGGATGCCTACTCTCTCCACTTATATTCAATAAAGTTCTGGAGGTCCTAGCCACAGCAATCATACAACACAAAGAAATAAAATGTATCCATATTGGCATGGAAGAAGTTAAACTGTCCCTGTTTACAGATAACATGGTATTGAATATAAAAAAACCCAGTGTCCACTCCAAAACTGCTATATCTAATATCTGAATTCAGCATGAATACAAAGAAATCCATTGCATTCCTATACACTAACAATGAACTAGCAGAAAGAGAAATCAGGAAAACAATTCCATTCACAATTGCATCAAAAAGAATAAAATACTTAAGAATAAACCTAACCAAAAACCAAGGAAGTGAAAGACCTATACTCTGAAAACTACAAGACATTCATGAGAGAAATTAAAGATACCAATAAATGGAATCACATCCTGTGCTCACTGATCAGAAGAATTAATATTACTGAAATGGCCATCCTGCCTAAAGCAATCTACAGATTCAATGCAATCCCTATCAAAATACCAACACAATTTTTCAACGAACTAGAGCAAATAGTTCTAAAATTCATACGGAACCACAAAAGACCCCAAATAGCCAAAGCAATCCTGAGAAAGAAGAATAGAGTGGCGGGAGGGTTATGCTCCCCAACTTCAAGCCCAACTACAAAGCCACAGTAATCAGGACTATTTAGTACTGGCACAGGAACAGACGCATAGACCAATGGAGCAAACTAAAGAGCCAGATATAAACCCAAGCACATATGGTCAATTAATATATGATAAAGGAGCCACGGATATACTATGGCAAAATGGCAGCCTCTTCAACCACTGGTGTTGGCAAAATTGGACAGCTATATGCAAGAGAATGTAACTGGATTATTGTCTAACCCCATACACAAAAGTACACTCAAAATGGATCAAAGACCTGAACGTAAGTCATGAAGCGATAATACTCAGAAGAAAACATAGGCAATAAACTCTTGAATATAAACATGAGCAACTTTTTCCTGAACGCATCTCATCGGGCAAGGGAAACCAAATAAAAAATGTACAAATGGGACTACATCATGCTAAAAAGGTTCTGTACAGCAAAGGACACTATCAGCAGAATAAAATGGCCTCCTACAGTATGGGAGAATACATTTGTAAATGACATATCTGATAATGGGTTAACATCGAAAATATATAAAGAACTCATACATTTCAACACCCAAAAAGCAAATAACCCTATTCAAAAATTGCAGAGGATATGAACATACACTTCTCCAAAGAAGAGATTCAGATGGCCAACAGGCACATGAAAAGATGCTCCACATTGCTAATTATCAGGGAAATGCAATTTAAAACTGCAATGAGAAATCACCTCACGCCAGTTAGGATGGCCAACATAGAAAAGAATAGGAACAATAAATGCTGGCGAGGATGCGGAGAAAGGGGAACCCTCCTACACTGCTGGTAGCAATGTAAACTAGTTCAGCCATTATGAAAAGCAGTATAGAGGTTCTTCAAAAACTAAAAATAGAAATATCATTTGACCTGGGAATTCCACTCCTAGAAATTTACCCTAAGAATGCTGCAGCCCACTTTGAAAAAGACATATGTACCCCTATGTTTATCGCAGCACTATTTACAATAGCCAAGAAATGGAAGCAACCTAAGTATCCATCAGTAGATAAATGGATGAAGAAAATGTTGTACATATACACACACATCTGTGGAGCATAAGGAAAAAGCAAAAACTGAAGGAACAAAACAGCAGCAGACTCACAGAACCCAAGAATGGACTAACAGTTATGAAAGGGAAATGGACTGCAGAGGGTAGGTGGGAAGGAAGGGAAAATGGGAAAAAGGGGCATTATGATTAGCACACATAACATGGGGGGTTATGGTGAAGGCATTATAGTACAGAGAAGACAAATAGTGATTCTATAGCATCTTACAACACTGATGGACAGTGACTGTAATGGGATATGTGGTTGGGACTTGATAATGTGGGGAATCGAGGAACTATAATCTTGCTCATGTGACTGTATATTAATGATACAATAAAAAGTGAAGAAAAATGGACACTTCCTCAGTAAAAAAGTATAACAGTGTTGGGAGCCCTAAATAACCAAAGTGTTAGGTTGTTTTCCAAAATGAGAAAAAAAAAGTATGTTATGTATCACCCAGCTATTTCAAAATATCTGTTTTAAATTAATATTGCTGGACTTCTGGGAAGATGGTGGTGTGAGCAGGGCGGCAGAAATCTCCTCCCAACACTATATTTATCTAAGAAAACACAGAAAATACATCTATTCCTAAAAGAGAGAGAGAATACACAGGAAAGCGCACAGCGTGCAGCTACACCCGAGAGGACTCGGCACCCCAAGAGGCGGGTAAGATACGGAGCCGCGACCTGGCAGGACACGAGCCCTCCCGCACCACAGTGCACCGGCGGGAGGAGAGGATTCAGAGCCGGGAGGGAGTGGAAGTACACCCCGCGAAGTAGCCAGCCCAAGTGATCTGCGCGGGGAGTGCTGACCCACATTGCGCAGTGCAGCGGAGATTGGAGAGACAGAGGGCCAGGATCTGAGTGGGGAACGTGCCAGAGTGCTTGCAGCCGGCTCCCGGGAAGGAAAAAAAAAAAAAGTGCGCGCTTTCTTCAGCGGTCTTAAAGAGACAGGAGCCCAGCGGAGGAGCCGGATCGCCACAGCACACTCAGCCCAACAGGCTGGGAGTCCTGGGGAGTTTCAGACGCCTTAGCTGGCGACTGAGGAAGCGTAGCCATACTTAACACTTCTCACTGAGATCAACAGCCTCCTACTCATTCCCACCCCTGCCAGAGTGATAAAGGGCCCTGCGGAGCGGCACAGTCACAACTGTGGAATAGTGGGGCAATAGCGCCACCTAGAGCATTCCCACAGAATCTACGTCTGGTGGGCATTTTTTTTGTTTTTTTGTTTTGTTTTGTTTTTGTTTTTTCTTTTCTTTCTTTTTTTCTTTTATCTTTCTTTTTTCTTTTTTTTTCTCTTTTTTTTTCTTCTCTTTTTAAAGTCTTAAAGAGCCCAGCTGACATACGTGGCAACTATCAGTAACCAATTATACAGCCATGAAAAGACAGAGGAATATGGTTCAGACGAAAATCAACCAGACAAACCCAGAGAGGGAGTCTGAAGGGATGGAAATGCACAGCCTCCCTGAAAAAGAATTCAGAATAAAAGACATAACCATGCTAATGGACCTATAGAGAAATGTGCAAGAGCTGAAGGAGGAAGCGAGGGAACTGAGGAAAGACAACACAGAAATCAGACAAGCGATCGATGGGCTTAACAGCAGAATGGATGAGTTGCAAGAGACTGTTATTGGAATAGAAAACAGAGAACAGGAGTACAGAGCAGCTGAGGCAGAGAGAGATAAAAGGATTTCTAGGAATGAAAGAATATTAAGAGAACTGTGTGACCAATCCAAACGGAACAATATTCGCATTATAGGAGTACCAGAGGAAGAAGAGAGAGAAAAAGGGATAGAAAGTGTCTTTGAAGAAATAATTGCTGAAAACTTTCCCTCGCTGGGGAAGGAAGTAGTCTCGCAGTCCACCGAAGTTCATAGATCTCCCAACACAAGGGACCCAAGGAAGACAACACCAAGACACATAATAATTAAGATGGCAAAGATCAAAGATAAAGACAGGGTATTAAAGGCAGCTAGAGAGAGAAAAAAGATCACCTACAAAGGAAAACCCATCAGACTATTATCAGACTTCTCAACAGAAACCTTACAGGCCAGAAGAGAATGGCATGATATATTTAACGTTATGAAACAGAAGGGCCGTGAACCAAGAATATTGTATCTAGTACGATTATCATTGAAATATGATAGAGGGATTAAACAATTTCCAGATAAACGAAAGTTAAGAGAGTTTGCCTCTCATAAACCACCACTACAGGATATCTTAAATTGACTGCTCTAGATGGAAGCACACCTAAGGCTAAAAAGATGTCACCAGAGAAAAAAAAAAATCATAGCAAAGAAAGCAGACCATCCAAATACTAACTAAAGGCAAAGAATAAAACACCTATTATAGAAAGAATGGAGGAGGAGGAAAAAGAAGGGAGAGAAATAAAGAAACATAGACTGTGTTTACAATAACTTAAAAAGAAAGTTAAGTTTGATTGTTAGATAGTAAAGAAGCAACCCTTGAACCCTTGGTAACCAGGAATCTAAAGCCAGCAATGGCAATAAGTACATACCTATCAATAATCACCCTAAATGTAAATGGACTGAATGCACCAATCAAAATACACAGAGTAACAGAATGGATAAAAAAGCAAGACCCATCTATATGCTGCCTACAAGAAAATCACCTCAAACCCAAAGATATACACAGACTAAAAGTGAAGAGATGGAAAAAGATATTTCATGCAAACAACAAAGAGAAAAAAGCAGGTGTGTTGCAGTACTTGTATCAGACAAAATAGACTTCAAAATGAAGGAAGTAGCAAAAGATAAAGAAGGACATTACATAATGATAAAGGGGTCAGTCCAACAAGAAGATATAACCATTATAAATATATATGCACCCAACACAGGAGCGCCAGCATATGTGAGACAAATACTAACAGAATTAAAGGAGGAAATAGACAGCAATGCATTCATCTTAGGAGACTTCAACACACCACTCACTCCAGAGGACAGATCAATCAGACAGAAAATAAGTAAAGACACAGAGGCACTGAACAACACACTGGAACAGATGGATCTAACAGACATCTACAGAACTCTACACCCAAAAGCAACAGGATACACATTCTTCTCAAGTGCAAATGTAACATTTTCGAGAATAGACCACATACTAGGCCACAAAAAGAACCTCAGGATTTCAAAAATATTGAAATCCTACCAACCAACTTCTCAGATCACCAAGGCATAAAACTAGAAATAAATTTTAGAAAGAAATCAAAAAGTCTCACAAATACATGGAGACTTAACAACACTCTCCTAATTAATCAATGGGTTAACGACAAAATCAAAACAGAAATCAAAGAATATATGGAGAATAATGACAACAACAACATAAAGCCACAACTTCTGTGGGATGCAGCAAAGGCAGTTCTAAGAGGAAAGTATATTGCAATCCAGGCCTATTTAAAGAAGGAAGAACATTCCCAAATGAATAGTCTAAAGACACAATTACTGAAATTGGAAAAAGAAGAACAAATGAGGCACAAAGTCACCAGAAGGAGGGACATAATAAAGATTAGAGAAGAAATAAATAAAATTGAGAAGAATAAAACAATAGAAAAAATCAATAAAACTAAGAGCTGGTTCTTTGAAAAAATAAACAAAATAGATAAACCCCTAGCAAGAATCATTAAGAGAAAAAGAGAATCTACACACATAAACAAAATCAGAAATGAGAAAGGAAAAATCATGACGGACCCCACAGAAATACAAAGAATCATAAGAGCATATTATGAGAATCTATATGCTAACAAGCTGGAAAACATAGAAGAAATGGACAACTTCATAGAAAAATACAACCTTCCAAGACTGACCAAGCATGAAACAGAAAAACTAAGCAGACCAATCACCAGTGACGAAATCGAATTGGTAATAAAAAAATACCCAAGAACAAAACCCCTAGATCAGATGGATTCACCTCGGAAATCTACCAGACATATAGAGAAGAAATAATACCGATTCTCCTTAAAGTTTTCCAAAAAATAGAAGAAGAGGGAGTACTTCCAAACTCATTCTATGAAGCCAGGATCACTCTAATACCAAAACCGGGCAAAGACATCACCAAAAAAGAAAATTACAGACCAATATCCCTGATGAACGTAGATGCAAAAATACTCAACAAAATATTAGCAAACTGAATTCAAAAATACGTCAAGAGGATCATACACCATGATCAAGTGGGATTCATCCCAGGGATGCAAGGATATGGTACAACATTCGAAAATCCATCAACATCATCCACCACATCAACAAAAAGAAGAACAAAAACCACATGATCATCTCCATAGATGCTGAAAAAGCATTTGACAAAATTCAGCCTCCATTCCTGATTAAAACTCTCAACAAAATGGGTATAGAGGGCAAGTACTGCAACATCATAAAGGCTATATATGACAAACCCACAGCTAACATCATACTTAACGGCGAGACGCTGAAAGCTTTTCATCTAAGATCGGGAACAAGACAAGGATGCCCACTCTCTCCACTGTTGTTCAACATAGTACTGGAGGTCCTAGCCACAGCAATCAGACAAAACAAAGACATACAAGGCATCCAGATTGGTAAAGAAGAAGTCAAATTGTCACTATTTGCAGATGACATGATACTGTACGTAAAAAACCCTAAAGATTCCATTCCAAAATTACTAGAACTAATATCTGAATTCAGCAAAGTTGCAGGATACAAAATTAACACACAGAAATTTGTTGCTTTCCTATATGCTAATGATGAACTAACAGAAAAAGAAATCAGAAAAACAATTCCATTCACAATTGCATCAAAAAGAATAAAATACCTAGGAATAAACCTAACGAAGGAAGTGAAAGACCTGTACTCTGAAAACTACAAGACACTCCTCAGAGAAATTAAAGAGGACACTAACAAATGGAAATGCATCCCTTGCTCTTGGCTAGGAAGAATAAATATTTTCAAAATGGCTATACTACCTAAAGCAATCTACAGATTCAATGCAATCCCTATCAAACTACCAACAGCTTTCTTCAATGAACTGGAACAAATAATTCTAAAATTCATATGGAACCACAAAAGACCCCGAATACTGAAAGCAATCCTGAGAAGGAGGAATAAAACAGGGGGAATTACATTCCCTGACTTCAGGCTCTACTACAAAGCCACAGTAATCAAGACAATTTGGTATTGGCACAAAAACAGACCCACAGACCAGTGGAACAGAATAGAAAATCCAAACATTAACCCAAACATATACAGTCAATTAATATTTGATAAAAGTGCCTTGGATATACAATGGGGAGGTGACAGCCTCTTCAGCAGCTAGTGTTGGAAAAACTGGACAGCTACATGTAAGAGAATGAAACTGGACTACTGTCTAGCCCCATACACAAAGGTAAACTCAAGGTGGATCAAAGACTTGAATGTAAGTCATGAAACCATAAAACTCTTAGAAAAAAACATAGGCAAAAATCTCTTGGACATAAACATGAGCAACTTCTTCATGAACATATCTCCCGGGCAAGGGAAACAAAAGCAAAAATGAACAAGTGGGACTATATCAAGCTGAAAAACTTCTGTACAGCAAAGGACACCATCAGTAGAACAAAAAGACATCCTACAGTATGGGAGAATATATTCATAAATGACGTATCCGATAAGGGGTTGACATCCAAAATATATAAAGAATTCACGCACCTTAACAAACAAAAAGCAAATAATCCAATTAAGAAATGGGCAGAATACATGAATAGACACTTCTCTAAAGAAGAAATTCAGATGGCCAACAGGCACATGAAAAGATGCTCCACATCGCTAATCATCAGAGAAATGCAGATTAAAACCACAATGAGATATCACCTCACACAGTGAGGATGGCCAACATCCAAAACACAAACAACAACAAATGTTGGTGAGGATGTGGAAAAAAGGGAACCCTCCTACACTGCTGGTGGGACTGCAAATTAGTTCAACCATTGTGGAAAGCAGTATGGAGGTTCCTCAAAAACCTCAAAATAGAAATACCATTTGACCCAGGAATTCCACTCCTAGGAATTTACCCTAAGAATGCAGCAGCCCAATTTGAAAAGGACAGATGCACCCCTATGTTGCAGCACTATTTACAATAGCCAAGAAATGGAAGCAACCTAAGTGCCCATCAGTAGATGAATGGATAAAGAAGATGTGGTTCATATACACAATGGAATATTATTCAGCCGTAAGAAGAAAACAAATCCTACCATTTGCAGCAACATGGATGGAGCTAGAGGGTATTATGCTCAGTGAAATAAGCCAAGCCTAAAAAGACAAGTATCAAATGATTTCACTCATATGTGGAGTATAAGAACAAAGAAAAAAAACTGAAGGAACAAAACAGCAGCAGACTCACAGAACCCAAGAACGGACTAAAAGTTACCAAAGGGAAAGGGAC
>JAVSCE010007722.1:0-32678 GCA_032199065.1 Smutsia gigantea | reverse complement strand
CCATTCATTAAAATTCGGTTCTATTAATCAAAACTGCCCTTCATAGCATAACTTTCCATTCGATTACATAACGTTCCTTTTCAATTCATTCTATTTCATTCTGTTGCATAAGATTCCGTTCTAATTAACAAAATTCCATTCCATACTTAACCTCCATTCCTTTCTCCAACATTCTATTCCTTTTAACAACATTCCATTGCTTTCGACAGCATGCAACTCCATTCCCTTCCCCAACATTCTATTAGTTTCCACTACTTTCCATTGCATTTCACATCATTCCATTCCATTGCATAACATTGTGTTGAATTCCACAACACTCCACTACATTTTATAACATTCAATTCCATTCCAGCAAATTATTGCCCATCTGTTACCTAACATTCCATTCCATTCATTGAAATTCTTTTCTATTAATCAACATTCCACTTCATAGCATACCGTTCATTCGATTACACATCACATTCAATTGCAAACATTGTATCTCTTTCCAATGCATAAGACTCCAATCCAACCCACAATATTCCATTGCATTCCTTAAAATTCCATTCTTTTCCCCAATGTTCTATTCCTTTCCACAACGACACTGCATTCCACAGCACTCCATTCTGTTCCATAACATTTGTTTCCCTTCAAAAACATTATTCTCGATCTGTTACATAATATTCCATTCCATTCATTAAAATTAACTTCTATTAAGCAACATTCTATTTCATACCACAAAATTCGAATCGAATATACAACATTCTATTGAATTTCCAAACTGTATTTGATTCTATTGTATAAGATTCCATTCCAATCCACGAAATTCCATTCCACTCCTAAACGTCCTATTGCATTCCCTAACGTTCTACTTTTTTCCACTACATTCCGTTGCATTCCAAATCATTCCATTCCACTCGATTCCTTTCAAGCACATCATTCCCATTCTTTTACAAAACATTCCATACCATTCGTCAAAATTCGGTTCTGTTAATCAACATTGCACTTCATACCATAACATTCCATTGGATTATACAACATTCCAGTCCATTTCAAACATTCTATTTCGTTCCATTCCATGAGATTCCATTCCAATCCACAAAATTCCACTCCATTCTTTTGACTTCCATTCCTTTCCCAACACTCTAATTCCTTCTGCAACATTCCATTACATTTCACAGCATTTCATTCCACAATATAGTATTCAATTCCATAATATTTGACTCCATTCAAACACGTTATACTGATTATTAACTAACAGTCCATTCCATTCTTCAAAATTCGGTTCTGTTAATCAACATTCCTCTTCATACCATAACATTCCATTCCATTACACAACACTCCTTTCCATTTAAAATATTCTATTCAATTCTATTGCATAACATTCTATTCCATCCCACAAAATTCTATTCCATTCCTTCACCGTCCATTCCTTTCCCCAAACTTCTATTGCTTTCCACAATATTCCATTGCATTCCAGACCATTCCATTCCTGTCCATAACATTCCTTTCAATTCCACATTCCATTCCAATCCATAACTTTGGATTCCATTCTAACACATTATTCCCGTTCTTTCAGCTAACATTCCATTCCATTCTTTAATATTCAGTTCTTTTAATCAACATTCCAATTCATAGCATAACATTCCATTCCATTTCACAGCATCCAATTCCATTTCCAATGTTCTATTTCATTCTGTTGCATAAGATTCCATTGCAATCCACAAAATTCCATTCCATTCCGTAACATTTCCCCACATTCCATTCCATTCCACAACACTGCATTCCATTCCATAACATTCCATTCAATTCCATAACGTTCGATTCCTTTCCTCAACATTCCTTTGAATTCATCAGTATTCCATTCCATTCCTTTACATTCATTCCTTTCCAACACGTTATTCCCATTCTATTACATAACATTGCATTGATTCAGTAAAATTTGGTTCTATTAATTAACATTCCATTCATACCATAACACTCCATGTCATTACACAGCATTCCATTCCTATTCATTCTATTTTTTCGAATAAAATTCCATTGCATCCAGGATTCCATTCCATCATTAACCTCTATTCCTTTCCTACATTCAACATTGCTTTCACATTGCCAAAATTCCATTCAAACACACCTTCATTCCTGAATTCAATTGACGTTCTGTTACCTAACATTCCATATCTTGCTTTAAAATTCGGTTCTATTAATCAACATTCCAATTCATACCATAACATTACATTCGATTACACAACATTCCTTTCCATTGCAAACATTCTAGTTCATTCATTGCAGAAGTCCACAAAATTCCATTTCATTCCTACCTGATTTCATTCCTTCCATTCTATTCTTTCCACAACATTCCATTCCATCCACAGAATTTCTTTCCATTAGCATTCCATTCCATTCCAAACATAGCATTACATTCCATAACATTCGAATCCATTCGAACATGTTATTCCCAATCTGTTACATAACATTCCATTCCATTCATTAAAATTCGGTTCTACTATTAACATTCCACATCAGCCCATAACATGCAATTAGATTACACCACATTCCATTCCATTTCAAACATTCTATTTCGTTCTATTGCATTAGATTCCATTCCAAACCACAAAATTCCATTTCATTCCTTATCCTCCCATTCCTTTCCCCAAAATTCGATTCCTTTCCCCACATTCAATTCCATTTCACAGCATTCCATTATCCACAATATTCCATTCCATTCCTTACACATTCCATTCCAACAGATTACTCCTGTTCTATTACCTAACATTCCATTGATTCAGTAAAATTTGGTTCTAATAATTAATATTCCAATTCATTCCATAACATTCCATTCGATTACACAGAACACCATTCCATTTGAAATATTCTATTTCGTTCTATTGCATAGGATTCCATTGCAATCCACAAATTCCATTATATTCCTTGACCTTCCAATGCTTTCCCCAATGTTCTATTCATTTCACTACTTTCCATTGCCTTTCACATCATACCATTCCATTCCCATTCCATTCCATTCCATAACTTTGAATTCCATTCAAACCATTATTCCTGTTCTGTTACCTAACATTCCATAACTTTCTTTAAAATTCGGTTCTATTAAACAACATTCCCTTCATACCATAACATTACATTCGATTACACAACATTCCGTTCCACTGCCAATATTATGGTTCATTCCATTGCATAAGAGTCCATTTCAATCCACAAAATTCCATTCCATTCCTTTAACTTCCATTCCTCTAACAACACACTCAACATTGCTTTCCACAACATTGCATTCCATTCCACAACATAGCATTCCCTTACATAACATTCTGTATTCCAATTCATGTTATTCTGATTATTACCTAACATTCAATTCCATACTTCAAAATTCGGTTCTGTTAATCAACATTCCTCTTCATACCATAACATTCCATTCCATTACACAACACTCCTTTCCATTTAAAATATTCTATTCAATTCTATTGCATAAGATTCTATTCCATCCCACAAAATTCTATTCCATTCCTTCACCCGTCCATTCCTTTCCCCAAATTTCTATTGCTTTCCACAATATTCCATTGCATTCCAGAAATTCCATTCCTGTCCATAACATTCCCTTCAATTCCACATTCCATTCCATTCCATAACTTTGGATTCCATTCTAACACATTATTCCCATTCTTTCAGCTAACATTCCATTCCATTCTTTAATATTCAGTTCTTTTAATCAACATTCCAATTCATAGCATAACATTCCATTCCATTTCACAGCATCCCATTCCATTCCTCTATTTCATTCTGTTGCATAAGATTCCATTGCAATCCACAAAATTCCATTCCATTCCGCATTTCCCCACATTCCATTCCATTACACTGCATTCCATTCCATAACATTCCATTCAATTCCATAACGTTCGATTCCTCAACATTCCTTTGAATTCCTCAGTATTCCAATTCCATAACTTTCATTGCATTCCAAAACTTTGCATTACATTCCATGACATTCGATTTCATTCATTATTCCCATCTGTTGCAAACATTCCATTCATTAAAATTTTGTCCTATTAATGAACATTCCATCATAACATAACAGATTCAACATTCCTTTCCTACTCATTCTATTCTGTTGCGTATGATTCCATTTCAATCCAAAAATTCCGTTCCATTCCTTAAACTTTCATTCCCATCTAACAGAGTTTCATTGCATTCAGCATTCCATTTCCCATTCTGAACATTCTATTCCTTTCCACAACATCCAATTGCATTCCACAGCATTCCATTCCTGTCCACAACATTCCATTCAATTCCACAACATTCCACTTCACAACATAACATTCCAATCTAATATACAGCATTCCTATTTCAACAACTGTATTTCATTCTATTGCATCAGATTTCACTTCCACGAAATTCCATTACATTTCTTAACCTTACATTGCTTTCCCTCATTCTATTCCTATCCAGAACATTCCATTGCATTCCACAGCATTCTATTCCATTCCGATGCCATTTGATTCCATTCCAACATTATAATTCCCATTAATATCTTTTGCATAACATTCCATTCCATTCATTAAAATTTGGTCCTATTAATCAACATTCCTCTTCATAGCATAACATTCCATTCGATTACACAACATTCCTTTCCAATTCATTCTATTTCATTCTGTTTCATAAGATTCCATTCCAATCCACCGAATTCCATTCCATTCCTTAACCTTCCATTGCTTTCCCTAACATTCTATTCACTTCCACAACATTTAATTGCATTCCACAGCATTCTATTTCATTCTATTGCATAGGATTTCATTCCAATCCACAAAATTCCATTCTGTTCCTTGACCTTCCAATGCTTTCCCCTATGTTCGATTCCTTTCCACTACTTTTAATTGCATTCCACAGCATTCCATTCCATTCCTTAACATTCTATTCCATTCCAACACTTTATGCCAAATCTGTTACAAAACATTACATACCATTCATTAAAATTCAGTTCTATTAATCAACATTCCCTTTCATACCAGAACATTCCATTCGATAGCACAACATTCCATTCCATTTCAAACATTCTATTTCATTCTATTGCATATGATTACATTGCAATCCACAAAATTCCATTCCATTCCGTACATTTGGCCACATTCCATTCAATTCCACAACACTGCATTCTATTCCATAACATTCCATTCGATTCCATAATGGTCGATTCCTTTCCTCAACATTCCTTTGCATTGCATTCCCTTCCATTCCATAACATTCTATTCCATTCCAGCACGTTATTCTAATTCTGTTACAAACATTCAATACCATTTATTAAAATTCAGTTCTATTAATCAACATTCCCCTTCATACCAAAACATTCCATTCGATTTCAAACATTCTATTTCATTCTATTGCATAAGATTCCATTGCAATCCTCAAAATTCCATTCCATTTCGTAATTCCCCAACATTCCATTCCATTCCATAACTTTTGATCCCATTCAAACATATTATTCCTGTTCTTTCACCTAACATTCCATTCCATTCTTTAACATTCCAGTTCTATAATTCAACATTCCAATTCATACCATAATATTCCATTTCATGTCATTTCTCAATATTCCATTCCTTTAACATATTCTATTTCATTCTTCGGCATAAGATTCCATTCCAATCCACATAATTCCATTCCATTCCTTTAACTTCCATTCCTCTACCAACACACTATTGCTTTCCACAACATTAAATTCCATTCCACAGAATTCCATTCCATTCCATTCTACAACACAGCATTCCATTCCATTACATTCGACTCCATTCGAACATGTTATTCCGATTATTACCTAACATTCCATTCCATTCTTCAAATTCGGTTCTATTAATCAACATTCCTCTTCATACCATAACATTCCATTCCATTACACAACACTCCTTTCCATTTATATCTTTCTATTCAATTCTATTGCATAACATTCCATTCCATCCCACAAAATTCTATTCCATTCCTTCACCCTCCATTTATTTCCCCAAATTTCTATTGCTTTCCACAACATTCCATTGCATTCCAGAAAATTCCATTACTCTCCATAACATTCCCTTAAATTCCACATTCCATTCCATTCCATATCCTTCGATTCCATTCAAACAGATTATTCCCGTTCTTTCACCTAACATTCCATTCCATTCTTTAATATACAGTTCTACTAATCAACATTGCAATTCATAGCATAACAGTCCATTCCATTTCACAGCATCTCAATCCATTTCAAACATTCTATTTCATTCTATTGCATAAGATTCATTGAAATCCACAAAATACCATTCCATCATTAACATTTCCCCACGTTCCATTCCTTCACAACACTGCAATCAATTCCATAACATTCCATTCGATTGCATAACGTTAGGTTCCTTTCCTCAACATTCTTTGCATTCCTCATTATTTTCCATTCCATAACTTTCCATTGCATTCCAAAAGTTTCCATTACATTCCACGACATTCGATTTCATTCCAACATATTATTCTCTTTCTGTTGCATAACATTCCATTCCATTCATTAAAATTGGGTTCTACTACTCTACATTCCACATCAGCCCATAACATGCCATTAGATTGTACCACATTCCATTCCATTTCAAACATTCTATTTCATTGTATTGCATAAGATACAATTCCAAACCACAAAATTCCATTTCATTCCTTTCTATTCCTTTCCCCACATTCAATTGCATTCCACAGCATTACATTCTGTTCCACAGTATTACATTCCATTTCTTACATTCGATTAAATTCCAACAGATTACTCCCATTCTATTTCATAACATTCCATTGATTCATAAAATTTGGTTCTATAGATTAACATTCCAATTCATACATAACATTCCATTCGATTACACAGAACACCATTCCATTTGATTCTATTCGTTCTATTGCAAAGATTCCATTCCAATCCACGAAATTCCATTCCACTCCTAAACGTCCTATTGCATTCCCTAACGTTCTATTTTTCACTACATTCCATTGCATTCCAAATCATTCCATTCCATTCGATTCCATTCAAGCACATCATTCCCATTCTTTTACAAAACATTCCATACCATTCGTCAAAATTCGGTTCTGTTAATCAACATTGCACTTCATACCATAACATTCCATTGGATTATACAACATTCCAGTCCATTTCAAACATTCTATTTCGTTCCATTCCATAAGATTCCATTCCAATCCACAAAGTTATATTCCATTCCTTTAACTTCCATTCCTTACCAACACACTATTCCACAACAGTCCATTCCATTCCACAGCATTCCATTCCTTTATAGCATTCCTTCCATAACATTCGACTCCATTCGAACATGTTATTATTATTACTAACAGTCCATTCCATTCTTCAAAATTCGGTTCTGTTAATCAACATTCCTCTTCATACCATAACATTCCATTCCATTACACAACACTCCTTTCCATTTAAAATATTCTATTCAATTCTATTGCATAACATTCTATTCCATCCCACAAAATTCTATTCCATTCCTTCACCGTCCATTCCTTTCCCCAAATTTCTATTGCTTTCCACAATATTCCATTGCATTCCAGACCATTCCATTCCTGTCCATAACATTCCCTTCAATTCCACATTCCATTCCAATCCATAACTTTGGATTCCATTCTAACACATTATTCCCGTTCTTTCACTAACATTACATTCCATTCTTTAATATTCAGTTCTTTTAATCAACATTCCAATTCATAGCATAACATTCCATTCCATTTCACAGCATCCCATTACATTCCAATTCTATTTCATTCCATTGCATAAGATTCCATTGCAATCCACAAAATTCCATTCCATTCTGTAACATTCCCCACATTCCATTCCATTCCACAACACTGCATTCCATTCCATAACATTCCATTCAATTCCATAACGTTCGATTCCTTTCCTCAACATTCCTTTGCATTCCTCAGTATTCCATTCCATTCCATAACTTTCCATTGCATTCCCAAACTTTCCATTACATTCCATAACATTCGATTCCATTCCAACATATTATTCCCTTTCTGTTGCATAACATTCCATTCCATTCATTAAAATTTGGTCCTATTAATCAACATTCCACTTCATAGCATAACATTCCATTCGATTACACAACATTCCTTTCCAATTCATTCTATTTCATTCTGTTTCACAAGATTCCATTCCAATCCACCGAATTCCATTCCATTCCTAAACCTTCCAATGCTTTCCCCAAAATTCGATTCTTTTCCCCACATTCAATTCCATTCCACAGCATTGCACCCCATTAAAAAACATTCCATTCAATCCATAACATTCTGTTCCTTTCCTCAACATTCAATTGGATTCCACAGCATTCCATTCCATTCAGTAACATTCCATAGCATTCCAAATATTCCATTCCATTCCTTTACATTCAATTCCTTTCCAACACATTATTCCCATTCTGTTGCATAACATTGCATTCCTTTCATTAAAATTTCATCCTATTAATTAACATTCCACTTCATACCATAACATTCCATTCGATTGCACCGCATTCCATTCCTATTCATTCTATTTTCTTCTTTTGAATAAAATTCCATTGCAATCCAAATATTCCATTCCAATCATTAACCTCCCATTGATTTCCCTAACTTTATATTCCTTCCCTCAACATTCCATTGCATTCCCCATCATTCGATTCTATTGCATAAAATTCCATTCAATTCCACACATTCCGTTTCATTCCATAACATTCAATTACATTCCAAAATATTAATCACGTTCTGTTACCTAACATTCCATTCCATTCTTCAAAATTTGTTCCACTTATCAACATTCCACTTCATAGCATAATGTTCAGTTCCATTCCACAATATTCCAATCCTCTTAAACATTATATTTCATTCTATTGCATAACATCCCATTCCATTCCACAAAATTCCATTTCATTCCATAACCTTCGATTTCCTTCCTAAACATTCTATTCTTTTCCACAACATTCCATTGCATTCCACAGAATTTCTTTCCATTAGATAACATTCCATTCGATTCCACAACATTCCACACCATTCCATAACATTCAATTCATTCCAAACACATTATTCCCAATCTGTTACATAACATTCCATTCCATTCATTAAAATTCGGTTCTACTATTCTACATTCCACATCAGCCCATAACATGCAATTAGATTACACCACATTCCATTCCATTTCAAACATTCTATTTCGTTCTATTGCATTAGATTCCATTCCAAACCACAAAATTCCATTTCATTCCTTATCCTCCCATTCCTTTCCCCAAAATTCGATTCCTTTCCCCACATTCAATTGCATTTCACAGCATTCCATTCAAATCCACAATATTCCATTCCATTCAATACTTTCGATTCCATTCCAACAGATTACTCCTGTTCTATTACCTAACATTCCATTGATTCAGTAAAATTTGGTTCTAATAATTAATATTCCAATTCATTCCATAACATTCCATTCGATTACACAGAACACCATTCCATTTGAAACATTCTATGTCGTTCTATTGCATAGGATTCCATTCCAATCCACAAATTCCATTATATTCCTTGACCTTCCAATGCTTTCCCCAATGTTCTATTCATTTCACTACTTTCCATTGCCTTTCACATCATACCATTCCATTCCGTATCATTCCATTCCATTCCATAACTTTGAATTCCATTCAAACCATTATTCCTGTTCTGTTACCTAACATTCCATAACTTTCTTTAAAATTCGGTTCTATTAAACAACATTCCACTTAATACCATAACATTACATTCGATTACACAACATTCCGTTCCACTGCCAATATTATGGTTCATTCCATTGCATAAGAGTCCATTTCAATCCACAAAATTCCATTCCATTCCTTTAACTTCCATTCCTGTACCAACACACTCTTGCTTTCCACAACATTGCATTCCATTCCACAACATAGCATTCCCTTCCATAACATTCGACCCCATTCGAACATGTTATTCTGATTATTACCTAACATTCCATTCCATTCTTCAAAATTCGGTTCTGTTAATCAACATTCCTCTTCATACCATAACATTCCATTCCATTACACAACACTCCTTTCCATTTAAAATATTCTATTCAATTCTATTGCATAACATTATATTCCATCCCACAAAATTCTATTCCATTCCTTCACCGTCCATTCCTTTCCCCAAATTTCTATTGCTTTCCACAATATTCCATTGCATTCCAGACCATTCCATTCCTGTCCATAACATTCCCTTCAATTCCACATTCCATTCCAATCCATAACTTTGGATTCCATTCTAACACATTATTCCCGTTCTTTCAGCTAACATTCCATTCCATTCTTTAATATTCAGTTCTTTTAATCAACATTCCAATTCATAGCATAACATTCCATTCCATTTCACAGCATCCCATTCCATTCCAATGTTCTATTTCATTCTGTTGCATAAGATTCCATTGCAATCCACAAAATTCCATTCCATTCCGTAACATTTCCCCACATTCCATTCCATTCCACAACACTGCATTCCATTCCATAACATTCCATTCAATTCCATAACGTTCGATTCCTTTCCTCAACATTCCTTTGAATTCCTCAGTATTCCATTCCATTCCATAACTTTCCATTGCATTCCAAAACTTTCCATTACATTCCATGACATTCGATTTCATTCCAACACATTATTCCCATCTGTTGCAAACATTCCGTTCCATTCATTAAAATTTTGTCCTATTAATGAACATTCCATTTCATAACATAACATTCGATTACACAACATTCCTTTCCTACTCATTCTATTTCATTCTGTTGCGTATGATTCCATTTCAATCCAAAAATTCCGTTCCATTCCTTAAACTTTCATTCCTTTTCCCAATATCTATTCCTTTCCACAGAGTTTCATTGCATTCCACAGCATTCCATTCCATCCCATCCTGAACATTCTATTCCTTTCCACAACATCCAATTGCATTACACAGCATTCTATTCCATTCCATAACATTACGTTCTATTCCAACACATTCCATTCCTTTCCAAAACTTTCGATTCCATTCAAACACATTATTCCCGTTCTTTCACCTAATATTACATTCAATTCTTTAATAATCAGTTCAATTAATCAACATTCCACTTCATACCATAATATTCCATTCCATTTCACAGCATCCCATTACATTTCAAACATTCTATTTCATTCTACTGCATGAGATTCCATTCCAATCCACAAAATTGCATTCCATTCCGTCATCTTTCCCCAACATTCCATTCAAATCCACAGCATTGCATTCCATTCAATAACATTCCACTTTATTCCATAACATTCTATTCCTTTTCACAACATTCCATTGCACTCCACAGATTTCCATTCCATTCCTTCAACTTCTATTCTTTTCCCCAAATTTCTATTACTTTCCAAAATACTCCTTTGCATTCCACTGCATTCCCTTCCTGTATATAACATTCCATTCAATTCCACTACATTCCATCCATTCAATAACATTCAATTCCATGACAACACATTATTCTCATTCTGTTACTCAACATTCCATTCCATTCATTAAAATTCTCTTCTATTAATCAAATTCCATGTTATAACATAATATTACAGTCGATTACACAACATTCCATTTCATTTCAAACACTCTTTTCATTCTATTGGATAGGACCCCATTCAAATTTACAAAATTCCATTAAATTCCTTAACCTGGCATTCCGTTCAGAAATGTTCTATTCCTTTCCACAACATTCCATTGCATTCAACAGCATTCCATTCCATTCCTTAACTTTCCATGCAATTCCCCAACATTCAATTCCATTCCATTCCATTTGTTTCCATTGAAACACATTATTCCCTTTCTGTAACCTCATACTCCATTCCATTAGTGAAAATTCGTTTCTACTAATCTACCTTCCACTTCATACCATAACATTCCTTTTGATTACACAACATTCCATTACATTTCAATCATTCTATTTTATTCTTTTGCATAAGATTCCATTCCAATCAAAATAATTCCATTGCATTTCTTAACATTTCATTCCTTTCAGCAACATTCTGTTCCCTTCCGCAACATTCCATTGCATTCTAAAGTGTTCCATTCCGTTCCATAACATTCGATTTCATTCCAACACATTATTGCCGTTCTGCTGTAAACATTCCATTCCACTCATTAAAATTTTGTCCTCTTAACGAACATTCCACTCTACAGCATCCCATTCCATTCACACATTCTATTTCATTCTGTTGCATTAGATTCCATTCCAATCCAAAAAAATTCCATTCCATTCCTTAAACTTCCATTCCTTTCCCAACATTCCATTCAATTCCACAACAGTCCATTCCATTCCATTACATACAATTCATCCCCAACACATTGTTCTCATTCTGCTACAAAACATTCGATACCGTTCATTAAAATTCGGTTCTATTAAGCAAAATTGAGCTTCATAGCATCACTTTCCGTTCGATTACACAGTATTCCTTTCCAATACATTCTATTTCATTCTGTTGCATAAGATTCCGTTCTAATTAGCAAAATTCCATTCCATTGTTAACCTCCATTCCTTTCTCCAACATTCTATTCCTTTTAACAACATTCCATTGCCATCGACAGCATTCAAATGCATTCCTTTCCCCAACCTTCTATTACTTTCCACTACTTTCCATTGCATTTCACATCATTCCATTCCATTGCATAACATTCCATTCAATACGACACCACTCCACTACATTCCAAAACATTTGATTCCATTCCAACAAATTATTGCCACTCTGTTACCTAACATTCCATTCCATTCGTTGAAATTCTTTTCTATTAATCAACATTCCACTTCATAGCATAGCATTCATTCGTTTACACAACATACCATTCAACTGCAAACATTGTATCTCCTTCCATTGCATAAGATTCCAACCCAACCCACAAAATTCCATAGCATTCCTTAAAATTCCATTCCTTTCTCCAATGTTCTATTCCTTTCTATAACAAGACACTGCATTCCACAGCATTCCACTCCGTTCCATAACATTCGATTTCCTTAAAAAACATTATTCTCGATCTGTTACATAATATTCCATTCCATTAATTACAATTCACTTCTATTAAGCAACATTCTACTTCATACCACAAAATTCCAATCGAATATAAGACATTCTTTTGAATTTGCAAAGCTATATTTCATTCTATTGCATAAGAATCCATTCCAATCCACAAAATTCCATTCCACTCCTAAACGTCCCATTGCTTTCCCTAACGTTCTACTTTTTTCCACTACATTCCACTGCATTCCACAATATTCCATTGCATTCCAAATCATTTCATTCCTTTCCATTCCATTCGATTACATTCCAACACATCATTCCCATTCTTTTACAAAACATTCCATACCATTCTTCAACATTCGGTTCTGTTAATCAACCTTGCACTTCATACCATAACATTCCATTCGATTATACAACATTCCCGTCCATTTGAAACATTCTATTTCATTCCATCCCATACGATTCCATTCCTATTCAGAAAATTCCATTCCATTCCTTTAGCGTCCATTCCTTTACCAACATTCTATTCCTTTACACTACATTCCATTGCATTCCACAGCATTCATTCCATTCCTTCACATTCCATTTATTCTACAACATGCCATAACATTCCATTGATTTCGAACACATTATTCCCTTTCTGTTACATAACTTTCCATTCCATTTATTAAAATTCGATTCTATTAATCTATATTCAACTTCATACCATAAAATTCCATTCGAATAAACAACATTCCATACCATTTCAAACATTCTACTTCATTATGTTGCATAAGTTTCCATTCCTGTCCACAAAATTCCAATTCCTTTCCTTACCCTTCAATTCCTTTCTCAAACTGTCTATTCCGTTCCCCTACATTCCATTCCATTCCCTAATATTCTATTCCATTCCAAGACATTATTACCCTTTTATTACATAACATTCCCTTGATTCAGTAAAATTTGTTCTATAAACATTCCATTTCATATCATAATATTCCATTCGATTACACAGAACACCATTCCATTTCAACCTCTCTATTTCGTTCTATTGCACAGGATTCCATTCCAATCCACAATATTCCATTCCATTCCTTAACCTCCCATTCCTTTCCCCAACGTTTCATTACATTCCACAACATGCCAGTGCATTCCACAGCATTCCATTCCATTCCTTTCCCCATAGTTCTATTCCTTTCCACTACACGGCATTGCATTCTACATCATTGCATTCTTTTCCACAACATTCAATTCTGTTCCACAACATTCCATTACATTCCATAACATTCGATTCCACTCCAACACATTATTCCAGTTCTGTTAGCTAACGTTCCATTCCATTCATTAAAATTCTTTTCTATTAATCAACATTCCACTTCATTGCATTGCATTCATTCGATTACACAACATCCCATTCAATTACAAACATTGTATATCATTCCACTGCATAGGATTCCAATCCAACCCACAAAATTCCATTCCATTCCTTTAGCTTTCATTGCTTTCCCCTAAGTTCTATTCCTTTCCACAACATGACACTGCATTCCACAGCACAAAATTCCATTCCTTAAAGTTCGATTCAATTCCAAAACCTTCAATTCCATTGCATACAGTTGATTCCATTCAAAAACATTATTCCCATTCTGTTACCTAACATTCCATTCCATTCTTTGAAATTCGGTTCTATTAATGTGCATTAGACTTCATACCATAATATTCCATTTGAATACACAACATCCCTTTCAATTGCAAACATTGAATATCATTCCATTACATAAGATTCCCTTCCAATCCACAAAATTCCTTTCCATTCCTTCAACGTCCTTCCTTTCCCCTGCTTTCTATAGTTTTCCACAACATTCTATTGCATTCCACAGCATTCCATTCCTGTCCACAACATTCCATTCAATTCCACAACATTCCACTTCACAACATAACATTCCAATGTAATATACAGCATTCTATTCTATTTCAACAACTGTATTTCATTCTATTGCATCAGATGTCACTCCAATCCACGAAATTCCATTACATTTCTTCACCTTACATTGCTTTCCCTCGCATTTTATTCCTATCCAGAACATTCCATTGCATTCCACAGCATTCTATTCCATTCCGGTACATTCCACTCAATTCCACAACCATCCATTCCATTCCAAAACATTCCATTCCTTTCCATTCCATTTGATTCCATTCCAACACATAATTCCAATTCCTTTACAAAGCTTTCCATACCATTTTTCAAAATTAAGTTCTATTAATCAACATTGCACTACATGCCGTAACATTCAGTTCGATTATACAACATTCCATTCCATTTCAATCATTTTATTTTATTCTATAGCCTAAGATTCCATTCCAATCCAAATGATTCCATTGCATTCCTTAACATTTCATTCTTTCAGCAACATTCTGTTCCTTTCCGCAACATTCCATTGCATTCCAAAGCATTCCATTCCATTCCATAACGTTTTATTTCATTCCAACACATTCTTGCCCTTCTGTTGCAAACATTCCATTCCATTCATTAAAATTTTGTCCTCTTAATGAACATTCCACTTCATAGCATAACATTCCATTCGATTATGCAACATTCCTTCACAATTCATTCTATTTCATTGTGATGCATAAGATTCCATTCCAATCCAAAATATTCCATTCCATTCCTTAAACTTCCATTCTTTTCCCTACATTCCATTCAACTCCACAACATTCCATTCCATTCCATTACATACAATTCATTTCCAACACATTATTCTCCTTCTGCTACAAAATATTCGATACCGTTCATTAAAATTCGGTTCTATTAATCTAAATTAACCTTCATAGCATAACGTTCCATTCGATTACACAACACACCTTTCCAATTCATTCTAGGTTATTCTGTTGCATAAGATTCCATTCTAATCCACATAATTCCATTCTATACTTAACCTCCATTCCTTTCTCCAACATTCTATTCCTTTCCAGAACATCCCATTGATTTACACCGCATTCACTTCCATTCCATAACATTCCATTCAGTTCCCAACATTCGATTACATTCCATAACATTTGATTCCATTCATCATATTATTCCCGTACTGTTACATAACATTACATTCTATTCATTAAAAGTCTGTCCTATTAATCAACATTCATCTTCATACCATAACATTTCATTTGATTACATAACATTCCATTTCATTTGAAACATTCTATTTCATTCTATTGCATAAGATTGCATTCCAATACACAAAATTCCATTCCATTCCTTAACCTTCCATTCTATTCCCCTCCACAACATTCCATTGCATTCCGCAGCATTCTATTCCATTGCATAACATTGCATTCTATTCCAACACATTCCATTCCATTCCATAACTTTTGTTCCCATTCAACCATATTATTCCTGTTCTTTCACCTAACATTCCATTCCATTCTTTAATATTCAGTTCTATAAATCAACATTCCAATTCATACCATAATATTCCATTCCATGTCACAGCATCCGTTTCCATTTCAAACATTCTATTTCATTCTTCTGCATAAGATTCCATTCCAATCCACAAAATTCCATTCCATTCCATCACCTTTCCCCAACATTCCATTCAAATCCACAGCATTGCATTCCATTCCATAACATTCCACTTAATTCCATAACATTCTATTCCTTTCTGCAACATTCCAATGCATTGAACAGAATTCCATTCCATTCCATAACTTTCCATTGCATTCCAAAACATTGCGTCTCATTGCATTAAATTCGATCCCATTCAAACACATTATTCCATAACATTCTATTCCTTTCTACATCATTCCATTGCATTCAACAGCATTCCATTCCTTTCCTTAACTTTCCATGCAATTCCACAACATTCAGTCCCATTCCATTCCATTTGTTTCTACTGAAACACATTATTCGCTTTCTGTAACCTGATATGCCATTCCATTCATTAAAATTCGGTTCTATTAATCTATATTCCACTTCATACCATAACATTCCATTTGATTACACAACATTCCATTCCATTTCAATCATTCTATTTTATTCTATTGCATAAGATTCCATTACCATCCAAATAATTCCAATGCATTCCTTAACATTTCATTCCTTTCAGCAACATTCTGTTCCTTTCTGCAACATTCCATTGCATTCCAAAGCATTCCTTTCCATTCCATAACATTTGATTTCATTACAACACATTATTGCCCTTCTGTTAAAACATTCCATTCCATTCATTAAAATTTTGTCCTCTTAATGAACATTCCACTTCATAGCATAATATTTTATTCGGTTACACAACATTCCTTTCCAATTCATTCTATTTCATTCTGTTGAATAATATTCCATTCCAATCCAAAAAATTCCATTCCATTCCTTCAACATCTATTCCATTCCCCACATTCCATTCAATTCCACAACAGTCCATTCCATTCCATTACATAGAATTCATTCCCAACACATTATTCTCGTCTGCTACAAAACATTCAATACCATTCATTAAAATTCGGTTCTATTAATCAAAACTGCCCTTCATAGCATAACTTTCCATTCGATTACATAACGTTCCTTTCCAATTCATTCTATTTCATTCTGTTGCATAAGATTCCGTTCTAATTAACAAAATTCCATTCCATACTTAACCTCCATTCCTTTCTCCAACATTCTATTCCTTTTAACAACATTCCATTGCATTCGACAGCATGCAACTCCATTCCCTTCCCCAACATTCTATTAGTTTCCACTACTTTCCATTGCATTTCACATCATTCCATTCCATTGCATAACATTGTGTTGAATTCCACAACACTCCACTACATTTTATAACATTCAATTCCATTCTAACAAATTATTGCCCATCTGTTACCTAACATTCCATTCCATTCATTGAAATTCTTTTCTATTAATCAACATTCCACTTCATAGCATACCGTTCATTCGATTACACATCACATTCAATTGCAAACATTGTATCTCTTTCCAATGCATAAGATTCCAATCCAACCCACAATATTCCATTACATTCCTTAAAATTCCATTCTTTTCCCCAATGTTCTATTCCTTTCCACAACATGACACTGCATTCCACAGCACTCCATTCTGTTCCATAATATTTGTTTCCCTTCAAAAACATTTTTCTCGATCTGTTACATAATATTCCATTCCATTCATTAAAATTAACTTCTATTAAGCAACATTCTACTTCATACCACAAAATTCGAATCGAATATACAACATTCTATTGAATTTCCAAACTGTATTTGATTCTATTGTGTAAGATTCCATTCCAATCCACGAAATTCCATTCCACTCCTAAACGTCTATTGCATTCCCTAACGTTCTACTTTTTTCCTCTACATTCCATTGCATTCCAAATCATTCCATTCCATTCGATTCCATTCAAGCACATCATTCCCATTCTTTTACAAAACATTCCATACCATTCCTCAAAATTCGGTTCTGTTAATCAACATTGCACTTCATACCATAACATTCCATTGGATTATACAACATTCCAGTCCATTTCAAACATTCTATTTCGTTCCATTCCATAAGATTCCATTCCAATCCACAAAATTCCACTCCATTTCTTTGACTTCCATTCCTTTCCCAACACTCTAATTCCTTCCGCAACATTCCATTACATTTCACAGCATTCCATTCCACAATATAGTATTCCATTCCATAATATTTGACTCCATTCAAACACGTTATACTGATTATTAACTAACAGTCCATTCCATTCTTCAAAATTCGGTTCTATTAATCAACATTCCACTTCATACCATAACATTAAATTCCCTCACACAACATTCTATTCTTCTTAAAACATTCTATTTCATTCTATTGCATAACATTCCGTTCCAGTCCACAGGATTCCATTTCATTCCTTAACGTTCCATTCCTTTCCTCAACATTCTATTCATGTCCACAACATTCCATTGCATTCCATTGAATTCCCTTTCATTCCACAACATTAGATTCCATTTCATAACATTGAATTCTTCCCAACACATTATTCCCATTCTGTTACATAAGATTCCATTCAATTCATTAAAATTCGGTGCTACTACACTACATTCCACTTTATGCCATAACATTCCATTCGATTATACAACATTCCAGTCCATTTCAAACATTCTATTTCATCCCCTTCCATAAGATTCCATTCCAATCCACAAAATTCCATTCCATCCCTTTACCTTCCATTCCTGTTCCAACACTCTTTCTTATCCCCAACATTCAATTCCATTCCACAACTTTCAATTCCACAACATAGCATTCCATTCCATAATATTCGACTCCACTCGTACACGATATTCTGATTATTACTTTACATTCCATTCCATTCTTCACAATTCGGGTCTGTTAATTCACATTACACTTAATACCATAATATTCCATTCCATTACACAACATTCCATTCCATTTAAAACATACTATTTCATTCCAGTGCATAACATTCCATTCCAATCCACAAAATTCCATTCCGTTCCTTCAACCTCTATTCTTTTCCCCAAATTTCTATTACTTTCCACAACAGTCCATTGCATTCCACAGCATTCCATTCCTGTATATAAAATTCCATTCAATTCCACTACATTCCATTCCAATCCATAACATTCAAATCCATGCCAACACATTATTGTCATTCTGTTACTCAAAATCCCATTCCATGCATTAAAATTCTCTTCTATTAATCAACATTCCATCTTATACCATAATATTACACTCGATTACACAACATTCCATACCATTTCAAACACTCTTTTTCGTTCTATTGCATAGGACTCCATTCCAATTTACAAAATTCCATTAAATTCCTTGTCCTTCCATTCCGTTCAGAAATTTTCTATTCCTTTCCACAACAATCCATTGCTTTCCAACAGCATTCCACTCCATTCCTTAACTTTCCATGCAATTCCCCAACATTCAATTCCATTCCATAACATTTGTTTCCTTTGAAACACATTATTCCCTTTCTGTAACCACATATTTCATTCCATTAATTAAAATTCGGTTCTACTAATCTACATTCCACTTCATACCATAACATTAAATTTGATTACACAACATTCCATTCCATTTCTATCATTCTATTTTATTCTATTGCATAAGATTCCATTCCAATCCAAATAATTCCATTGCATTATTCAACATTTCATTCTTTTCTGTAACATTCTGTTCTCTTCAGCAACATTCCATTACATTCCAAAGTGCTCCATTCCGTTCCATAACATTCGATTTCATTCCAACACATTATTGCTGTTCTGTTGCAAACATTCCATTCCACTCATTAAAATTTTGTCCTCTTAACGAACATTCCATGTCACAGCATAACTTTCAATACGATTATGCAACATTCCTTTCCAATTCATTCTATTTCATTCTGTTGCATAAGATTCCATTCCAATCCAAAAAGTTCCATTTCATTCCTTAAATTTCCATTCTTTTCCCAACATTCCATTCAATTCCACAGCAGTCCATTCCATTCCATTACATACAATTCATTCCCAACACATCATTCTCTTCTGCTACAAAACATTCGATACCATTCATTAAAATTCGGTTCTATGAATCATTATTGAGCTTCATAGATTCACTTTCCATTCGATTACACAGAATTCCTTTCCAATTCATTCTATTACATTCTGTTGCATAAATTCCGTTCTACTTATCAAAATTCCATTCCATACTTAACCTCCATTCCTTTCTCCAACATTCTATACCTTTAACAACATTCCATTGCATTTGACAGCATTCAATTCCATTCCTTTCCCCAACATTCTATTACTTTCCACTACTTTCCATTGCATTTCACATCATTCCATTCCGCTGCATAACATTGCATTCAAATCCACAACCCTCCATTAATTCCATAACATTCGATTCCATTCCAAAAATTATTGCCATTCTGTTACCTAACATTCCATTCCATTCATTGAAATTCTTTTCTATTAATCAACATTCAACTTCATAGCATAGCATTCATTCGATAACACAACATTACATTCAATTGCAAACATTGTATCTCCTTCCACTGCATAAGATTCCAATCCTTCGCACAAAATTCCATTGCATTTCTTAAAATTCCATTCCTTTGCCCAACGTTCTATTCCTTTCCACAACATGACACTGCATTCCACAGCATTCCACTCCATTACAAAACATTCAATTTCCTTCAAAAACATTATTCTCGATCTGTTACATAATATTCCATTCCATTCATTAAAATTCACTTCTATTAAGGAACATTCTACTTCATACCACAAAATTCGCATCGAATATACAACGTTCTATTGAATTTCAAATGCTGTTTTTCATTCTATTGCATAAGATCCATTCGAATCCACAAAATTCCAGTCCACTCCTAAACGTCCCATTGCTTTCCCTAACGTTCTACTTTTTTCCACTACATTCCATTGCATTCCACAATATTCCATTGCAATGCAAGTCATTCTATTCCTTTCCATTCCTTTCGATTCCATTCCAACACATCATTCCCATTCTTTTACAAAATATTCCATACCATTCTTCAAAATTCGGTTCTATTAATCAAAATTGCACTTCATACCACAACATTCCATTCGATGATACAACATTCCAGTCCATTTAAAACATTCTATTTCATTCCATTCCATAAGATTCCATTCCAATTCACAAAATTCCATTCCATTACTTTAACGTCCATTCCTTTACGAACATTCTATTGCTTTACACTACATTCCATTGCATTCCACAGCATCCATTCCATTCCTTCACATTCCATTCAATTCCACAACATTGCACTACATTCCATTGCATTCGAACACATTATTCCCTATCTGTTACTTAACATTCCATTCCATTCATTAAAACTCGATTCTATTAATCTACATTCAACTTCATACCATAAAATTCTATTCGAACAAACAACATTCCATTCCATTTCAAACATTCTACTTCATTATGTTGCATAAGTTTCCATTCCTGCCAACAAAATTCCAATTCCTTTCCATCCCTTTCAATTCCTTTCTAAAACTGTCTATTCCGTTCCCCTACATTCCATTCCATTCCTTAACATTCAATTCCCTTCAAAGACATTATTCCCTTACTATTACATAACATTCCCTTGATTCAGTAAAATTTGTTCTGTTAACATTCCGTTTCATATCATAATATTCCATTCGATTACACAGAACACCATTCCATTTTAACCACTCTATTTCGTTCTACTACACAGGATTCCATTCCAATCCACAAAATTCCATTCCATTCCTTAACATCCCATTCCTTTCCCCAACGTTCTATTACTTTCCACAACATGCCAGTGCATTCCACAGCATTCCATTCCATTCCGTTCCCCAACATTCTATTCCTTTCCACTACATTCCATTTCATTCTACATCATTCCATTGTATTCCACAACACTCAATTCAGTTCCACAACATTCCATTCCATTCCATAAAATTCGATTCCACTCCAACACATTATTCCAGTTCTGTTACCTAACATTCCATTCCATTCATTTTAATTCTTTCTATTAATCAACATTCCACTTCATAGCATAGCATTCATTCGATTACACAACATCCCATTCAATTGCAAACATTGTATCTCATTCCACTGCATAGGATTCAAATCCAACCCACAAATCTCCATTCCATTCCTTTAGTTTTCATTCCTTTCCCTAAAGTTCTGTTCCTTTCCACAACATGACACTGCATTCCACAGCACTCAATATGATTCCTTAACGTTCCATTCAATTCCAAAACCTTCAATTGCATTACATGAAATTGATTAAATTCAAACACATTAATCCTATTCTGTTACATAACATTCCATTCCATTCTTTGAAATTCGGTTCTATTAATGTGCACTCCACTTCATACCATAACATTCCATTTGGTTACACAACATCCCTTTCAATTGCAAACATTGAATCTCATTCCACTGCATAAGGTTCCCTTCCAATCCACAAAATTCCTTTCCATTCCTTCAACGTCCATTCCTTTCCCCAGCTTTCTATTGCTTTCCACAACATTCTATTGCATTCCACAGCATTCCATTCCTGTCCACAACATTCCATTCAATTCCACAACATTCTACTTCATAGCATAACATTCCAATCAAAGATGCAGCATTCTATTCTATTTCAAATACTGTATTTCATTCTATTGCATCAGATTCTATTCCAATCCACGAAATTCCATTGCATTACTTAACCTTACATTGCGTTCCCCCACATTCTATTCCTGTCCAGTACATTCCATTGCATACCACAGCATTCCATTCAATTCCGTTACATTCCACTCAATTCCACAACCTTTCATTCCATTCCTTTCCATTCAATTTGATTCCATTCCAAAACATAATTCCAATTCCTTTACAAAACATTCCATACCATTCTTCAAAATTCACTTCTATTAATCAACATTGCACTTCGTACCGTAACATTCAAATCGATTATACAACATTCCATTCTGTTTAAATCATTCTATTTTATTGTGTTGCATAAGATTTAATTCCAATCCAAATAATTCCATTGCATTTCTTAAAATTTAATTCCTTTCAGCAACATTCTTTTCCTTTCGGCAACATTCCATTGCACTCCAAATCATTTCAGTCCATTCCATAACGTTCGATTTCATTCCAACACATTATTGCCCTTCTGTTGCAAATATTACATTCCATTCATTAACATTTTGTCTTCTTAATGAACATTCAATTTCATAGCATAACATTCCATTTGATTACGCAACATTCCTTTCCAATTCATTCTATTTCATTGTGATGCATAAGATTCCATTCAAATCCAAAAAATTCCGTTTAATTCCTTAAACTTCCATTCCTTTCCCACAATTCCATTCAATTCCACAACATTCCATTCCTATCCATTCCATACAATTCATTCCCAAACATTATTCCCGTTCTGCTACAAAACATCGATAACATTCATTAAAATTCGGTTCTATTCATCAATATTCTCCTTCATAGCGTAACTTTCAATTCTATTACACAACATTCCTTTCCAATTCATTCTATTTTATTCTGTTGCATAAGATTCCATTCCAATCTACAAAATTCCATTCTATTCCTTGACCTTCAAATGCTTTCCCCAATATTCTCTTCATTTCCACTACTTTCCCCTGCAATCCTAGCAGTCCATTCCATTCCCTAACATTCTATACCATTCCAACACTTTATTCCAATTCTGTTACAAAACATTCAATACCATTCATTAAAATTCGGTTCTATTAATCTACATTCCCCTTCATAGCATAACATTCTATTTGATTACACAACATTCCGTTCTATTTCAATTATTCTATTTGATTCTGTTGCATAAGATTCCATTCCGGTCCACAAAATTATATTCCATTCCTTAACCTCCCATTCCTTTCCGTGCGCTCCATTCCTTTCCACAATATGCCATTGAATTACACAGCATTCCGTTCCATTCCTTAAGATTCCATTCAATTCCACAACATTCAATTCAATTGCGTAACACTGATTCATTCAAACACATTATTCCCATTCTGTTACATAACATTCCATTCCATTCCTTGAAATTCGGTTCTATTAATCAACATTCCACTTCAAACCATAACATTCCATTTGATTACACAACATCCCATTTAATTGGAAACATTGTATCTCATTCCATTGCATAAGATTCCATTCCATTTCATAAAATTCCTTTCAATTTTTCACCCTCCATTAATTCTCCAAGTTTCTATTGCTTTCCACAACATTTCATTGCATTCCATTCTTGTCCATAGCATTCCATTCAATTCCACAACATTGCATTCCATTCCATAACACTCAATTCCATACGAAAACTTTATTCTCGTTCTGTTAAATAAGATTCCGTTCCATTCATTATAATTCATTTCTGTTAATAAACATTCCACTTAATCCCATTACATTCCTTTCGATTACAGAACATTCCATTGAATTTCAAACATTCTATTTCAATCTATTGCATAAGATTCCATTCCAATCCACAAAATTTCATTCCTTTCCTTAACATATCATTCCATTCTGCAACATTCCATTGCATTCCACAGCATTCCACTCCATTCCATTCCTTAACATTCGATTCCCTTCCACCACGTTATTGGCGTTGTGTTGCATAACATTCTATTCCATTACTTAAATTTGGTTCTATTAATCAACATTCCACCTCATAGCCTAAAATTCCATTCGATTACACAACATTCCTTTCCAATTCAAAAATTTATTTCATTCTGTTGCATAAGATTCCATTCCAATCCAAAAAATTCTATTCCATTCCTGAACCTTCCATTCCTTTAGCCAACAGTCTCTTCCTTTCCACAACATTCCATTGTATTCGACCGCATTACCTTCCATTCCAGAACATTCCGTTCAGTTCCACAACATTCCATTCCATTCTCTAATATTTGATTCAATTCCAACACGTTATTCCTGTTCTGTTACATAACATTCCGTTCCATTCATTAAAATTCTGTTCTATTATTCAACATTTCCCTTCATACCATAACATTCTGTGCGATAACACAACATTCCATTCCATTTGAAACACTCTTATTCCTTCTACTGCATACTATTCCATTGCAATACACAAAGTTCCATTCCACTCCTTAAACTTCCATTCCTTTCCCCAATGCTCTATTCCTTTCCACTACATTCCATTGCATTCTTCAGCATTCAATTACATTCCGTAACATTCCATTCAATTCCAGAACATTCAATTCCATTCTGTAACATTTGTATCCAGCCAAACACATTATTCCCGTTCTGTAACCTAACATTCCATTCCATTCATTAAAATTCCTTCCGACTAATCAGCAATCCCCTTCATACCATAAAATTCCATTTGATTACACAACATTCCATTCCATTTCGATTATTTTATTTCATTCTATTACATAAGATTGAATTCCAATCCACAAAATTCCGTTCTATTCCTTAAACTTCCATTCCTTTACCCTACATTCTATTCCTTTCCACAAAATTCCATTGCAATGCACAGCATTGTATTCCATTCCATAATATTCCATTCATTTCCACCACGTTCTGGTCCATTCCATAGCATTCCATTCAATTGCAACACATTATTACTATCCACTTAGAAAGCAATCAATACCGTTCATTAAAATTCTGTTCTATTGATCAACATTCCCCTTCATACCATAACATTCCATTCGAATACACAACATTCTATTCAATTGATTCTACTTCATAAGATTCCATTCCAACCCAAAAAATTCCATTCCATTCCTTAACATTTCATTTCTTTCCCCAACATAAAATTGTATTCCACAACATTCCCTTCCTTTCCCAAACATTCCATTGTATTCCAAAACATTCCATTTCATTCCATAACACACGACTATATTCCAACAAATTATTCCCATTCTGTTGCATAATATACCATTCCATTCATTCAAATTATGTCCTCTTAATGAACATTCCACTTCATAGCATAACATTCCTTTCGATTACGCAACATTCCTTTCCTATTCATTCTCTTTCATTCTGTTGCATAAAATTCCATTCCAATCCAAAAAATTCCATTCCACTCCTTAAACTTCCATTCCTTTCCCAACATTCCATTCAATTCCATAACATTCCATTCCATTCCATTCCATACAATTCATTCCCCACACATTATTCCCAATCTGCTACAAAACATCGATACAATTCATTAAAATTCTGTCTATTAATCAAAATTCCCCTTCATAGCATAATTTTCCATTCTATTACACAACATTCCTTTCCAATTCATTCTATTTCATTCTGTTGCATAAGATTCCATTCCAATCCACAAAATTCCATTCTATTCCTTGACCTTCCAATGCTTATCCCAATGTTCTCTTCCTTTCCACTACCTTCCTTTGCAATCCACAGCAGTCCATTCCATTCAATAACATTCTATTCCATTCCAACACTTTTTTCCAATTCTGTTACAAAACATTCAATACCTTACATTAAAATTCGGTTCTATTAATCTACATTCCCATTCATAGCATAACATTCTATTTGATTACACAACATTCCATTCCATTTCAATTATTCTATTTTATTCTGTTGCATAAGGTTCAATTCCGGTCCACAAATTTCAATTCCATTCTTAATCTCCCATTATTTCCGTGCTTTCTATTCCTTTCCAAATCATGCTATTGAATTCCACAGCATTCCATTCCATTCATTAAGTTCCATTCAGTTCCACAACATTCAAAGCAATTGCATAACACTGATTCTATTCAAGCACATTATTCCGATTCTGTTACATAATATTCCATTCCATTCCTTGAAATTTGGTTCTATTAGTCAACGTTCCACTTCATACCATAGCATTCCATTTAATTACACAGCATCCCATTTAATTGAAAACATTGTATCTCATTCCATTGCATAAGATTCTATTTCAATTCATAAAATTCCTTTCAATTTTTTCAACCTCCATTAATTCCCCATATTTCTATTGCTTTCCACAACATTCCATTGCATTCCACAGCATTCCATTCTTGTCAATAGCATTCCATTCAATTCCACAACATTCCATTCCATTCCATAATATTCAATTCCATACCAAAACATTATTCCCGCTCTGTTACCTAACATTCCATTCCATTCATTATAATTCTTTTCTGTTAATCAACATTCCACTTCATGCCATTAAATTCCTTTCGATTACACAACCTTCCATTCCAATTCAAACATTCTATTTCAATCTATTGCATAAGATTCCATCCAAATCCACAAAATTCCATTCCATTCCTTAACATATCATTCTTTTCCGCAACATTCTATTCCAATCTGCAGCATTCCATTGCATTCCACAGCATTCCACTCCACTCCATTCCACAACATTCAATTCCTACCAACACATTATTCCTGTTGTGTTGCATAACATTCCATTCCATTCGTTAAATTTGGTTCTTTTAATCAACATTCCACCTCAAAGCCTAAAATTCCTTTCGATTACACAACATTCCTTTCCAATTCAAACATTTTATTTCATTCTGTTGCATAAGATTCCATTCCAAACCAAAAATTCTTTTCCAATCCTAAACCTTCCATTCCCTTCCCCAACATTCTATTTCTTTCCAAAGCATTCCATTGCATTCCACCGCATTCCCTTCCATTCCAGAACATTCCATTCAGTCCACAATTTTCCATTAAATTCCATAATATTTTATTCAGTTCCAGCACATTATTCCCCTTCTGTTACATAACATTCCATTCCATTCGTTAACATTCTGTTCTATTATTCATCATTCCCTTTCATACCATAACATTCTGTATGATTACACAACCTTCCATTCCATTTGAAACACTCTTTTTCCTTCTACTGCATAGTATTCCATTGCAATCCACAAAGTTCCATTCCACTCCTTAAAATTCCATTCCTTTCTGCAATGCTCTTTTCCTTTCCACAACATTACATTGCATTCCACAGCATTCCATTACATTTCTTAACATTCCATTCCAATCCACAACATTCAATTCCATTATGTAACATTCGTTTCAAGCCAAACACTTTATTCCCGTTCTGTAACCTAACAGTCCATTCCATTCATTAAAATTCTTTTCGACTAATCAATAATCGCCTTCATACAATAACATTCCATTTGATTACACAACATTCCATTCCATTTCGATTATTTTATTTCATTCTATTACATAAGATTGCATTCCAATCCACAAAATTCCATTTTTACTTAACATTCTATTCCTTTCCCCTACATTCTATTCTTTTCCACAACATTCCATTGCAATGCACAGCATTGTATCCCATTCAATAAAATTCCATTTAATTCCACCACGTTCTGTTCAATTCCATAACATTCCATTCCATTGCAACACATTACTCCTTTTCAATTAGAAAACAATCAATACCATTCCTTAAAATTCTGTTCTATTGATCAACATTCCCCTTCATACCATAACATTCCATTCGAATACACAACATTCTATTCAATTTCATTCTACTGCATAAGATTCCATTCCAATCCAAGAAATTCCATTCCATTCTTTAACATTTCATTCTTTCCCCAACATTCCATTGCATTCCACAACATTCCATTCCATTCCATAATTTTCCATTGCATTCCTAACATTCCATTCCATTCTATAACCTACAACTCCATTCCAACACATTATTCCCGTTCTGTTGCATAACATTTCATTCCATTCATTAAAATTTTGTCCTCTTAAAGAACATTTCACTTCATAGCATAACATTCCTTTCGATTACGTAACACTCCTTTCCAATTCATTTTTTTTCATTCTGTTGCATAAGATTCCATTCCAGTTCAAAAAATTCCATTCCGTTCCTTAAACTTCCATTCCTTTCCCAACATTCCATTCAATCTACAACATTCCATTCCATTCCATACAATTCATTCCCAACACGTTATTCCCGTTCTGCTACAAAACATCGATACCATTCATTTAAATTCAATTCTATTCATCAAAATTCCCCTTAATAGCATAACTTTCCATTCTATTACACAAATTCCTTTCCAATTCATTCTATTTCATTCTGTTGTTTGAGATTCCATTCCAATCCAAAAATTTCCATTCCGTACCTTAAACTTCCATTCCTTTTCCAACATTCCATTCAATTATACAACATTCCATTCCATTCCATTCCATACAATTCATTCCCAACACATTATTCCTGTTCTGCTACAAACATCGATACCATTCATTAAAATTCGGTTCTATTAATCGAAATTCCCCTTCATAGCATAACTTTCCATTCTATTACACAACATTCCTTTCCAATTCATTCTATTTCATTCTGTTGCATAAGATTCCATTCCAATCCTCAAAATTGCATTCTATTCCTTCACCTTCCAATGCTTTCCCTAATGTTATCTTCCTTTTCACTACTTTCCTTTGCAATCCACAGCATTCCATTCCAATCCATCACTTAATTCCAATTCTGTTACAAAACATTCAATACCCTTCATTATAATTCGGTTCTATTAATCTACATTCCCCTTCATAGCAGAACATTCTATTTGATTAGACAACATTCCATTCCATTACAATTATTCTATTTCATTCTGCTACATAAGATTTCATTCCAGGCCACAAAATTCCATTCCATTCCTTAACCTCCCATTTCTTTCCCGAATTTCTATTCCTTTCCACAACATGCCATTGAATTCCACAGCATTCCATTCCATTCCTTAAGGTTCCATTCAATTCCACAACATTCCATCCAATTGCATAACACTTATTCCATTCAATCACATTATTCCCATTCTGTTACATAACATTCCATTCCATTCCTTGAAATTCGGTTCAATTAATCAATATTCCACTTCTTACCATCACATTCCATTTGATTACACAACATCCCATTTAATTGAAAACATTGCATCTCATTCCATTGCATAAGATTCCATTCCAATTCATAAAATTCCTTTCAATTTTTTTACCCTCCATTAATTCCTCAAGTTTCTATTGCTTTCCACAACATTCCATTGCATTCCATAACATTCAATTCCATAGCAAAACATTATTCTCCTTCTGTTACTTAACATTCCGTTCCATTCATTATAATTCTATTCTGTTAATCAACATTCCACTTCATCCCATTAGATTTCATTCGACTACACAGCATTCCATTCCATTTCAAACATTCTATTTCAATCTATTGCATAAGATTCCATTCCAATCCACAAAATTCCATTCCATTCCTTAACATATCATTCCTTTCTGCAACATTCTATTCCATTCTGCAAAATTCCATTGCGTTCCACATATTCCACTCATTCCATTCATAACATTCGATTCCTTTCCAACACATTATTCCGTTCTGTTTCATAACATTCCATTCTATTTGTTAAATTTGGTTCTATTAATCAACATTCCACCTCATAGCCTAAAATTCCATTTGATTACACAACATTCCTTTCCATTTCAAGCATTTTATTTCATTCTGTTGCATAAGATTCCATTCCAATCCAAAAAATTCTTTTCCAATCCGTAACCTTCCATTCCTTTCACCAACATTGTCTTCCTTTTCACAACATTCCATTACATTCCACCACAATCCCTTCCATTCCGGAACATTCCATTCAGTTCCACAAGGTTCCATTCCATTCCATAATGTTTGATTCATTTCCAACACATTATTCCCATTCTGTTACATAACATTCCATTCCATTCATTAAAATTCTGTTCTATTATTCTTCATTTCCCTTCATACCATAACATCCTGTACAATAACACAACATTCCATTCCATTTGAAACACTCTTTTTCCCTCTACTGCATACTATTCCATTGCAATCCACAAAGTTCCATTCCACTCCTTAAACTTCCATTACTTGCCCTAATGCTCAATTTTTTTCCACTACATTCCATTGCATTCCACAGCATTCCATTACATTCCTTAACATGCCATTCAATTCGACAACATTCAATTCCATTCCGTAACATTCCTTTCCAGCCAAACACATTATTGCCTTTCTGTAACCTAACATTCCATTCCATTCATTAAAATTCTTTTCGAGTAATCAACAATCACCTTCATACAATAACATTCCATTTGATTACACAACATTCCATTCCTTTTCGATTATTTTATTTCATTCTATTACATAAGATTGCATTCCAATCAACAAAATTCCATTCTATTCCTTAACCTTCCATTCCTTTCCCCTACATTCTATTCCTTTCCACAAAATTCCAATGCAATGCACAGCATTGTATTCCTTTCCATAATATTCCATTCAATTCCACCACGTTCTTTTCCATTCCGTAACATTCCATTCCATTGCAAAACATAATTCCTATTCAGTTAGAAAACAGTCAATAGCATTCATTAAAATTCTGTTCTATTGATCAACATTCCCCTTCATACCATAACATTCCATTTGATTACACAACATCCCATTTAATTGAAAACATTGTATCTCATTCCATTGCATAAGATTCCATTCCAATTCATAAAATTGCCTTCAATTTTTTCACCCTCAATTAATTCCCCACGTTTCTATTGATTTCCACAAGATTCCATTGAATTCCACAGCATTCCATTCTTGTCCATAGCATTCTATTCAATTCCACAACAATCCATTCCATTTCATAACATTCAATTCCATACCAAAACGTTATTCTCGTTCTTTTACCTAACAATCCGTTCCTTTCATTATAATTCTTTTCTGTTAATCAACATTCCAATTCATCCCATTAGATTCCATTCGATTACCCAGCATTCCATTCTATTTCAAACATTCTATTTCAATCTATTGCATAAGATTCCATTCCAATCCACAACATTCCATTCCATTCCTTAACATATCATTCCTTTCCCCAACATTCTACTCCATTCTGCAACATTCCATTGCATTCTACAGCATTCCACTCCATTCCATTCCATAACATTCGATTCAATTGCAACACATTATTCCCGTTGTGTTGCATAACATTCAATTCCATTCGTTAAATATGGTTCTATTAATCAACATTCCACCTCATAGCCTAAAATTCCATTCGATTACACAATATTCCTTTTGAATTCAAACATTTTATTTCATTCTGTTGCATAAGATTCCATTCCAATCCAAAAAATTCTTTTCCATTCCTTAATCTTCCATTCCTTTCCGCAACATTCTCTTCCTTTCCACAACATCCCATTGCATTCCACCGCATTCCCTTCCATTCCAGAGCATTCCATTCAGTTCAGTTCCACAACATTCCATTCCATTCCATAATAT
>JAVSCE010007721.1:0-176398 GCA_032199065.1 Smutsia gigantea | reverse complement strand
GAAATGGGCAGAGGACATGAATAGACACTTCTCTAAGAAAGAAATTCAGATGGCCAACAGGCACATGAAAAGATGCTCCACATCACTAATCATCAGAGAAATGCAGATTAAAACCACAATGAGATATCACCTCACACCAGTGAGGATGGCCAACATCCAAAACACAAACAACAACAAATGTTGGCAGGATGTGGAGAAAAGGGAACCCTCCTACACTGCTGGTGGGAATGTAAATTAGTTCAACCATTGTGGAAAGCAGTATGGAGGTTCCTCAAAAAATTCAAAATAGAAATACCATTTGACCCAGGAATTCCACTCCTAGGAATTTACCCTAAGAATGCAGCAGCCCAATTTGAAAAGGACAGATGCACCCCTATGTTTATTGCAGCACTATTTACAATAGCCAAGAAATGGAAGCAACCTAAGTGTCCATCAGTAGATGCATGGATAAAGAAGATGTGGTACATATACACAATGGAATATTATTCAGCCATAAGAAGAAAACAAATCCTACCATTTGCAACAACATGGATGGAGCTAGAGGGTATTATGCTCAGTGAAATAAGCCAAGCCGAAAAGACAAGTATCAAATGATTTCACTCATATGTGGAGTATAAGAACAAAGAAAAAATACTGAAGGAACAAAACAGCAGCAGACTCACAGAACCCAAGAACGGACTAATAGTTACCAAAGGGAAAGGGACTGGGGAAAATGGGCGGGAAGGGAGGGATAAGAGGGAAAAAGGGGCATTACGATTAGCAGATGTAATGTTGGGGGGGCACGGGGAGGGCAGTACAACTCAGAGAAGACAAGTAGTGATTCTATAGCATCTCACTACGCTGATGGACAGTGACTGTAATGGGGTTGGTGGGGGGGGACGTGATGAAGGGGTAGTTTAATAACCATAATATTGCACATGTAATTGTAGATTAATGATAATAAAGTAAATTATATTAAAAAAAAAGAAAAAAAAGAATGTGCAATCAATTGTATGTCAGTTATACTTCAATAAAACTGTTTCAAAGATGGCACATCTCTGATTATCTGGGTCTTTTTCTACATTCTTTCAAAGAGTTTTAAATTTTTCTCACAAAGATTTTGTGTAATTTTGTTAGGTTAATTCTAAGGTATCTGATAATTTCTGGCATAAGAAGAAATAGAAAAGTTGAATGTAACAATAAAATGAAAGAAAGTATGCTGGTTATCAGATACCTTCCTCCATCCCCTAAATTCTCTTCATAACTGTAACATGTGACATGTTTTAGTTCGTATTTTCTCATTACTCATTGTATGGTTATGTGTGGCTACATAATAAACCACCCCAAAACTTAGTGAATAGACATAACCATTTTATTCCTAGTGATTCTGAGAGTCAGAGTCTCAGGCAGTGCTGGGTAGGACCTGCTCCATATGATGTCAGTTAGGAAAATGGTTTGGAAGAGTAAAGATGGCTTCATTCGCATTCTGAGGCTTTGGTGGTGGCAGGGGAGGCAAAGTTACATAGCAAAGGGATAGACTCAGAGAAGCATGGCTAATTAAAGGCTATTTAAAATACTTTACCACATTAGTGAATAGAAACATTAATTTTTTTAAGTGATCATTTACTTAGCAACCTTGGTGAATTCTCTTAGCAGTAAAATTTTCTCTCCCTTAATAATCCTTACATCTCGAATTCATATTTCAGTTTTTTGGTAGGTGTCAAGTTAAGGATATTCTATTCCTAATTTTCTGATAGTTTCTTGTAAGTCATAAATAGCTGTTGAACTTTAGCAAATGCTTTTCCTGCTTCTATGGAGATAATTGTTTTCCTTTATATTGATTGATTTTCTGATGTCAAATTCCTGAATTATTTTGATAGGTCCTAGTTTTTGTTCTCTTTTGTATTTCTTTACTAATGTTTTATTAGAATTCTTCCATCTTTGTTCATAAGTAAAGTGAGCCCATAGTTTTATTTTATTTTGCTTTTCTATGTGATTTTAGAATAACTTTGTACCAGTTTCACAAAATAACTTGTGTAACTTTCTTTATTTCTATTTTCTGAAACAACTTGCACAAGATAGGGGTTACAGTCCTTGAGAATCTGGAAAAACTTACCTATGGAATTATGAAGAGAACTTAGGGGATGGAGGAAAGTATCTGATAACCAACATATTTTCTTTCATTTTATTGTTATATTTGACTTTTCTTTTTCTTCTTATGCCAATTTTGGCATTTTTAAACTCTTCCAACAATTTATCATTATCTAGATTTTAAATTGGGATATAGATCACAGTATTTTTTGTTAATTTTTAAATCTCTGTTTTGTCTATATGCTCTCTTCTTCATTCTGTGAAATAGTGCTTTGAGTTTCCTTGGTCTCTCTCTCTCTTTTCTCCCCCCATCATCAGTCTTTCCACGAATTAATTGCTTTTTGTTGTATTAATAGTACCTACTATATTTCGTTCCCTATTTCATTCCACCTTCTTTCTTAGGCTTATTCTATCATTTTGTTTTGTTTCTAAATTTTCAGTTAAACACTTACTTAAATTTTTTTTAAGTTCTGGTTTTCTTACTAATGTATTTGTAAATTCCCCCCTAATTATAGCTTTAGACACCCTTAGTAGACATAAAGTGTTTTCATTTTCACTTAGTTCTAAATATTTAAGAATTTCCCTTCAACTTTTGTCTTTATCTGAAGAGTTTTTCATAATCATATGGAACTTTTTAAGCTAACCTTTTAAATTTCTTTTTATTTTTTACATTACAGTTGGAGAAAGTGTATGTGACACCAGTTCTTTGGACCTCACTGAGGTTTTCTTTGTAGTATAGTTCAGGGTCAGTTTTTATGGCTGTTTTACGTGTACTTTAAAAAAGAATATGCCGTTTCTGATACATAAGCAGTTCTATTTGTAGCTACTAGATCAGGCTTATTATTCAAATATTCTCCTTTGTTTGTTTGACATAATTTCTGAAAGAGATGTTTTACTACCTAGAAATATTTATCTTTTTCTTCCTATAATTCTGGCAATTGTTAATTTTTATTGTTTGAAGCTATATTGTCGGGTGCATGCTCATGTCCGTGTGATATTCATATTTATTCTGTTCCTTTTACTGCTTCTCTTTGTCTTGTGGGATGCTTTTGTCTATTTTGTCATCTATAGAACTTGCTTCCCTGACTTCCTTTGATCCCTATTTGTCTAGTGTATCTTTCTCATCTCTATTTCATTCAAACTTTCAAATAGTTTTTCTTTAAATGCCTCTCTTATAGAAATTATAATATTAGATCATTTTTAAAATCCAATTTGAAAATCTTTTTATTGATGAATTTAACATTTACATAAATTCTAATCATGAGTATGTTAGGACTATTTCTACTATTTAATTTCATGCTTTTTATTTCATACTTTCATCTTGCATATTTTTTACTCTTTTCCAACTTTCATTGGATAGAACAAGTTTTCTTCCACTGTTTGGAAAAGTTGTATGTTTTGTTTTTATTTTTCTGGGGTTTACTCCTCACCCATGTATACTTACCTCCATTTAACTTTGTAAACTTATCAATATCTATTTGCTTTCTCCCAAAGAGACATGTACCAGGTATGTTTCATTTGCTCTGGTCTTTTTCTTTATGCTATTGGTATTGTCTAGAGTTAGGGTTTAGCTTATTAAATTCTTTTTCTTTTTCTGTCATCATTTATTTAGATAGCAAAGAACTTGACTAATTTATTTCCATGCCTGTATTTCAAAACATTCTCTGGCTTTATTTTTGTCCTTGCTGGAGAACTTCCTCCAACAATGTCTTCAAAGCTAGTTTGTGTGAGTGAAGTTTTGTGAGGGCTTCCTAGAGTACCTGAAACACCTTCAGTTTGCTGCCTCACTTAAAAGACAGCTTAGCTGGATATAAAATTCTAGGGCCAAAGATCCTTTTTTTCAACCCTTTGAAAACATCTCTCCACTGCTTTCTTGCATCCTATTGAGTATTCTGACATCAGCCTAATTCTTGTCCCATTAGGGATTATCTCTCTCTGGAGAGCACCATGAAAACAAGGTCTTTGCTTTTCTCATGACTTCATCTGTAACACCTAGATCAGTGCCACCCAGTTGCCTCAGTCAGCATTTGCTGGATGAATGAACATTATACAATTCTGCCTCCAGGATTAGTATTATTGGCAGTTGTGTGCTTACACTGATGAGCAGAGTTGGCAGGTGTAGTGTGATTTGACAGGAAAGCCACATAGAAGCCCCAACAAGTCTTCCTATGCTTACAATGACCAGTTGATAGCACGGGCCATGGTTTAACTTCAAGGTAATGTCATGTTCAAGAAACAGAGGACAATAGCCAATAATTAGTTTAAAAGGAATTCTCTCCCTCTCCCTCCCTCCTCCTCCACAGGGACTTCTATTCTCTATATCTGCATGAAGAAAGTTGTCTCTGAATAAAGCGGACAGTGAGAAGGGATGTGGATGAGGGAGGTGAGAAATTAGGCTAGCAGTTAGAGAATCTGAGGGTGAACTTCTGTTTAAAACCCTCTTATTAATAATTTATATTTCTGAAATTCAACCTTGGATTAGGTGTCTCCTGAGTATTTCCTTCGAGCTGGAATACACCCCTTTCTCAGCCTATTCAACATCTACTTGCCTTTCAAGATACAGCTCAGACATTACCTCCATGGGTCCTAAGGTAATAATTAGGAATCATATACACATTATATTTGAGTCCCTACCTGCTTGCTGAGAAAAATATCCATTTTCCCAGGTAAAAACATGTTATATTTGGAAGGGACCTAAAGGAAGGCATGATCTGATCCCCAACCAATGCTGGCAGTTTCTCAACTCTGCATAATGAAATCAAACTCCAGACCAATTAGATCAGAATCCCCGAAGGTTGGACTCAGACATCAGGAATTTGTAAAAGCTTCCCGGACGATGTTTTTGTGCAGCCAAGATTGAGCACTGCTGCTCCAGCATCCCTGACTAGTAGGTATCTAGAGGCAGCATAGTGCAGCCTAATACAGCACAAAAAGTAATGACTTTGGGTTTTTAGGTTCAAACCAAAGCTCAGAGACTTTCCAGGTACGTGACCATGGACAAGTTAATTAACATCTCTGTGCTTTGGTTTCCTTATCTGTAAAACGGGAATTTGAAAATATACCATCACATCTAATTGCAGGGTTTACATGGACAGACTTCCATCATGTAAACTTTAAAATGCTTAGGAAGTTACTTATAGACTTTATAATCATATACTAAAGTATATATTATTTCTGTGATGAAGACTAAAATAACTTGAAAGCCAAAAAAATTTTTTTAATAAAAAATAAAATGGAGATAATAAAAATGCTGTCCTCTTAAAGTAGTTGTGAGGGTTACATGAGAGAACTGGTGTTAAACACTGAGCACAGTGCCTGGTACGTTACTAGTACTCAACTTCAAGGTGACCCTGGTGATTCCCACCACCTAGTATTCACATCTAGGTATAGTCTCTTCCCACAGTGGGCATAATAGAAATGACAGACTGTGTCTTCGGAGGCTAGGTCATAAAAGACATTGCAGCCTCCTTCTTGTTGTCTTTCTCAGATCACTTGCTCTGGTGGAAGCCAGTACCATGTTATGAGATCACTCAAATATTCTATGGGGAGGCCCACAGTTGGGGAAGCCATGGCCTCCTGCCAGCAGCCATGTGAGTGAGTCTTCTTGAAACAGATCTCCAGCCCAAAGTAGGATGTCTGATGGCTACAGCCCTAGTTAGTATCTTGACTACAGCCTCATGAGAGATCCCAAGCCAGAAGCACTCTTCTAAGCCACTCCTTTGAAAATACACCATCATATGTAATTGCAGAGTTTACATGGACATCCAGACTTCCATTACATAAATTTTTAAATGCTCAAGAATTTGCTTATAGAATTCCTGACCCACATAAACTTTGTGAGATAATAACTGTTTATTGTTGCTTTAAGCTGCCAGATTTGGGAGTAACTTGTTATGCAGCAATAGATGACTAAAATGATCCACAAAGCTATCGTCATTATTATTATAAAGCACTTCCTAATTTTGAGCTGAAATGCACCTTCTTGTAATCTCCACCCTCTCTTCCAGTTCCTCCTTTTCGAGCCTCATAGGAAGAATATAATCTCTCTTCCTCGTGGTCAAAGTGTCTGGCGACAGCTTTCATGCCAACAATTTAATTCATCAGACATTAGCTGAAGAACAGTCACTGTGCCAGGCACTAGGCTGCATAAGTAGGACAGAGACTCTGCTCAGCCAGTGCCACTGTATTAAGGTGCTGTAATCATCAAGGGACCTGCCTCGCAGATGCAGGAGGGAGTCCCAGTGGAGGCATGGCTGGTTCTGCTTAGGGAGGTGAGGCACGGCTTCTCAGAGGAGGTGGCAAGAGCTGAGGCCTACGGGATAAATGTGAGTTCACCAAGCAGACAGGAGGGGAAGGCCTTCCAAGCACGAGTTATGGGCAGCAGTACCCCTACCCTCAGGCCACCACCTAACCTCTTCCTTCTTCCGGTCACTTATCTCTTCCTCTTGTCCAACCTTTGACACAGTTTTGAGTCACTGCCCCCACCCCCCACCCCAATCTTGGTAACTCCACTCAGGACACACCCTTTCCTCTCCCATGGTGGGGCATCTAGGCAGAACCAAAACTCCTCCTGGGTGGTCTGACCAGTGTGGAGTAGAGTCAGCCATCACCTTTCTTTTTCTGGAAGCTCCACTGCGTCCAGGCCTGTCTGAGGTTTTCTGGCACCCACATCCTTCAGCTGACTCCTGCTGGGCCTACAGGCATCTGGACTGTTAAATCATTTGTCACACGTGCTCCTGTTAAACCCCATCTCCCCCAGCTTTGTACTTCTGCTGTTGTTTTGTTTTGACAATTTTTCATGGGTGTTTTGAAATTCAATAATTTGATCTACACAAACTGCTAATCTCAGCTCTTGGCTGGCAGGGGCCATGTGGAAGCAAAGTGTGCCACAAAAAACCCACTTTAGAACACACCCTGGAAACAGAAACCCGCGGTCATTCTAAGCCCGTTGTGGTTAGGAATGATTCAGACCCACTGCAACTCCAACCAGCCTTCAAAGGTCTCACTGGATAAGAGGCTGTCTTGGATCTGAAGATACCTTCTATGAAGGAAAGGCCGCAAAGGGCATGTGGGCAGTGATGCTTTGCAAGAGTAGAGCATAAACGGAAGGAAATTGGAAGGGGATGTTTGTCTGGTTCCCCGCGGCTCCCACCTTCCCCAGTGAGGGAGAATCGAGCCATTGTCTAGGTGGAACGCTTGGCTTGTTTGTCTTCTTAGGCCCAGCTTGGACAAGGTTTCACTCAGTTTTTCTTCTTTCCAAAAAGATGACCACAGGGAGGGGCTGACCTGCCTTTGACAAGTGTCCAGTCCATGCTCTCCTTCTCCACTTCTTTAACCCTTTCCCCCTTTCCCCTATCAATGATTTCTAATGGAAAATAAGAAGAGCCCGCTTCCCTTTTGCTCCCACCAAAGGCAGCACTTAGTCATTCATTCCTTCAGCTAGCATTTTTTGAGTACCTACTGTGTGCCAGGCATCATTCTAGGTTGATAGCTAAACCAGCTCAACTCCATTATAGAAGTAATTCCAGAAGTAATACCAGTCCAAGCAACTGGGCACATCCAGGGTGAATGCTTAAAATGTGCTGGACACTCTGAAAACATGATTCCCCTAATGCTCACAACTTTGTGGCGTGGCATTATCACCACCCTCTACTTTGTTGATGAGGAAACTGCAGCTCAGAGATTTGAGATTACCTGACTTCAAGGGTAGAATAAGCAGCCGTGATTCCCACCAAATCTCTCTGGTGCCACAGTCCATGTTCTTCTATCCTAATATCAGCTCTCAGAAAGGTACCCAGAAGAGGGCAGGACACATCTTGGGTGGTTCCTAAAGCACCTCAGGCCATTTGTTTGGTGGGGTCTCTCTCTACTTTTTTTTCACAGGTTTTTCTAGAACTGGGGTCAGCGCTCTCAAACCTCAGGGATCCCTCTTAGGTGGGGTGGCTATTTTTAGACATGATTCCCCCAGGACCTGTTCTTTCTGTGCAGCAGTGTGGTGCTGAGGGACACTAGAATGTATTGTTAAATGTTTTTTCTGGAATCGACTTGCCCCCAGGGGTCTTTTTGTTTAAATAATTTCCTATATCAAATAGGGTTCCCAACTGTGCCCGATTCTGACTAAATTACGGGTGTGGGGGGAGCAGAACTTATTGGAAAGAGGGCCACTAAGAGAATATTAAAAGTGCTGTAATACTCAGGACAAGAACCAGAGCAGCTCTGGGGAAGGAGGTACCAGGAGCTGAAGGTCAGTACTTCAGGAGAGATGAGCGCCTGTTGCTTTCGGCCCTTGCTCAGGTACCCAGGAGAGAGGGTATGGTTGGCCCCATGTGAGTTAGCTGCCACCGCTTGGCACACGCAGGATGAACATGGCTTCATGCCTGGTGATCCCACCAAGGCTTCAGGCAAAGAACAAAACCCAGGTGACGCTACCTGGAGAAAGAATGGAAGCTGGGCAGCCCAGAACAACTACTGACTGAGTGCCCAAATGTATTGCATTAATGATCCTTCTCCAGGAATGTTAGACTGAATTATTTAAACTTAATGTATTGCAGGCCTAAAAAATAATAACTTAAAAAGAAACTCATTTGTCTGCTGGGTACAGAGTTTCAGTTTGGGATGATGACAAAGTTCTGGAGACAGAGAGTGATGATTCCACAACTGTGAGTGTACTTAAGCCACTGAATAGTACATGTAAAAATGATAAATACAGTAAATTTTATATTGTGTATACTTTAACACAATTAAAGAATCACTTCAACCTCGGGAAAGGAAGGAAGGAAGGAACTTACTACATGCAGTGTGGTATTCTGAAACAGAAAAAGGACATTAATGGAAAACTAGGGAAACCTGAAAAGAGTTTAAGGTTTAGTTAGCATTATTGTATCAATGTTACTTAGTTTTGACAAATTCACCATGTTTATATAAGATTTTCTATTGATATGGAGATGCACTAAGGCCAGATGAGAGATTCTGGAAATATTGCAGTTTTACCCACAAGTTCTCTCTGAAGTTGATTGTACAGCCAATAGAATGGTCCTTCTCATTATCCAATCAACAAATTGACTCAATCAATGAAGTGAAAAATATCTAAAGACAGAGAATCAGATGTCATGTGCCTCCTAACACAATACAATGTACCCTGCATCTCATCTGATATAAACTTGCCCCAAATGATTAACCTAAATCTAGTTAAGCCTTCAGGTCCAATTCTGGGGCAATGCAGGAGACAGAGGAACAAGCTGTGTGACACCATGAGGAAAGCAGTCAGAAAATCCAAGACCTGAAGCGCGCTAGAAGACAACTGGCGTGGTCTCCTCAAAAAAGTCCCGGTTGTATTATTTTGAGAAATCTGATCATGAAGGGAAGCAGAAAAATGAGGAAGTAGGAGCTACAAAGAGTCAAGGGAGGACTCTTCTGATCTTAATTTCTACTATTACCTCAGCTGGGGATCAGTAAGGTACTCAGCCAGATATGGACGTGGGAAATGTTCTGTCTTTCCCTCTTTCTCTGTCATGGTGGCTTCTTCTTGCATACTCTGTTTTCATGGTCAATATCAGAAGGCTTCTTCCTTCTATCTGGGGTTTTAATTTTATCTTCAGGGAGTGTTGTCTGGCTGGCTGTTTGGCTGTATGCTCCATAAATGTTTAATGAAAGAATAAAAAAAATTTGAAGTTGTGAATCAGTGGGAGAGGGTTGTTCTATATTAAAAGAGAGTTAAAAGCAGGGCTGGGATTAGGGTGGGGTGGGTGAGGCACTTGCCTTAAGTGTAAAATTTAAGAGGATGCCAAAAACTCATTGATCAAGAGAAATACTATTGTATGAAGTATTTTATGAAATATATTTTTTTAATAATATAATTTATTTTATTATCATTAATCTACAATTACATGTGCAATATTATGGTTATTAAACTACCCCTTCATCAGGTCCCCCCACCAACCCCATTACAGTCACTGTCCATCCGCGTAGTGAGATGCTATAGAATCACTACTTGTCTTCTCTGAGTTGTACAGCCCTCCCCAGGCCCCCCCAACATTACGTCTGCTAATCGTAATTATGAAATATTTTAAACAATTAAAATTTATGCAAAAAATTTTGGTTTTTTTTTCCCAAAACAAAATATCCAAAGTTTAAATAAAGACACTGCCTTTTGCATAACCATTTCTTACCTACGCCACCCAATAAAACTTTATTTACAAAACCAGGCAGCTGGCCTGCCGGCTGTAGTTTGCTAATTTGATTTATTTTTAATGTTGCATTAAAATAGTATTTCTCTTGAATACTGATTTCTCTGGTGCCCCTTAACTCACCTCACCCTTGCCCCTGCTGAAGAACGCAGGTCCCTTGACTGGATCCTGGTTCAGAAAAAACACCTTCTACAAATGACCTCTTTGGGAATAAACTGAAAAAAAAAATGGCATAAAATGATATTGGGGAATAGTATTATTTTTTAGGTGATAATGGCATTGTCATTATATAAAAGATGCCTTTATGTTTTGGGGATATTTATTGGCTTCAGCAAAAAAATTATATATCTAAAAGTGAAACAAATAGACCAAGTGTTAACAAGGGCTGACTTTTGCTGGTGAGTATATGGGGATTCATTGTACTATTCTTCCACTTTTCAATATGTTTGAATACATTTTTTATAATACATTTTTTAAAAATCTTATACAAGTCAAACTTTTACAATAATGTAATAGACCAAAGCCTATCTAGAAGAGGCTGATGGGCACATGCTGGGGAGGGAAGCGTGGAGGCCCCGCACTTGCCCTGCAACTGACCCTATCCAGCTCCTTTCAGTGCCTCTCCACCCATCACATGTGCCGCCTCTCTTTGCTCCAGGCCCCTGAGGAATTGGATGTAGTCCACAGGAGAGTTTAAATTTAGCTGCACAGAATTTCAAATCAATAAATCTCAAATTAATAAATATCATTTTGCCCACTTTGGGGTTGTCTTTCTTTCTCCTGGTATTTCCCCAGGGATATCTGATGGGAAACAGGCTCACTTCAGACCCAAGGGAGAAAGGAAAATATGACCACTTTTATTCCATGGAACAGAGGTGGTCACAGGTGGGCCTCTGACCTGCAGCATCTGTGTCCCCTGGGACTTGGTCACAACTCCTGGTGTCCTACCTCAGACCTGCCGAACCCGAAACTCTGGGCTGGGGCTAAGCAATCTGCCGTAAGATATCCTCCAGGTAATTCTGATACATGCTCACATTGGAAAACAATCGACACAGAGAGATGCAAAAATACTTTTGAATAGACTTATTAATTTGGTTCTTAGTAGACTTAATAGACATTAAATTTGGTATATAGCCTGTGTTTCATTATACCAGCTGATGGATACCCACTATTCACGGTTCTAGAATGACATTCTGGAATGCATAATTCCAAGAGGTTCCATTGCAGTGTGCTCAGAACCTGCAAGCAGGTGTTTCACAAGCATGCCCATGTCACCTGGAGCAGCCACTCTAGGGCAGGAGAGCTCTAGGTGGTGTTGCCAAGTCTGTGGTCCTTCTGACTTGTCTTTTTAAGCTTGGTTATATATTTCACAGAGAACAAGGATAGTTGTAATGTAGTGTCTAATTATAGCCATTTTAAAGTTTTTCTGAGGCCTCAAAAGATGTTATTTTAAAAAAAGAAACAAAAGAGTCCAGTGAGGATGCTGGGAACGGGCTCGGGGGATGGGGTTGAGTACTTTCTCACCAAACAGGGCTGCTACTTGGCCTCTACTTCTACTCCCCAACCCACACAGGGAGGCCAAGAGCAGCCAATGGGTTCCCTCTCCCTCCCTGCCCTCCAGAACACCACAACCTCCCTTTGAACTCAAAACATGAAGCTACCACTGTCCCCAGGCCCAGCTGGCCCAGCTGCACTCATGTCTCCCCTTTTAGCCTTCACGAGATTTAGGCAGAAGGTAAACACAGATCTAACAGGTGAGCAGCAGGAAGTCCAGGTGCACTGAAATTCCATAGAGACAGGAAGTGTCCATGCTATGCTATGCTATGATGATAGTTTACCTAACAATAATCAAAGGGCAATTCTTTACCACAGAATCTGGTGGGGATGATTCTCCCCAGCTTGGAGCTGGGGTGGTTTCATGAATGGGCTCCATCAATCAGGTGCAGGAGACCGCAGGTTTCTGATAAGGAAGCATCCCCATGTGAGTCAGAAAATGTCACCTTCTAAAGCCAAAGTGAAATCAAATTGTGTATAAACTATGCTAAATGGTGACTTGTAAATAGGTTTCTGGGGTTTCTCTAATCTCAACAAGGGGACTAAGATATGATGACATAAACTGCGATTCAATCATTACAACAGGCCTAAATCAATTCGCCCGTGGTATAAAGGACATTTGTCAATGTTTGTGACTCTCTAGCATCCACACCCTCCCTCTTTTGGAGGGAACTTTCCACTACATGAGTCAAAACATGCCTCACCTCCCACTAGGGAAGTATAAAGATCTAGAGCCTAAGCTCTTCCCCCATGTGTGCTTAGTGAGGGCAAGGGCAAATGCCTTTGGTTAATCAATCAGATACTTTTGCCCTGGACTTTAAGTTGTGAAGAAATGAGGCAAAAGTGAGTGGAAAGTTAGGATGCATGAGTATTGGAAGGATCTGGCTAAGGCATCCTGCTTGGATCATTTCTGCTAACAGACTAATATCTTGTATTCTGCTCCTCAGGCCCCTGACCCTATCTTAATTTTTGTCTTGTTCTCCAACTTATAAATTCTTGATAGGCTTATAATGTCTCTTCTGTTTACAGTAACCAGAGTTGTTTTCTGCTACTTGCAACCAAGAATGGACACATATTTGGAATGCACAGTCCTGAGTCCATTTCAAGTGCTGTATAGGGATACTGAGATGACTACAGTCTGGGGTACACTGTCCATGACACATGAGAATATAGGCTCTGCAGTGAGATAGGCATGAGTTCAAGTGTTTGCTCTGCCACTTGGCAGCTGGGTCATCTTCCGCATGTTCCTTATCTTCTCCTAGCATCATTTCCTCATCTCCAAAATGAGGATGCTCTTCAGAAGGTTGTTGGGAGAATTAAATGAAGTAATAGTTGTAAAAGGCTCAGCACAATGCCTGATATGGAAACGTACGTGATAAATGATGTCTCTGATGATGACAATGATTTTTTTTATGATGATGATTCTTAACTTCCAAGAATTTGTAGTTTTGGGGGTCTGGCTTATAGTCACTAGTTCTTCCCAAACTTCCAAGGGAGAGATAGGGGGACCGGTAATGTCATAACAAAAGGTAATCATCTACATGGGATCTAGAAAATAGAATGCCAGCTCATACATATGCCTTTCAGTCACTTAACCAATAAGATTAAAGATACTTAGTCAGATATTTGTTGAGCTCCTATCGTATGCTTTCACTAAGCATGGCTCCAGTGATATCTCATGAGGAAAAAAAGTTGTATTTGGAAAAAACACACACTCAGTAAAGGAGCAGGTTTAGTGGTCCAGCATAGAGGAAGTAAATTCCTCTTAAAACCATCCTCTTTCTTTCTTCATCAAATAGGCTTCTGAAGACTAACTAGTTTACTTTCCCAGGGACTTCAAAGCCAGGAAATAAATATCCTGTAAATGCGGTTATCATGAGTCATTTCCCAGGTTCTGAACTTTCATGAAAAATTAAGTTCCTAAACTTGCAAAGATGAAGACCAGTGTTGGAAGACAAGTTGGAAATATACAACAATGATATCTGACCCCACTAAGAATCAGACAGCCTGTGCGACCTACCCTTTGGTGATACATGCACAACCCAATATTTTTTGAGCCCCTCCTGTGGGCCAGGTATAAGGTTAGGCACAGGTAAGGTAATATGAATCAGATAGGATGGAGCTCACTCTACAGTGGGGAAGAGAGACGTTCACCAAATGATTACATGAATAGTCATGCAATGACAAATTGTTAGGTATCCTGTAGGAAAAATGTAGGAGTCTGTGAGATGAGGTTATAGGGGCATTGACTAAGGTCTAGGGAGATAGGGAAGGTTTTTGTGAGTAAGCACATCTGAACGACTATCTTAAGGATGACTAGTAGTTGACTATGTGAATAAGGGAGAAAGGAGCAGGTCAGGCAGAGAGAAGAACATGAGAAAGGCCCTGTGGTGGGAAGGAGTGAGGTCTGGGTAGCTGCCTCCTAAGGGTTTGTGAGAAACATCTGAGATAACACCTGTAATAGTCAATAAATACTAGCCGATAGAACAAATAATAATGTTAATAAAAACTGACATATCTTTCTTATGTTCTAGGAACTTTTAAAATATATTAATAAGGTTAATCAGTACTAGCTGCTACAGCACAGACCTCCCAAATTTCTGTGTCTTAAGACAACAAAGATTCATTTCTCCCTCACCTCACAGTGGATTAGGCAGTTCTTTAGAGTAGCCTCCTCCGAGAGGTAATTCAGGGGTCCAGGCTCCTCCTATCTTGTAGCTCCCTAACCCCCCCAGGACCTCCTCAATTCTCCCTTAGATCTTTTCTATACAAATGCCCAGCTAGTGAAGAGAGGAGTATGGAAGATTGTATGAGACTTTTGGGGCCAGGCTTGTAAATGGCATATATAACATCCGCGCTCATTCAACTGGCCAGAATCCTGTCACATGGCCCCACCTGACTACCATAAAGGCCAAGAAATGTAGTTTAGTTGTCCTGTGTGTAGTGTGACTGCAAAACCTGTTCTCTTAACTATACCTAATATGTGTCAATACATCTTTATCAAGAACAGACTTAAGTGCTTATTTGCACAAGGTATACTATTCTGGGTGAAGAACAACAGACCTAAGTAGAGATGGTCACCATACTCAGAAACTTATGCTGAAAGAGCCAGCTTTGGCCAGAAAACTCAGTCAGTTCTGTTGAAGAAGACCATTAAACCCAGGCAGAGAGCGTCAATTTCCTGGGTGTGGAGAGGGGGCCAGGGGAGAGGATTCAAATCTCTCAGTGTTTGTACAATTTGAGTAAGAATATTCTAGGATGACTATTGTTTTAATATGTTTTTGCCCTACTTAATTTGAAATAAAATTGGGGTGGAGTGTCAAAGCAGATATTTATATTGTTCAAGGGAGTTAAAAAGAAAAAAGGTTGAGAAACTGCATACAGAGGGAGTCATTTACAAGGGGCTGAATTCATGTGGGAAAAAATAAAGGAACAGACGTGATTTCTTCCCTTCTTTCTTTCCCCAGCCTGACCACATTTCACATTTTCTAAACAGTTTCCTCTCCAATCTAGACTCGGGCTTTTGGAGGGACAAGATTAGAGAAAGAGAAAACCAGGAATGACTAACTGGAGGAAAGAGAAGAGGCTCTTAAGTAATAGACATTGCTTACAACATGGGGGAGAAGTCATCGAAAGCCAAAGGCAGTGCTTGCAGGCGGTACCCAGACATGTGTTTAGATGTTAGAAAGGGTTAGTGGGAGGTGGGAGAGCCCAAATAAGCACCAACAGATTCCAGAGCTGAGTTTCAAAGAAGGGAGAGACACTTTGGTGATCTGAGGAGTGTGACATTACTCATTACTCTGGACAGGGCTTGGAGACTTGGAGTGGTGAGAACGGAGAGGTTTATTGAGGCCTTCTCACACAGACTGTAATATGCATTTTACCTGCTATTAACCATCTCAAGACTCCCATGGAACACACACCCCTGTAGGTCTCACCTGCCAAAGGTCACACTGCTGGCAAGTGGCCAAGCTGGGATTTGAACTGTCCTTCTGGTCCAGAGTCCAAGCTAGAGTAGATATACCTGGGCTTCACGAAGGCTTAATTAAATGCTGGTGTTTATGCAGTGGAAACACACAGAACAATCAGTTGATTACTTCACTTAAGTCTGCACATTAACGGTCTCATTACCTGTGTTGGGTTCCCCTCAGAGAACTTTTGCATCCTTAGGGCAATCTGCTTGTTTCCACTTGGACAGCTTGGCAAGGAAGAGCAGTAACTCCTGGAAAGCTCCTACTCACAGCCAAGGTAAGCCAAGTGAGAAGTTGGTTCCACTTCCCCAGAGAGTGACAGTTCATTTAATTCCAGCAATGAACTGGCTTGCAGGGAGAAAGGACTGTTTAAAAGTCTGTGTCAATCACACGGTGATTATGAAAGTCATGATATGACTAAGCCAATGACTGAACCTGTGATTATCTAACATAATCCAAGAATACACAATGTAACAGGCTCTTTGCTCCTAGAAAAGAGGAGTCAGTTTATGTCTGTGCTGCACTGCTCATGACTTTCTCTCATGACAATCTCAGTTCTTGGGATTCCAGTGTGTTGCTCTATATGATCTGAAGTAAAGGTACTTTGAACTTGAAGACTTCCCTTTAGCGACTTACATATCCTTGCCAGTACTTACGGTCCATGATGATCATTACTCTAGGCTATAATGGCAAGCCTGTAATTTCCTGAAGCGTTCCTTCTTCATTTATTTTTTGGACGTTTTATAATTTCTTTTCTTGTAAGAGTACTTCGTAGATGGTAACGAAGACCCATGTGTAACAAGCACCTATAAACATAACAAACAGTTTTTAAAATCAGGAAGAAAAAATGATTGCCCAAACTCTGAGGTCATTGACATTATTTTTGGAAGGAGGTATAACAATCTCTGAAAGCTCTTGGCCCCTTTCAGAGGAAAATGTCTGTGGCCGCTATGGTTTGGGGGCCATGTTTTGTGTCCTGTGGCCATGCTTCCCTGACTGAAGCTGATTGGACCAAGGATTGGCATTTGATTCAAAAGCTCCATAGGCTAGACAGCAGCCAGTGAGATGTCCTGATACAACAGTTTGGTGGGAAAGGGGACAGGATAGTGTCTTCTGCAGGGCCCTACTGGGGAATGGTGTCTGGCTGGCTCAGTCTGACTGCCAGAGACATTACGGTAATAAATCAGAAAAAAAGGGGAAGTGGAGATGATCACGGTTAAGGTGAAAGTCTAGAGTCTGGAGCAAAAGTCACCTGCTGCTGAGAGGCCAGCAAGATAACCAGGTATCTGTGTTGCATTCCAAATGCCAGTTGGTTTTCTTGATCTCCTAGTCTCCCCCTTCTCCAGGTAACCTTATAGTGAGCCCCTCTTGACTGAGGAAACATGACTATACCTTTGTGTCTCATCACCTCTGGTAGGCTGAATAAGCAACCCCCACCCAATATATCCATACCCCAATCTCCAGAGAACCTGTGAATGTTACTTCATGTGGCAAAAGGGACTTTGAAGATGTGATTAAAGACTTGAGATAGAGACACTATCCTGGATTATCCAGATGGACCCAAGAGTTCTTATAAGCAGCAGGAGGGTCAGAGTTAGTAGTAACAGATGTGACCACAGAAACAAGACACTGAAGTGATATGAGGAAAGGGCCAAGAGGCAGGAACGCAGGTAGGCTGGACAAGCTGAAAAAGGCAAGGAAACATATCCTCCCATGAAGCCCCCGAAGGAGCCCGTCCTGCAGACCCTTGGCTAAATCCTAGTGTGACTGACTTGAGACTTCTGACCTCCAGACTTATAATATAATAAATTTGTGTTGTTTTAAGTCACTGAATTTATGGCAATTTGTTACAGCAGCAATAGGAAACTAATACACCATCTGGCTGACTAAGCTGGGGTCCAGCATTTTTGTGCTCTTGAGAAAGGCAGAAAACAAGTCATTTAAGCACTTGACAGTTCTGCCTAGGATTAGTTTAGGATTGTGTGAAGTTCCCTGATCAGCTCTGAAGAAGTCATTTCATTTTGCCAGGAGAATATAATGGGAAATACGAGAAATTAGGTTTTAAATTAAAACAACAAGAGAGTTGTCAATGAGGCCATGGTTACTCAGAGAACACGCCATAAGAGCAATATTTGTAGGGAGTATTTGATGTTAGGATTAAAAAAAAAGAACAAAGACAAATGAGAACCCCAGTAAAACTGAAATCACACTTCACCCAGATCTGTACCCATCAGTCATCTTTCATTAGTTCAAAATCTGTCTGGAGATAGATCTCAATGATCTCAATAATTACTTCTTTCAAGGCATTTTCATCATTGAATTCGAGTGCCCCTGGGTGCCATCCTAGAAGTAAGTACATTAATGACCATATACAACATACTGAGCCAAGTACTTACACACATTTTCTAGCTTTCCAGCACACCTTTCAACTCTCCCTTTATAATTTATAGAGAAGACTCTGCCAGGTAGGCATACCTGTCATCCCCATAAAGACCCAAATGAGAATTCTCTCCTTCTGGAAAGCTTCAAGTTTAATCAGCTCATTCTGCTAGTTCCTCACAAAAGGCTTTCTGCTGCTGAAGAAAATTTAGCCTTAAAAAAAAACAACAAAACAGGTTTCTGTTCATGTGGTATCTTTCGAGATGAATGCATTTTGAAGGCAAGGACAAGGATTTTATGCTTGCTATTCTTTATTCCTTAATAGCTTGAGTATATTTAATAAGCAAAACTTTTTGACTGTACTAATTAGGATTATCCTGATGATCACTGTATTGATCATTTTGATAATTATTGTGTTCTTAGTTGCAGATAACAGAATCTACTCTTGGTTTTTACAGTACAGGATTAGAGCAGGGTATCAGATAGCTTAGAGGATTTCTGGCAATGCCAGGAAAACAGGCTAGGATACCAGACAGCTAGGACAATTCCAGGAGAAATACCCAATCATAATAGGACTGTTATCATGGAAACCCCATTGCAGCTGCTCACCACTCAATACCTATGATGCTCTGAGTTTGACACTGGAACTTCTACCATAGCTTCTCCACCTCTATGTTTGCAAAAAGATGAATCCACCTACATGCAGCTGCTGTGAGACCCTAGAGTTAGCATAAGAGAAGCCATTTTAACAAATCTGACTGTGTGAACCTAAATGAAGGACAGAACAGGACTGACTCTGTTTTTTGTGCCTAATCTCCATCTGAGGCCTGAGCCGGGCCTGGCTCTGGAAGAAACCTTGAAAAGTTTCCTAACCACAGAACTGATATTAGAAGAAGGTCTTATCTCAAGGTTGGCCATCTGTGCCCGATGCTCCCAGGTGTACAAGATGCACGTGTCTTGAGAACATGGACAAATGGCCACCGGGGCCTGTAAACCCCTACCCCAGATAGTTCCCTTAGCAACGCTCCTGCTACATCATCATGGTCAAGCCAGCTGAACTTAACCAATAACAATTGTTTAACTTCCAAAATCCCCAATCAGCTTATGCCAAGTTAGAATCCCCTCTTCCTGAACCTGTAATGCATAAAAACCTTTCCTACCCTGAGCTCAGGGCTCACATTCCTGACCCGCTGCATCGGTGAAGGGTGTGAGTCTGAGCTCAAGCTTGAAATAAATGACCCTTTTGTGTTTGCATCAGAATTGGCTCCTTGGTGGTCTCTCTGGGACTCACGACTTGGGCACAATATTTGGGGGCTCATCCGGGATCCCCAAGACCCCCAGGACTCCCAACCCGGAGGGTCTGAGCCAGCCGGTAAGAACTTTGTGTGTGTGACATAAGCTTTGCTTTATGTCTATTGTTTGTGTTGTGTGTTGCGCTATACTCTTTCACTTTCTGAGAAAGGGCCCAGTTTGTATTTGAAGGGATTGGTATAGGGTGTAGGGAGACGTGCTGTGGAAGGTCACCGATAGGGGGTCTTGGAAGACGTTCCAGGCCCCCATTTGAAGGTGTCCTGGAAGAGATTCCAGGCCCATTGGAAGGTGTCCTGGAAGAGATTTCAGGCCCATTGGAGGGGACCGAGTGCCCCTAATTTGTTTTGAGTCTTTGAAGGGATGAGGCGGGTCGCTCCCACTGTCGCCATCGTCCCACTTTCAATTTTGTCTTCAGACGCCCTTGGGCATCTTTTGTTTTGCTTTTTGTCTGTCTGTGATACTTGGTTGTCTGTCAATAGCTTTCTACTGTGAGTGGTTAGAGAAAACGAGTCAGACTCCTTCTACTCTGTTATCTCTGATGATGGACCATTTTAAAGAATTTAAGGGAAGGACACAACCATCCCCCACCAGGGAAGCAGAAGCTGCTCTGAGAGCGGAGGGCGGAGGCGCTGGAGGAGGCCCGCCCTATACCAGACAAAGGGCTCAGAGGGAGCAGTCTGCCTCCGCCACGTGCCTCTGCGAGCCACCGGCCCTCCCAGATGCGGGGGGAGAAAATCAGCCCCATCACCACTGGCCTTTCACCACTAGTGACCACTACAATTGGATATCAGTATCTTTGTATCAGTTTATCTGAGTATGTGTTCTTTTTATGAAAAGTGTTGCTAACTGTAGTCATTGCATCTCAATCTGTATGTTTATGTGTCTAGTAAAGAAAAATGTTTTCCTACCTCTGGATGGTATTAATAAGCATTAATGCTAATTTAAGTTAAACTGAAATGGACATGTCCCTATGGTTATCAGCTGCCTGTTTACCTAAAATCATTTCAATTGATGTTATCTGTTAAATCTTTCAAGAAAATTGCTTAAGCTTAACTCTGTGTAATGTTCAGTAAAAGTTTCATGAGTAATCTAGCATAGTTCTGAGTAAACTAAGTATAGCAAGTGAACATCTTAATAATTGTGTGTTATAAGGTGTTACAGTGTGTATATCTGCAAACAGCCTGAGAATTTTTGTGGTAACCAAAATTCTTAGAGTTTTGCTAAGTTATATGAAGATGTTTTGTGCTCAGTAAAAATTGTGCTGTAAGGCACATTTCCAGAAATGATAAAAAGTGTTCATAAATGTATCAATCTGAGGAATGCTGGTGTTACAGGTGTTACAGTTTACAATAGCCTATTTTTCAGTGTTCATTGAAAGTTAAAGTACCTAATGTTTTAAGTTCTAATTAAAACTACTTAATATAATAAAGAAGACATCTCTGCTTGCTAGAAAAGATGTGTGTTTAATAAGAGAAAGTATAAAGAATAGAAATTCATTTTGCTGAGGGTAAAAAAATGTAACTTCTGAAGTACAGCTGTTTACTTAAAAGAAGAACTCTGAATGTAAAAAGAAAGTTGTAAAAAGTTTATGGAAGTTGATACAGTCATGCGATGTGAAATTAAAGCAAATGAGTCTCAATATCAAGTACACAGCAAAATTAGAATTTTGTTTTCAGTTAAAGACAAAGTTTTCTTAAACTGATTAGCCTGCTCTTAATGTTAAGAGATTGCAAAGAACTTTCTAATTGTTTTTATCAAAGCAGTTTCTATGCTTAAAGTCTCAGTGAGTTCTCTGAGTATTAAAAAAAAAATGAAATCTTCATATCAAAAAGACTGTAAGCCAAGTGTTGTTAACAACTGAATAACCTGTATTTGCATTTAGGCCTTTTTATTGTCATTCTAGTTAAATACCTATAATCCTATTTAAGCAAGTACCAAAGAAACTCTTCTGACAACTTTCCAAAATCAAATTCAAAAAAAGATACTTTTACCTGTAAGTAACTCTGATATTTTCCAGAGGGCCCCTAGAACATGTTGGAGAAATTTTTTTCTCATTAGAGAAAGTATTTGGCTAATTTAGCTTATTTGTCTGATATATAATTACCTGCAAAACACTGCCAAAGAGAATGATGCTAAACCTTGTTGCTAGATGTTTTGTGTTGCAAAAATATCCAAATTTCCTTATGTCAACTGTCTTGTGGTAAGCTCTCATCAGATCTTTAGCCACTCTCATTTACAAGTCTTTTGTCATTTATAATCACTGTTTTATTACTCCTAAACTAGTAAAGAACTAGATTTCAGCAGAACAAGTATTTACATAGGATTAAGTAAACTAAAGAAGATGATTTTGTGGCTTTTTGTTTCAAGTGTTACTGATAAAGTGTTTTAAGCTTTTTCTCTTAAGCTGACAACAGTTTAGTAAATGACAATACCTTTGTAAGCAGAATTGAAACATTTATCTTTCTCTCTACCTGATCCCTCCAGAATTTAACAACTCTCAGTAACTATTTTTGTATTTCATAGCAGTATGTTTGTTTGCATAAGTTCAATAAGAACCTGCTTTCCTTGTAAGAAGACCAATTAAAAACACTGGTTATATTACCGAGGCTTTGACTAGAATACTACTCTTGAGAGACACGTGTGTAAACTCATGTTAACGGACAGCTTTAAGGAACTGAGGTTGACTGCATGGAGCCAACAGAGCCCCTTAGAGAAATTGGCCTGGTACCTTGCTTACAGGATTCCCAGCAGCCTTACCAGGTGAGTAAAGAAGGTCACTTCCTGGCAAGTACAGGAACCTCAGAATGTCTTGGGGACCTCAAGAGGAGAGGAATTCACCCAAATCTGCAGGTACTGCAGGCAAAACCTGATGGCAAGTCTGGCTTGGCTTTCTGGCCTTGTGTGGCTTTTAAAAGTCCAATTTGAAGTTCCTTATAAAAAGTTCCAGCAAAGCACATTTAAAAGAGCCTATGTAATCATTTGCTCTTCTTGCTGCACTTACAATCAAGCCAAGTGTTAATTATTTTCTTAATCTAGTTACTAGTAATAAAAATAAAAGTGATTTTAGAGAAAAGTATTGTTTCAATAATGCAGCCTTATCTATACTGAGTCCATGCATTCTTTAATCTTCTTGTCAAGTTTTTCCTTCCAGAATAGAGAATCCAACTCCAGATGTTGCTGCTTAACCTAGTGACATGATTTGTTCTGTCTCACCTAAAAGCCATGAAGCTGCAAATGGTAATAGCTATAAAACTCAAGATAAAAACTCCCATCTTCCGACACCCTGTTGACCGACCATTGATAGAGACCTAGCTGCACCCCTTGCTACGCCCCCTCTCAGCATGAAGCAGCCAGAGCGGTCGTCGCCCCCTTTCCCTAGCAGCAACTAGAGTCTCTATCTGTAAAGACAAGAATGAGACAGAGACTGTGAGTGTAGTCAGAGTGGGAGGAGGGCCTCCAGAAAGGGCAGGGTGAAATGTTTGCAGTCAGAGCAATGTAACTACATGCAAAAAACTCCCTACTGAAACTCTGTGTTAAACATTAAGTTCTAGAGTCTTTCTTCAGTGAAATGAGTTGAAGCTCAAAGGGCCAAAGGCAGCTTAGCCTAGAATGTTTGAGTGTTCCACAAATGAGGAGGAGTGTTTGGTAGCCCGTAACTTCGCTGTAGGCAGCCCTAGCAGGCAGACAGCGGCCCGGCCCACCTTGGGAGCAGGGCAGGTAGTACAGGTCCACCCCCTAAGTCCTCTCTTCACATTATCAAGGTATATGTGGCATGAGATACATCCTTCCTGCTCTAATAGATTATCCTAGAAATAGTCATGAAAAACTTCTCCAAGCTCTGCCGTCTGATTGTGACAACTTGAACTGCTTAACATATGAGATGTAAACAGTTTCCAAGAATGTGTTGTTTTAATTTGTCTGATCTTTCTGCTTTGCTATGTATTTGTATTCCTATTCTCCTAGCGCATGTACGGAGTGAAGTTGCTAATCTTTTAAAGCCAATACATACTTGTGCTACTTTTCAAAAATTAACTTCAACAAATAAGTGAATCATATGCTGATTCCCCACCTGCATTACTGCAAGAATATAATAATGTACATTATGATTTTATCCAGAATTATAGCTGTTGGCTGTCCTCTCTTTTATATTTTATCTCCCTGTTTAGTCCCAAGAGATGGCTGGTTAGCCAAGACGGGTAAGATTCCTCACAGGAGGAACAACCTAAGACAGGCACAGTCGCAAGGGACCTCAGGTGAGCAATGTGGGGGCCAACTGAGGTGAGGCATAGAACCTCACCCCCCAGATGAGAGAGACATTCCCTGTGACAGGCTGTGTCACAGGTCAAGCCCAGCTAAACATCTCTGTCATTTAAAAACTTTAGGCCCATGATTGGACCCAATGTACAAGAGAAGGGGGGAATGTGAGACCCTAGAGTTAGCATAAGAGAAGCCATTTTAACAAATCTGACTGTGTGAACCTAAATGAAGGACAGAACAGGACTGACTCTGTTTTTTGTGCCTAATCTCCATCTGAGGCCTGAGCCGGGCCTGGCTCTGGAAGAAACCTTGAAAAGTTTCCCAACCACAGGAACTGATATTAGAAGAAGGTCTTATCTCAAGGCCGGCCATCTGTGCCCGATGCTCCCAGGTGTACAAGATGCACGTGTCTTGAGAACATGGACAAATGGCCACCGGGGCCTGTAAACCCCTACCCCAGATAGTTCCCTTAGCAACGCTCCTGCTACATCATCATGGTCAAGCCAGCTGAACTTAACCAATAACAATTGTTTAACTTCCAAAATCCCCAATCAGCTTATGCCAAGTTAGAATCCCCTCTTCCTGAACCTGTAATGCATAAAAACCTTGCCTACCCTGAGCTCAGGGCTCACATTCCTGACCTGCTGTGTCAGTGAAGGGTGTGAGTCCAAGCTCGAGCTTGAAATAAATGACCCTTTTGTGTTTGCATCGGAATCGGCTCCTTGGTGGTCTCTCGGGGACTTGCGACTTGGGCATAACAGCTGCCACTTCGTTTGAGTCACTTTTACTTTCCTGGGGCACATGTGCATCTACTTGGCAGAAGCTGGGTCATATGCAGACCCCTAGGATAAAATAGTCTGGGCACTGTGTGTTTGAGAAAAGATTTGAGTGGATGTTGTATGGGCCAACCTGTGGAATCTGTCACAATGACAGTATCTACTTCAGGTAATGTGTGTGATGCAATGGTGGTAATCATGAGGGTCATAATGAGAATAATAGCTAGCATTTTGGGGGTGCTTTCTATGTGTCTACTACTGTGCTAATCATTTTATGAGTATTATTTCATTCAGTCTTCAAAGCAGTCCTATGAGGTAGGTGCTCTTTGTATCCTTGCATTGTAAGTGAAGACACTGATTCATAGAGAGTTAATTCACTGGCCCCAAGTCTCATGGTGAGTAGTCAGGATGCAAATGCAGGGCTGTTGAAAACTAAAGTCTGTGCTTTCAGCTAGTATATTGACACCTTATTTATTATTATCCTTTTAGTCCATCTCTGAGGGCCAGTTTGACTAACTAATCTGTGCTTCCCAAGTTTCTGGAAGGCTTCTGCAAACACTGGTACTTGTGTAACTGGAAAAAGTAAATTTTGAATGTGAAATGCAAAGGTAGGAGTATGTCTGACCTGTCCTAGGTTATATTACCTTCCTGTCAGAGCTAAGGCGACCAGCCAATGATAGGAGATTCACCAAGTAGAAAAGTCAGCTAAAAGAATGTACATTTGAAGAGGATGGAAAAAGCATTAATTTCTATATCCGGTATGTCTATGGCCTATATAGACTGGTTGCTTTATCTGAAGTGGGTAAAGGGGTATCTTAAAAATACTAACCTTAGAAGATGTGGTACATATACACAATGGAATATTATTCAGCCATAAAAAGAAAACAAATCCTACCATTTGCAACAACATGAATGGAGCTAGAGGGTATTATTCTCAGTGAAATAAGCCAGGTGGAGAAAGACAAGTACCAAATGATTTCCCTCATTTGTGAAGTGTAGCAACAAAGCAAAACTGAAGGAACAAAATAGCAGCAGACTCACAGGCTCCAAGAAGGGACTGGTGGTTACCAAAGGGGAGGGTTGGGGAAGGTAGGTGGGGAGGGAGAGAGGAGGGGATTAAGGGGCATTATAATTAGCACTCACAATAGAGGTAGGTCACGGGGAAGGCAGTACAGCACAGAGAAGACAAGTAGTGACTCTACAGCATCTACTATGCTGACAGACAGTGACTCCAACTGAGGGGATAAGGACTTGATAATGTGGGCAAATGTTGAAACCACAATGTTGTTCACGTGAAACCTTCTATGGGTAAAAATGTAATATTTCCAGAATATCTCTCCTGGGTTTAGTACATCTGATATCAACAGGCACTCAAGGGTGGAGAGAAGTATGGCTTTAGGGCATTTGCATCATTCCTCAAGGGTGGAGAGAAGTTCATCTCCATATCAGTGGGTAATTACCTGGGCAACAGAGGGCTTATCTGTACTTGAGAGGTGAGGGGGAGGGCTGGTTTTGCTTCTGCTGGAGCAGGAAAGAGAGAAGGGCCTGGACTGCAGTTTGTAAGCAATAAACAGATTTTAAACTTTATTTCTCCCTTTGACTAATTTTGGTTTTTAGAGGTATTTTGCCCTGGGATTTCCTCCCCCCGGACTTACATCTGGTGCAGTCAGCAGGGCTCCTCTGAACCTGAAATCTGCTATAATGGGTGCGACCTTTGGGAGGACCACCCCAAGAAATCATGGGGAGTAGTGCTTCTGCCAAGGGCATGTGTCTACACTTGTGTGGTCGTGGAGGTGCCACCACCGCTGCTGGCTGCACCGACCCCGGCCTATGGCCTGAGCCTAAGGCTACTGCTTCTGCCACTGCTGCTGCTTCTCCCAGCTGGAGCCTGGTCACAACTATGGAAAGGGAGGCCTGGTACATCCTGATAGAGAAGCAACTGGCTACTGTGTACCACCCCTTGCTGGCTACGGAGCCCATCACCAGAAAAGCTCTGACCAAGGTACTAACCACCTGTCCCATCATGGGGTGGGTGAGAGACTGGACCCAAAGGCCACAGAGTGGCATGGCACAGACACCTACCATATATCATGTGACTGGCCATTTGCCTTTGGCATCCGCAGGGAATAATGAAGCAGATGCATTGGCTCAGGTGCGCTGGCTAGAAGGAAAGCCTGCCTCTGATGTGGCCCAATAGCTACAGCAGGGTTTGTTGTATGTGGGGTAAAAGAAAATGTGGGCTGTAGCCCCTCAGTGGGGCTTGCCATTGACCTTTGAAGAAGTCAGCTGAGCCTGGAAAGAGTGCCCTGCACTTTGTGCAGATCAGCAAACCACCAAGAGAGGCCTAGAGCGTCTCTTTGCAGCCTATGGCCAGTCGCCAGTGATTGGGAGCAATCAAGGCACCCACTTTATAGGACATGAGTTGCAAGGATGGGTTCAGCAATTAGGAATAAAATGGACATGGCCCTGGACATTTTGACGCATGGACTGGTGATGGCTGGCTCTTCTGGCACCTTGAGGAAAAGGCCTGGAAGCTGGCCTCCTGTGTATTCCTGGAATAACATCAAAGTGCCCCCCACAATCATGGTTATTTGCTTCTACAGCCCTTGTGTCCTCGATGTGCCCCCCTGGCTGCAGCTGCCACGTGATGGCTGGAATGGACGAGTTTTGGGCTTAATCTGCACGGGACTTTGAACCTAGCTGAATCCTCTGGCTTGAGAATTATGATTGTGTTGCTGTTGTCAAGAAAAAAATGCTTAAAAAGAGGCTCCACTTTGCCTAATGTTTGGTAAAATTTTGTGACCAATCTAGCATGGTTGTTAGGAATGAGTAAATAAGTGTAGAAACATATTTTGTGCTTAGTGAGAGATTGTGCTGTAAGGTACATTTACTTAAACTACATAGGCTGAATCCTCCAACTTGAGGATTATCAAGATTTTATTGCTGTTGCTATTGTATGTCATTAGTTTGGTTGGAAGAGGGGGAATGAGTAAATTGTAAGGCGAGATTTCTGGAGAGGAGGCCTGTGGGTAAAATTGTAATATTTCCAGAATATCTCTCCTGGCTTTAGTACATCTGCATATCAACAGGCACTCAAGGGTGGAGAGAAGTATGGCTTTAGGGCATTTGCATTCCTCAAGGGTGGAGAGAAGTTCATCTCCATATCAGTGGGTAATTACCTGGGCTACAGAGGGCTTACCTGTGCCTGAGAGGTGAGGGGGAGGGCCAGTTTTGCTTCTGCTGAAGCAGGAAAGAGAGAAGGGCCTGGACTGCAGTTTGTAAGGAATAAATAGATTTTAAACTTTATTTCTCCCTTTGACTAATTTTGGTTTTTAGAGGTATTTTGCCCCAGGATTTCCTCTTCCTGGACTTACACCTTCATAAGATTGTACATCAGTGACATTTTAACAACATCAAAAAAAGGATCTGGGGAGGGGCCTGCGTGGCTAGGGTAGGGGACAGGGGGCAGGGACATATCATGGCCATGGGGGCAAAAAAAAAAAAAAGCAAAACTGAAGGAACAAAACAGCAGCAGACTCACAGACTCCAAGAAGGGACTAGTGGTTACCAAAGGGGAGGGGTTGGGGAGGGTGGGAGAAGGGGATTAAGGGGCACTATAATTCACAATCACAATATAGGTAAGTCACCGGGAAGGCAGCACAGCACAGAGAAGACAAGTAATGACTCTTTTGCATCTTACTACTCTGATAGACAGTGACTGCAATGGGTGGGTGGGACTTGCTAATATGGGTGAATGTTGAAACCACAATGTTGTTAATGTGAAACCTTCATAACACTGTATATCAATGATACTTTAATAAAAAAATACTAACCTTAACTCAAGGCAAAACTTCAGTGATTTTCTTCATTCTTCACTTCCAACGCCAGAGCCAGCCAGACAAGACTGGGCGTGTACTTGCACAATAATCCTGCTGCATTTGAGCCTCCAGGCTGAGGAGCGAGAGCAATTAACATTCCAAGGTGTGAATGATTTCCCCACCTGCAAGAGCCCTGCAGCATCTTATTGCGATTACAAAGGCTGGACTAACTGTGGCTTTCTTAATGTAAAGCATACACATTAAAGAGATACAGAAAAGTTCTTATAAATTATAAATCCAAGTGTTGCATTGTGTGTGGACCCATTGAATTATAGAACTGTAGACAGTTTCAAAAAAGCATAGGGTTTTGTGTCTTCCCACCTCTTGTTTCTAAATTAAAAAAAAGACTCAAACCAAGTTCACTGTACTCATGCTTTAATCTCATTCCAAACTCTGGTCACCCTGTTGAACTGAGGCCACAGGGAAGAGGACCCAGCAAATCCCTGGACCTTGTGGTATCTGATATACACTGCTCTGAACCGGCTTCCTTAAAGCTAAGGTACTTTCTCTTTTGTACATAGATCAATATTTTCCAAAATGTAGTATGGAAATTGAAAGGGGGGTCCTTCAGCTACCTGATTCACTCATTCAGGAAAGGAGGACACGAGAGCTCCAGCAGCGACGTTTATTGCCTGAAAGACAGAATGGCTGTCTCTAAAGGAGAGAGCAGCAATGGCAGCAAGGGGAAAGCTGCTTATAAAGGAATTTGAGTGGGAAGTTGGTCCCGTGACTTCTATGCATTACAGGGTTCAGGAAGAGGGGGTGCTGATTGGATAGTTTAAAACAAGCATGTCTTGTACATTTTCTATAGGTTGAGCTCAGTTGGGCCGAGTTGCCGGCTGATGTAATCTAGAAGGTATGTAAGTAAAGGGAAGTAGGTACCTTTTATGGTAAGGGCAGGTTACCTTTGCCCTTTATGGTCAGGTGGCCGGGTCGTTGCTAGGGAAACTATCTAGGATGAGGGTCACTAGAACAATGGATGGGTTTTTCCATGAACTGGAACACAGTTTTCTTAGAACTAGGTTGGGGTGAGGCCTTGGGGGGATTCAAGGCTGGGGTGCAGCTGCTGCAGGTGATAAAGGGGGGGGTTACTATGCCCGGAGGCAGTTCTGGGTTCTAACATTCCCACATTTTTGTTTTATTTTCTATGCAGGGTGTAGGGGATGGGGGTTGAAATGTTGGATCATCTGACTGCTTCGTGCGGGGCAAAGTGGAGATGGAAAGGGTGGTCGCGGGGGAGGGGCGGCGAAGTACGGTTGATGGCTCGGGCTTCTGTTAGCACTGTGTGGTCTGCTGGCAGGATTCTTCTGTTGGGAGGCGGTGGTATTCCTGCATGATTAACTGGTTGATAGTTTTGTTAGTGAATTTTGAAATTTGAGTTTGAATGAGGTTTCTTAGGAAATTAATTAGGCAGGGAGCGAAGAGTAGAAGAAGGCAGAAAATGATAAGAGGCATGAGGAGAGGAAGTAGGATGTCTCTCAGAATTGATTTAAGCCCATGGTCCCTGTCTCATTCTTCTTCAGCTAGAGACTTTAGCTGCTGCTAGGGAAAGGGGGCAGTAACCGCTCTGGCTGCTTCATGCTGAGAGGGGTGCAGCTAGGTCTCTATCAATGGTTGGTCAGGAGGGCTTCAGAAGGTGGGAGTTTCCATTCTGGGTTTTATTGCAATCACTATTTGCAGTTTCATGGCTTCTAGGCATGATAGAATAAATCGTGTTATTAGGTTAAGCAGTAACATCTTGAGTTGGATTTTCCATTCTGGAAGAACGAACAGACTTGATAAGGAGATTGACAAATGTATGGCTGAATATGAGGATTAAAAATAGTAAAACTCTAATTGAGAATCATAGCCAGATATCTTGGAGAAACTAGAATTCTGGATCTAGTCTATGTCCCAATGACTAGTATTAGGACTCAGTATAGATAAGGCTGCATTATTGAAACAATACTTTTCTCTAAAATCACTTTTATTTTTATTACTAGTAACTAGATTAAGAAAATAATTAACACTTGGCTTGATTGTTTGCATAAGTGCAGCAAGAAGAGCAATTGATTACACAGGCTCTTTTAAATGTGCTTTGCTGGAACTTTTTATAAGGAACTTCAGATAGGACTTTTAAAGGCCTCTCAAGGCCAGAAAGCCAAGCCAGACTTGCCATCAGGTTTTGCCTGCAGTACCTGCAGATTTGGGTGAATTTCCTCTCTTCTTGAGATCCCCAAGACATTCTGAGGTTCCTGCACCTGCCAGGAAGTGACCTTCTTTACTCACCTGGTAAGGCTGCTGGGAATCCTGTAAGCAAGGTACCAGGCCAGTTCCTCCAAGGGGCTCTGTTGGCTTTATAAAGTCAACTTCAGTTTCTTAAAGTTGTCTGTTCATATGACTTTTATGCACGTGTCTGTCTCTCAGGTATAACATTCCAGTCAAAGCCTTGGTAATATAACCAGTGTTTTTAATTGGTCCTCTTACAAGGAAAGCAGATTCTTATTGAACTTATGCAAATAAATATACTGCTACGGAATATAAAAGTAGCCACTGAGAGTTAAATTCTGGAGGGATCAAGTAGAGAGAAAGATAAATGTTTCAATTCTGCTTATAAAGGTATTGTCATTTACTAAACTGTTGTCAGCTTAAGAGAAAAACCTTAAAACACTTTATCAGTAACATTTGAAACAAAAAGCCACAAAATCATCTTCCTTAGTTTACTTAATCTTATGTAAATACTTGTTCTGCTGAAATCCAGCTCTTCACTAGTTCAGGAGCAACAAAACGGTGACGATAAATGACAAAAGACTTGTAAATGAGAGTGGCTAAAGATCTGAGGAGAGCTTACCACAAGACAGTTGATATAAGGAAATTTGGATATTTTTGCAACACAAAACATCTAGCAACAAAGTTTAGCATCTTTCTCTTTGGCAGTGTTTTCTAGGTAATTAAGCAGGTAATTATATATCAGGTAAAGAAGCTAATTTAGCCAAATACTTTCTTTAATGAGGAAAAATTTCTCTGACATGGAAAATATCAGAGTTAACTAGAGGTAAAAGTACCTTTTTGAATTTGATTTTGGCAAGTTGTCAGAAGAAAGTTTCTTTGGCACTGGCTTAAATAGGATTTTAGGTATTTAACTAGAATGACAATAAAAAGGCTTAAATGCAAATATAGGTTATTCAGTTTAACAACATTTGGCTTACAGTCCTTTTAATATGAAGATTTCATTTTCTTAAATACTCAGAGAACTCATTGAGACTTTAAGCATGAGAAACTGCTTTGATAAAACAATTAGAAAACTCTTTGCAATTTTTCAACATTAAGAGCAGACTAATCAGTTTAAGAAAACTTTGTCTTTAACTGAAAACAAAATTCTTATTTTGCTGTGTACTTGATATCAAGACTCATTTGCTTTCATTTTACACAGCACGACCATGTCAATTTTTCCACGAACTTTCTAAAACTTTCTTTTTACATTTACTGTTCTCCCTCTTTAAATAAACAGCTGTACTTTAGAACAGTTACCTTCTTTTACCCTAAATAAAATGAATCTCCATTCCTTATACTTTCTCTTGTTAAAACACACATCTTTTCTAGCAAGCAGAGATGTTTTCTTTATTACTTTAAGTAGTTTTAATTAGAACTTAAAACCATTAGGAACTTTAACTTTCAATGAACACTGAAAATAGGCTATGGTAAACTGTAACACCAGCATTCCTTAGATTGATACATTTATGAATATATTTTATCATTTCTAAAAATGTACCTTATAGCACAATTTTTACTGAGCACAAAACATCTTCATATAACTTAGTAAAACTCTAAGAATTTTGGTTACCACAAAATTCTTAGGCTGTTTGAAGATATATACACTGTTATACATTAATATACTATTATTATTAAGATATTCATTACACTTGTTTACACACTCTTTAGCAATTATGCTAGATTACTTATAAAACTTTTATTAGACATTAGACAAAGTCAAGCCTTTCTTTAAGTATCTTTTTGAAAGATTTAACAGATAACATCAACTTAAACAATTTTTGACCTGGCCTGCAGGTCTGCGATGTGTACCCCCGGCCACAGGGTCAACAACGGGAACCTAAGGAGGGGGTGCGCGAATGAGGGACAGAAGACACAGAGAAAGGAGACAAGACAGGCTTTCTGATCAAGTCTCGTTTATTGCAGGTTAGAGCAGAGAATATATAGACATTACAGGGTGTGGTCTTTTCTGATTGGTTGCCCACTATGCTAACACGGTATCTTGTACGGTTCAGTCATGCACCTAGTTGTGCGCATGCGCAGCTGTCCCTGACGTCAGCAGCGGACCTAAATGAGAACACTAGGCAGGAAGGTGTGGTGAAGGAGTAACCGAAACTTAAGACTTAAATTGAAACCTAACTACAACAAGATGGAATCTTACAACAAAATGGAGTCTGACTCATTTATCCGCTCCCCACAAATTTTAAGTAAACTTAGGAAGGTGATAATTATAAGGACATGTCCATTTCAGTTAAATTTAAATTAGCATTAATGCTTAATATTTTTATCAGAATTTTCTGGAAGTTTTAAAATGCCCAATTTTCACAAGTGCTTGTTTTTAAATTAATTTGTATTAATACCATCCGGAGGTAGAAAAACATTTTTTTTACACACTTAGACACACAAATATACAGATTGAGATGCAATCACTACAGTTAGCAACATTTTTCATAAAAGAACATATACACAGATGAACTGATATAAAGATTTGAGTTGCTGATATTTAATTGCTTTCTTTCCTTTTAGCTTATTTCACTAAAAGTATCTCAGTTTTCAAGAACACACTCTAAAGGCAAGCAGTTTACATAACTGGGTTAGGGTTTAGATGGCCCCAGGCTAACAGGGCCGATGAAGGCTCTGAACTGACAGGGACTTGTGTGTGCCCAGGGGGCTGGACGTTGAGGTGTCAGCTAGGAAGGGAGTAGGGAGGCAATGTTGTTAGGGGTGCATGTAGCAAAGGAAAGGAGGGATCTTCTAGAAAGGTGACTTGCAGGGCTAGGATTCGGCCAGGGGGAAGGGTTTTCAGACTTTTGTATGTTAAGAGTTCTGACAGGCGGTGGGGTGAAAGATGGTGGCTGTGCCACAGGAGAGCTTTCCTGCCTCTTGGTGGAGAACAGCTGCAGCTGCCAAGGCGTGGAGGCATGGGGCCCACCCTCGGGTTGTGCTGTCTAGTTGTTTTGACAGATAAGCTATAGGAGCTGGGGAGGTTGGAGTGGCTTGGCATAGGTCTCCAAGAGCAAGTCCATCAGTTTCATTAACATCTAAAAGAAAGGGCTTAGTTTCTGTACAGCAAAGGACACCATCAGTAGAACAAAAAGACACCCTACAGTATGGGAGAATATATTCATAAATGATGTATCCGATAAGGGGTTGACATCCAAAATATATAAAGAACTCATGCACCTCAACAAACAAAAAGCAAATAATCCAATTAAGAAATGGGCAGAGGACATGAATAGACACTTCTCCAAAGAAGAAATTCAGATGGCCAACAGGCACATGAAGAGATGCTCCACATCGCTAATCATCAGAGAAATGCAGATTAAAACCACAATGAGATATCACCTCACACCAGTGAGGATGGCCAACATCCAAAACACAAACAACAACAAATGTTGGCGAGGATGTGGAGAAAAGGAAACCCTCCTACACTGCTGGTGGGACTGCAAATTAGTTCAACCATTGTGGAGAGCAGTATGGAGGTTCCTCAAAAAACTCAAAATAGAAATACCATTTGACCCAGGAATTCCACTCCTAGGTATTTACCCTAAGAATGCAGCAGCCCAGTTTGAAAAAGACAGATGCACCCCTATGTTTATCGCAGCACAATTTACAATAGCCAAGAAATGGAAACAACCTAAGTGTCCATCAGTAGATGAATGGATAAAGAAGATGTGGTACATATACACAATGGAATATTATACAGCCATAAGAAGAAAGCAAATCCTACCATTTGCAACAACATGGATGGAGGTAGAGGGTATTATGCCCAGTGAAATAAGTCAAGCCAAAAAAGACAAGTACCAAATGATTTCACTCATATATGGAGTATAAGAACTAAGAAAAAAACTGAAGGAACAAAACAGCAGCAGACTCACAAGAGACCCAAGAACAGACTAATAGTTGCAAAGAAAGGGACTGGGGAGGATGGGTGGGAAAGGAGAGGGGAGAGAGAGAGAGAGAGAAGGGGGAAAGGGGGCATTACGATTAGCAGATGTAATGTTAGGGGGGGCACGGGGAGGTACAACTCAGAGAAGACAAGTAGTGACTCTATAGCATCTCACTATGCTGATGGACAGTGACTGTAATGGGGTTGGTGGGGGGGACCTGATGAAGGGGGTAGTTTAATCACCATAATATTGCACATGTAATTGTAGATTAATGATATCAAAATAAACTTAAAAAAAAAGAAAGGGCTTAGTAAGGTTGGGTAGGTGTAAAGCAGGTGCTTGTAACAGAGCTTGCCGCAGGGAGGAGAAGGGATGGCTGATGGGCTGCTGGAGAGGTTCGCAGACAGGGCCCTTGGCTGCCACGTAGAGGGGGGCGGTGAGTAGGGAGAAGTTGGGGACCAAGCTGCAAAGAAAATTGGCTAAGCCCAGAAAGGAAAGAATCTCTTCTTTGGTAGAGGGGACTGGAATGTTCTGAAGCACTTTTTCCTGCATAATGTGATGGCCTTTCATCCTGGAGTCAATAGGACGCCAAGATAAGAAACTTGTGGAGAGTTGTACTTTTTCTGATAGCCACAGTCAGAGAGGTGATTTAGGAGGGTGATGGTGTCTTGTCAGGAGATGGTTAAGGAAGGACTGCAGAGAAGCAGATCATGTACATACTGCAGCAGAGTGGAGTGGGGGAGTGAAAGGTTCTGAAGGTCTCATGCAAGGGCTTGTCCAAATATATGGGGGCTGTCTGTAAATCCCTGGGGAAGGACAGTCCAAGTCAGTTGAGTGGAGAAGCGGGATTTAGGGTCTGTCCATGTAAAAGCAAAAAGATTTTGGGAGTTGGGGTGGAGAGGTATGGTAAAGAAGGCATCCTTTAAGTCTATTACTGAAAAATAAGTGGTGGAGCTTGGGATGGAGGAGAGGAGAGTATATGGGTTGGGCACTACGGGATGGATGGGGATGACTGCTTCATTTATGATTCGGAGATCTTGGACTAGCCTGAAAGTGCCATTAGGCCTTTTCACTGCAAGTATTGGAGTGTTGAGTGGGGAGTGGGTTGGCTTCAAGAAGCCTTTTTTTAACAGATTTTGTGTGATTGGTTGGAGGCTGAGTTGGCTGTGCAAGGGTAGCGGGTATTGGGATTGTGATGGGAAGGAGTCTGGGTTTTTAAGCATTTAACTAGAGATGGGTTGTTCGTGTCCCAGACGGAGGGATTTACAAGGTTTGGCTACTTCCCTCAGTGGGGCTAAGAAGTGAAGCTGTGAAGGGAGAAGAAGGGAGGGTTGGAGGGATGGAGACAGGTGGCGCAGAGGAAGGGAGGGTTGGAGGGGTGGAGACAGGTGGGGCAGTTGGTACTGCTGAACTTTGGCCTGCTGTGCGATAAGGTGGGGAGGGGGGTTCGTCTGCAGGGTCTGGGTCTAGGGTCTGGAGAAGAAGAGGAAGTGTTTGGAGAGCTATATAGAGAAGGAGAAGAAAGCTTGAACACTCACAGAAGTTGTGAAGGTCTCAAAGGACCATAGAATCTAAGGATCCATATTGAGGCCAAATTGTTCGGTTGTCTAAAGGATATTGGGGCCAAATCTGGCTGCAGGGCTGAATTAACTTGGAGGATTTTAGATCTGGATGTAGGTGTAGAGTCTTAAAGTTGTCAAGTAGACACTTGAGAGGCAAAACAACAGGTATAGACGGCGATGTGCCCATTGTGACTCGAGGCAAAGCCTGTAGAGGATGGGTGCGTTGTAGCTTGCTCAGGTGTCCCTGAGGGCTACCGAGACCCCAAAGTATATAACTCTGCTAGCAGAGAGGTCATCACCCCATCTGCTTCCAGAGTGAACTCACTGGTCAGGGCTTAGTGCTAAGACTTTCGTTGAGAGGCCCCGGGCCTCGAGACAGAGACAGAGCCTGACCGGAGGTAGAGGGAGAAAGAGTCACAATGGGTTTTCTGCCGGCTACAGACTGCGCTGCTTTCTGTTATCAGGCTGAGAAGGGGAGAGAGAGAAGGAGACCGTGAAGGGCTCAGCCGTAGCCAACTGAAGGCAGCAGCTGGGGGTGGTCCCCCGCCTCTCGCGAGGCCATGAGGTTGCCGGACACTCAACGATCAATCCTCGGGCTTTCACGGAGACGTTTCGGGTCTGAATAAGGGAAACTCACTGCTCTATGGAGACAGGTGTTGGCTGAGTGAAGATGTAGGGTGCTGCCAAGAGGAACTGGGTGAAAAGTAACTTTGCGGCACAGCCGTAGCCAGTGAAGGCCATGACTGGGGGCAGTCCACCGCCTGCGGTGAGGCCACGAGGGTGCCGGACACTCGACGGTCAGCCCTCTGGCGCTCACAGAGGCGTTTAAGTCACTTGATGGGGGAAGGTGACTCACTGCTCCTTTGGCGAGGGTGGTGAATGCTGGAAGTGGCGTTCGGGGAGATGGACTGCGGAAGTCCCGTGTCTCTGAAGGAGGTCGGGCGCTGGGGGCTGCAGGGCAGCTCAGATTCCCGGGGGGAAGAGTAGGCTCCTGGGGTGCCCCAATCCGAGTCACGGCACCAATGAAAGGGGGGGTTCTTCAGCTACCCGATTCACTCATTCAGGAAAGGAGGACACGAGAACTCCAGCAGCGACGTTTATTGCCTGAAAGAATGGCTGTCTCTAAAGGAGAGAGCAGCAATGGCAGCAAGGGGGAAGCTGCTTATAAAGGAATTTGAGCGGGAAGTTGGTCCCGTGACTTCTTTGTACTACAGGTTTCAGGAAGAGGGGGTGCTGATTGGATAGTTTAAAACAAGCATGTCTTGTACATTTTCTATAGGTTGAGCTCAGTTGGGCCGAGTTGCCGGCTGATGTAATCTAGAAGGTATGTAAGTAAAGGGAAGTAGGTACCTTTTATGGTAAGGGCAGGTTACCTTTGCCCTTTATGGTCAGGTGGCCGGGTCGTTGCTAGGGAAACTATCTAGGATGAGGGTCACTAGAACAATGGATGGGTTTTTCCATGAACTGGAACACAGTTTTCTTAGAACTAGGTTGGGGTGAGGCCTTGGGGGGATTCAAGGCTGGGGTGCAGCTGCTGCAGGTGATAAAGGGGGGGGGGTGTTACTATCCCCGGAGGCAGATCTGGGTTCTAACAGAGATCACTGTGTGTGGGGGGGGTATGCGTGTGCGCACGTGCATAAACGGACTTTAAATGGTATATAAACAAATGTTTTTTATTTTCATAATTTAAATGTATATTAAGAAAGATATTTCATATTAAATGTGAGATTCATGGATATTCCCGCTTATAACAAGGGTAAGAGTTAAGAAAGAGAGGGAGGAAACACTGCAAGGAAATGTAGCAAGTAGCTGTTAGATAAATAAATCAAATGGTACACTAGTTAGCAAAAACAAAAATTGTTCGGGTGGTCCTTGAGTGATGGACGTGTGGGAACTGTCTAAGGGAACAGTCTGGATTCAGGTGCCTCCTCTGTTATTGTTAAGCTGGGTTGATCTTAAACCAGTTGCTTCCCTGGTGAACTTCAGACTGCAAGATTAGAGGAGATACTAGAGTGAATGTTGGGAAGTGGGGGGTATTCTTATTCTAGGAGCTCAGGGCTCCCCAACGCATGTCAGGGGCTGACTCAAGAAGGAGGGAAAGGCCAGCACCAGGCTCCTGCCCCTGCAGCCTCTGCTGGAGTACCTGTCACTGGTTTTCCCCATCAGGCTTCTAATAAAAGTTGCTTTGAAAACAGGATTTCACGGATATACATTAAAAAAAAAAAGTTCTGAAAATGTTCGTCTCAGCCTGCAAAGATAATAAAATTTTTATATATTTTTTTGTAAACTATAATTAACCAAAGAGCTAATAATGATCTTTAAATAAACTCAGTATGAGTGAGGCTTGTTCCGGGAATTTGGGGCAAATTATAACAGACAGCATGTTTTGGTCATGTACTATTCAGCAGGCACTGTGCTATGTAACCCAATGAACCCTGGAAGAACAAAAATGAAAAACAAACCAAACGACCACTATGAGGTGGGTTTTATAATTCATTCCATTTTATAGATCAGGACACTGAGGCTCAGAGAGGGCATGTCGCTTGGCATAGGTCACCCAGTTTGCTCATGGTCAGGATATAAAAACCCAGGGAATCTGACTCCAAACCTTAGCTTGTATTATTACTGTGTCGCCTTCCCAGGCGGGAGAGCAAGGTGCCCTAAACTAAGGGCCCCGGTCTCCTGGGGACTGGAGGTCTCCAGCAATACAGCAATGCATGTGGTCCCACTTACCTCTGTTTCACATACAGCTCTGCACACTTCCAGGTACCCAGATCCATAACCCGCTTTTCAAAGCCTACCCACTCATGTAGTTGGCTGGTAGTCGAGGTCCAGACATACTGCTTTTGGCCAAACCATGGGTGATTTGTTTCATGGTACAGTCTTTGCTGTGAGGTTTCATCTCTGTGGAGGCTCACTGGCCGTCTGCAGGAGAGTTACTCATGTACTGAAAATGCTCTGGGTTCTCAGGCTCAGTCCCCAGTTCATGTTCTTTTTCTTCCTGGGCTCCTGTGCTGGGCCCACCTCCTTCTGATCCGCAGCCACATGCCTGCTCGTGCTTTCCTTTGGTTTCCTATTTCCCATGCCTGTGACTGATGAGAACACAATTTTCTTCTCTCTCTACCCTGCTCCCATTTCTGGAGAAAAAAGCAGAGAACTCCCTTTGAGAGTCCCACAGGATTTTTTTTCCTACTAGAAACCATGGAAGGGACAACGATAATCTTTTTTTTTTTTAACAATCACTAAAGGGTTACCTCATTCATTACTGAACACCATTTTAAGTGTTTTATGATGAATAATTTGTTGATTCCTTCTAACAAACTTGAGTTAGGTTCTATCATTATCCCTGTATGAGGAAACTGAGGCACAAAATGGACAGGACGCTTGTCAAAGGGCTCCTTGACTAGTAAGTGATAGATTCTGTAATCAAAACCGTGATTGTGTAACTCCAGCCCTTACCCACCTGTGTTGATGCTTCCCACCCCAGAGGGGTTAACAAAAAAATAGCAATCAACAAGAGAAGGTCCTAATTTGGAAGTCGTTTTAATTTCTTTGTAGTACTTCAGGACTTTCCCATGCCTCTTACAGCATTGCCTCAGGGTCTTGTTGCTGGGCTGTTAACTCCCTCTTCACTGCAGCGCCTTCTGCATATCCCCAGGGTAGGAGCTGCCTGGAGACTATCATTAGAGAGGGAGGGATATGGTGCTCTACACAAATCCTCCCAGATCTTTTTGTCCTTTTGATCATTTCTTAAGTGGGCTTTTGTTTACAGTGGGAACCTGCCCTCTGGCTGCTGGAGCCACTCTTCCCTCAAGGGTAAAGTTCTGGAAGTGCCTAGGTGTTTTCATCCTCCAGGGACGGCCCTTAGCAGATGTCCACCCGTGGGGAGAATGAATCCCTTGTCTTCACTTGAAACAGGCTCAGGTGAGCCTTGCTTTCCAGAGTCCTCTGCAGTGCCAGGCGAGATGGCAGCCTTGCTGGTTCCTTGGCTTTCCGATTCCCCCACTCCTTTCTCCTGGGAGCCCTTCCCTAACAAGTCACATGCACACAAGTCCTCACCTCAAGCGTTAGTTCTGGGTAATGCAACCTACAAAAAGTATTTAAAAATAGAATTACACCGTAAAGGTTCAAAGGAATAGTTATCCCTGGTTTTCAGAGTAATGTAACAGAGTCAGGACTGTTCCTTCTCAGCATCTTAACGGATTTAACCTAAATTTAGCATTTTGTTTAAATTTTCATTCATCTTGGTAAGAGTTAATCATGTCCAGTCTATAGTGCTTGTTCATGTCTTTGCATGTTTTCTGCAATTCTTCCTCTCTCAAGGGGCTAACCCACAAGGGTTACCTTAAACAGAGGTTAGGGATTTGTGTTTCTCCAAGCCTCTACCACCTTTCAGTACTCAGCATTTCAGGTTGCTCTTTGTCCCCCAACATATGGACATATGTGCACACATGCACGCACACACGGACCCACAACTGCACACATGCACATAAAGACATATGCACATGCTAACATGTATAATCACCCACACATGATACGTGCACATGCAAACTATGTGCATACATGCCTGCACACAGACACACACATGCACCATAATCAGGATACAGTCTTCTACCTGCCTGCCTGCCAAAGCCTTTCTCTGAGGAATTTCCTGATGCTTACTTTTACTTATATAGCTTCTCAGAGTATGACTGTCAACCTAGTGTCAAGTGTAGGACTGAACCAAATGATATAATTTTGAATATAATGAAAAAAATAGAATGCAAATTACAAAATTTCTTTGGGCAGCTTTTTAAACACAATTCGAGCATCCTAAAAGTTTTTCTAAAGTCCGAGGGGGCTTTCAATGACCTCTAATTCAATGTATATTAGAGCTTACATATTAATTTTAGGTCAAATTTATAATACAATAGAATGAAGCTGTATTTATTACTATGTTGTGTGCATATTTTTAAGTGCTTTGAAGTCTCTTGAGGATATATTCATGTGTGGAGTATAATTTTACATTTTATAAGAGAAGTTTCTAGTTGCTATATGTTTTTCTGATGCATTGCTGAACATGTCAAAAATTTATTAGCTTCCTAGTCCTGAGTCACAAACATTACTTTCAATTATATGAGAAAATACTATCTTACCTTATGACAATTTGGCACAATAGTTAAATGCACAGGCTTTATGGTTGGAGAGTTTAGGGTCAAATCTTGGTTCTAATTTACTGCTGTGAACCTTTCTTTCTAAATCTCACTCTCCTGAGCTATAAGATAGATAATAACAATTAACTCACAGGGTTGTTGTCCTGTTGCCTTTAAGCTACTCAGCATAGTGCTTGCAGCACATAGTGGATAATTATATTGATAATGAGAATTCTTCACTTCCCATTTTCCCTTCTCTTTTTTAGCTCTTTTCCCTCCATATGACTCACACCTTTCCTTCTCTCACTCTGAAGTTTAATTCTCACTTTTTTTAGCGTTTTGGTCATAATTACCCAGAATCACTCTTTATGTAATGTTGGGGCATTTGATAATAATTTATTTAGTAAGTTAACTATACAAACTTTCATGCCCTATAGACTCAGAGTGTCCATGTGAGACAGGCAAGTAAAACGAAGGGGTTAAAATAAAGTTGGAGACTGACCTTCCCAAGAAATTCACCTCAGTTCAATGATCGAACCCCTTCTACGTGCCTAGGGTTGTGCAGAAAATCATGCCCTGAATTTAATAAGCTACCACTACTTAAAAATAGTCCCAATTTTTAGTTCTAAAATATAATTACCATACCTACGAGAATTTTACTTTGCTCGGAAATATGTGGGGATCGTGCACACTTGTCCTCACCACTTTGGGACTCTGTGGGAGTGAAGATCTGCTATACAGGGAGCAAAAATGAGCCATTTACTCATTTTTACTGAAAGTGGCTATCTCAGCATCTAGCGAAGCGTGTTATTAGTGTTTCATGATGAAGGATTTTGTTCCTTCATGCTGTGTTCGAGTGATATTGTTACACTGGTTCTTTTTCTTCCTTTTTTGGTGGTGGTCATTTACAGCACCCCTTCTGATAAGTTCAGATAAGAACCTCTGATAAACTAATGTACATTGTAATTCCTTCAGTGGAGTCATGTTTACCAAACTTAGGTGACTGCAGCACCCTTCCCTGAGGAGCATCTCTTGCATGAAAGTTCAGCGGCACATACTTTGAGAAATGACCTGCTTTTAAAACCCTTGGATGGGCATGCTGGCAGTGATCTGGGCTATCTATCTAAAAACACTAACATTTTCCACAAGTGTGACTTCTTACTGTCAGTAAGAGTTTTAAAAATCTAAAAATTCTCATCACAAGGGCAAAAAATATTTTTGTAACTGTATGAGAGAAGGACATTAACTAAACCTATTGTGGCCATTGCTTTGCATTATATGTATGTCAAGTCATTATACAGAAGACCTTAAGCATATACGGAACTGTATGTCAGTTATATCTCAGTACAACTAGGGGGTGGGGGGGTGGGGGGAAATGATTAACAAAATTTCTTGCAGCAGCCCAAAGAATCACTGCCAGGTGACTTAAAAACCATCAGAGAGAAAAACTTACATGTGGTGAGTGTTATGGAAAGAAGTAAATCTTCTTGGGAGGTGTTATTTCTCTCCTAACCCAGGAGGACCAGTAAATAATGAGGAGGACTCTTCTCATCTACCAGGCACTGTGCTAAGCACCTTAAATAATTACTCATCATGGCACTGCTGTGAAGTAGATCTCTCTATTCCCATTTTGCAATTAAAAAATGGAAGGTTAGGGAAAGTTAAGTAACTCCCTTGAGGTGACCAGCAATTATCTGTCAGGCTTAGATTCAAATTGAAATCTCTACTACCAAAGCCCATGCCCTTAAACAATAAGAGGAATTGAGGGGAAATATGAGTATATATCAGTGGACATCTGGATATCTCTCTACTTCTGTGTGGCTCTAACTGCTTGGACTTAAAGTCAGGCCAGAGCCTCCAAGATGTGTGGCCCCACTGACCATGTTAATTTCTCATACCTTATGTCAGGTCACTCAATGATCATTAACAGCTGATACTTACTGAGTGTTTCCCAGGCGCCAAGCACTCCTAAGATCTTCACAGGCACTGTCTCACTTAAACCTCAAAGTCCAAAGCTGGGAGGCAGACACTATATTGACTCCATTTTACAGAGGAGCACAGGCTCAGAGAGACTAATTTACTTGCCCACAGTCCCACAGGTAGGAAATGGCAGACTTGGCCTTCAAACCCAGGTCTGGTCTGAGTTCAAGCCATACTTAACCCTCTTTCCTATACTGCTTCTCAAAGTGCTGTATAAGACTAATTGAATAGTCTGGATCTTAAATATGCCCTTTAAACACCTGTCATGTCTCTGAATTACAACTGGAAGAAGATAGAAAAATTAGTCCCCTCTTTAGCTGTTCCCAAACTGTGAGCACTTGGTGTTTGTTTTGTTTTTCCTGTGCGGCACCTGACTCTCAGCCCTATTTAATGGGAATTCCACTTTTGGAAGTTCTCGATGGAAGGGCCCCTGCCTAAGGAAGCTAAAAGGGGCCAGACATCCCTTGTCCTGCCTCCTGGCCCAGCCAGTGGGATGCTCTGACCTGTTATGGAGGGAGTGACAGTGCAGAGACACAGGAACCCTTAGGGAGTATCACAGCCGTGCCTGTGGAGCGGACTGGCTGGCAGCTGTGGGCAGGAGTGATGTTCCTGTGTCATGTCTTTGGCTGGGTTTCCTGCTGACTCATCTCTACTGGTTCTGCCTGTTTCCTGGAGCTGGTCACACAGTCTCCCCACCCATTCTGTGACCACCCGTATCCTCCTAGCACCCTTACTTCTGTTTAGGTGAATTGTCAGGTGCCTTCTAATGTGTGCAACCAAGAACCTGACATGTACAAAATTATTCATGCATTTGGAATTAGATAGTGGAAGCCAAAGATGAACCTTTGTCTTAGGCTTTTACAGATGATAAAAAGTGTATTCTTTTCTGAGATACAAGGTTAAGGACATAGTGGCTTTGTACTTGGATAACAATCATTCACTGTACATTGGGGCAGTTGAGTTCCAATTTCTCAGCCAGGCCTCTGGTGCTTTGACCAGATAGGTCCTACGCATAGCTTTGTTTCTCCTGCTCTCTTAGACTAGGGCTTTACTCCAGCCAACCTGGCCTTCTAGCTGCTGTGTAGACATGTTTTACATTTTTTGTAAATGTAAAATAGAGATATAAAGTAAATCTTCCAGTGGTCAGGTTCTTCTACACATAGGAATAAATGGAAAGCTTGGCCTTACATATCTTGAGATGTCCACTAACTGGCACTTCTTGTGGTCACAAGCTGGTTTCCCACTGCTCCCAGCTCTGCTGAGGACCATGGTTTTCTCCACGGCCTGCTAACTCCAGTTCCAGGCCTGTTGTAGGTGTTAATAGAAAAGTCTAGTGCTTTCTTCTGGAGCTGGAGAGGGGGCATGTCTCCTTCCCCTTCACCACAACCAACACAGATGGTGCAGACAGAAACAAGTCCCTTTACTGGTATGTTGGAACAATTGGAAAGGGGACTGACATTTAGCTCCTGGGGAATTTGAGATCCTAGAACCACAAGGGAAAATAGCAGAGGGTTCGGCCTTCACAGGGTGGGGTGGAGGGTTCTCCTGAGGCCGAGCCCTGAGTGTCCCATTTCTCAAGCATCTTCTACAAGACTCTTGGGAGACCTCTTCACGTCACTGAAAACCACTGGGAAGGATCTACCCCATCCCCCTTCTCTCTCCAGGCAATTCCCGAGGTCAGCCATGCTTGGACACCCACATCCTGCAGACCAGGTAGAGGTGGGAAGAGTTGGGAGAGGGCCTGTGGCTCACCAGCCCTGCTGTTGCCCCACAGTGTGGACATCTGTATGCAGATACCTTTTGCTCTTCCCTCCAACGTGAGCTACAGCAGATGTGGCTGCGTCAGTAACTTCAGAACTTGTTAGATGACGTGCGAGAGTATCTCCTGAGTAGTCCTTAATTAAGGAGAAAACTTCATTAACAAGGTGCTTCCCCTTTCCCTTGATGTCCCTAGTTCCCATTGTAATGTACAGTGGAGTTTGTCCCTTTTTCATATTGCCTGTCAGAACAATGGAGAGTTACTTTAAAAAATTGACAGCTTTATTGAGATATAATTCACATCTGATTCAATTCACCCACTTAAAGTGTACAATTCAATGGTTTTTAGTGTATTCACAGAGTTGTGCCTCCATCACCACAAGATTTTAGAACATTTTTATCACCTCAAAATGAAACCTCACACCCATCAGCAGTCATTCCTCATTTCTCCCTAACTGCCCATCCTGAAGCAACCACTAATTCACTTCATATCTCTCTGCATTTGCCTTTTACGGGCATTTCATCTAAACGATATGTCATATTTGGTGGCTTTCACTTAGCATGTTTTCAAGGCTCAGCTGTGTCATAGTAGGTTTCAGTACTTCATTCCTTTTTAACAACTAAATAATGTTCTGTTGTAAGGCTATACTTCACTTTGTTATTCCACTTATCAGTTCGTGGATCTTTGAGTTGTTTCTACTTTTTGGTTATTGTGAATAAATGAGCTGTAAATATTCATGTACAAATCTGTGTGCACATGTTATTTTCATTTCTCTTGGATACATACCTAGGGGTGGAATTGCTGGGTCAGATGATAGCTCCATGTTTAATCTGTTGAAGAACTGCCATAATGTCTTCCAAAGTGGCTGCACTATTTTGCATTTTCCACCAGGAGTGTATAAGGGTTTCAGTTTCTCCACATCTTTGGCAACATTTTTATCTGTCTTTTGCATGACAGCCATCCTAACAGCTATGAAGTGATACTTCACTGTAGTTATGATTTGCATTTCTCTGATGGCTTGAAAGATGGTGGGCATCTTTTTTCTAGTGCTTATTGGCCCTTGGTGTTTCTTCTTTGGAGAAACATCTATTCATATCCTTTGCCCATTTTTTATTGGTTGGTTTGTTTTGCTATTGTTCTTGAATTGTGAGGGTTCTTTATATAATCTAGATACAAATCCCTTATCAGACATGATTTTTTCATTCTTTGAGTAGTTTTTTCACTTTCTTGATGGGATCCTTTGAAGCACAAAAGTTTCTTTTTTAAATGAAGTCCAACTTATCTATTTTTTTCCCTTCAGTGCCTTGCTTTAGTATCACATCTAAGAAACCATTGCCTAGTCCAACGTCATGGAGATTTACTCTTTTGTTTTACTCTAGGAGTTATAGAGCTTTAGCTCTTACATTTGGATCTTTGATCCATTTTGAGTTAATTTTTGTATATGGTGTGAGATAGGGGTCCACCTTCACTCATTTGCATATGGATATCCAGTTGTCCCACACCATTTGTTGAAAGGACTATTCTTTCTCACTGAGTTGTCCTGGATTCCTTGTTAACAATCAACTGACTATAAGTTTGAAACTAAAGTTTGGGGGACTACCTATATCATCAAAGACTGAAGGAAAAGCATTTCTTTCTCAGCTGTTTATAACTCACCTTACTGACTAGACCAGAATACTCACATAGGACGAATCTTCATAGCAACTTTTGTTACCTCGGCAGTTGGTAACATGAGCCAGTAATGAATTGTTTCTAGCTGTTCCACTTCAATTAGTCATACAAAATAAATTTATTACGGCTCCCCTGTGGCTTGGTATTGCTAGGCGCTAGAGGCCTGGCTGAGAGGAGGATAAGATGACTATGAGCGCTTTAAAGGTCTGGGTGTGAGGACTGGCTTGGCCAGGGCAAGTGCAGCTGTGGAAGGACAGTACAGGCTTCCTCCCCCTGCCCCAGCTTCATTGAGGTTTAATTGACAAATAAAATTGCAATATATTTAAAGTATACAGTGGAATGATTTGATATACATAGACACTGTGAAATGATTACCATAATCAAGTGAAGTAACACATTATCACCTCACAGTTACTTATCTATTTCTTATTTATTTTGGTGAGAACACTTAAGATCTAGTCTCTTGGTAAATTCCAAGCGTATAATACAGTGTTAATTACAGTCACCGTGCTGTAACTCAGATCCTCAGAACTCATTCATCTTAAGACTAAGAGTTTGGACTCTTTGATCAACCTCTTTCCACTTCTCCTACTTCCCAACCCCTGGCAATTTAAATCTGTTTCTAGGAGTTCAACTTTTTTATTTTAGATTCCATGTATAAGTGATACCATATAGCATCGGTTTTTCTCTGGCTAAGGTGGCCTTTAAAGGATAGAAAGAAGAAAAATTATTTCAGGCTCAGATAAAAAGAGTGAAGACATGGTAGAGTCCGTTTCTATCTCTCATTTCTCTTAGAGGGTCCCTGCAAAAAATGTTCCTATTACAGTGCTTTTTTATAATAGCTCTAAGGGTACTACTGCTTCTTATGATGACATACTTATTTAATGATAAATAACCCAAATAAGTCCTAGACCTCATGAAGCCCAGTTTTGGGGTGGCAGTGCATTCAGCAAAAGAACCTAGCAACCAAAAACAAAGGTAATTGCTAAGTACATTGGTCAATTTACAATGGTAGTAACACCCCTGAGAGTCACCTCTTGCCGTTCCTCTAGGTCTCCATTCAGCAGCTGCTTATGCCCTGTCTCTTTCCAATTCTTACTACCCACTGGTATCAGTTAGGGTTACATTCAGCATGTAACTGAAACCTGTCCATACATATGTTACAAAATGGAGGTTTCATCTTTCTTATGTAACCAGAACTCCAGGGCCAGTATCGCTGCGTGAGGAAGTGTCAGGGACACAGGCTTCCTTAGTTACCATCTTCTGCAAAGTGGCTGCTTCATCTCCAAGCTTTGAATCTGTATTCTCAGCAGGAAAAAGGAGAAAAATGAAAGCAAATGACAAAAGCTTCATGCATGCCAGCTGAGTCTTTTTTTTTTCTCTTAAATCAGGAAAACAATAGTGTTTGGAAACTCCACCCAGTAGAGTTTTGCTTATATCTCATTGGCAGAATTGGGTCAGTTGGCTCTTTAGCAGAAAGAGAGTCTGGAAAGGTAAGGATTTTTGTTTGTTCATTTTTTTTTTAATGGGCATATTGTTTCCTTAGAACAAAATCAGGAAGGAAAGAGTGATGCTAGCCAATTGGCAGTGTGCTGTATTTCTCTTCACCCAAATGCTCCCTGAAGCTCCTCTAACACGTGTACACAGCAGATTCTCCTCGTCCCCCACCCCCTTCCCACTGCTATTCTTCTCCTTTCAGAAGTCAGGCTGAACCTTTCCTATTCCAGTTTTGCTGGTCTTTCTCTCCCCAACTGGGAAACACCTACTGGATGCCAGGCACTGTGCTATGCCCCCTGTAAGTATTATTTCACTTAACTCTCATGACAGCTATGAAGAGGTACTTTAATATTGTCCCACTTACTGATGTGGAAAGTGAGGCTTAGTGTGGTGAATTAATTTCCCAAGGCTTCATAGCTAGTGAGAGGTAGTGCTGTCATTAAAATCCAGATGTCTTAGGTGGAAACTAACTCTGAAATAGAGACATGGAGAAGGCATTGTGAAATGCCTTCAGGATTAATACCTGTGGGGGAACAAGAAAGCAGCATTGGCCAGAGAAGTTAAACTAAGACATAGTTGCAACAAAGGCTTCAGCCAATCCCACAAGCATCTTTGGAGCTGAGAAGGCCCTTCAGATTAGTCCTACCTTGAGGCAAAGGGGCCAGGCCTTTAGACCCCTGCATAAGTGGGGTTTCCTAGACTGCAGGTAGGCTCTTGTGGGACACGGGTATGACCTTGAGCAAAGTGGTTCTCTTCAACTGATGGCAACTCCTGGAGAGGGTCTCAGTTACCCTTCAGCTACTAATACTTCCAGCCGCAGAAGTGGCAGTGGGGAATAAGGGCTTCCATTCTGAAATGGAAACCATGGCATCCACTACTGCCTAGCCCCGATACTGCTCAGGTCATTTTCTTCATATAATAAGTTCTGGGAACAGTTCCCACAAGATTTTTGTTGGTCTCTTTTCCTAGGGAAACTTACAAGAGTAAGGTTAGTAGGATGAATTATAGCCCCACCAGTGTCACCATCACTGGTCTTCAGACTTTAAATAATCATCTCCCTTCTCTATCCTTTCTAGATTCTTCTGATCTTAAGCAATCTCTGCTACTCTCAGTGGCTTTCACGGCAAGATGTCCCAGGCCCGCATGCCTGACAGAGTCTAAGTCCCTAGTCACCACACCCTTTTCAGGTGTGGCTGCTGCACTTGTTCATTTACCATCATACCTGAACAAGGGAGTACCAAGAGATGCCCCAGTCGATCACTGAACACAATCTTCTCTGCCTCTTGTGCAATAGCAGCTCTATCTCTTCCTGATGAACAGGGTCAGTTATCCCTGTTGAGATAGTGACTCTGTTCCTTGCCTGCTGGTGTCTTGGTACAAGCAGCCCAAAGTGACTGGCAGGTAGCCACAGCTTAATGTTTAATGGGATTAGTGCTGTGTTCCTTGGTGGAAGTGTTCCCCTTTGGGAACCAGGATCTCTAGACCTGCAGAGCTCAGAGTTGTGGGGATGGGAAGCACAAATTCCCCAAGAAGATCATTGGAGATGATGTTAAGCAGGGTCACTCCTTCCACCCCTCAGCTCCCAGATCCACGAATTCTGCCACTGGGGACATAGCAGCACATAATTGTCATTGGGTAGGGTGCATTCTTCATCCTGGTAGATGGTGCCCCGTCCTCTCAGTGTATCATTTCTAAGCTGGCCTCAGTTGTACCTTCAAACAGCCACTCCATCATCCTACTGGGCCAGGAATTTCTGGTTCATGTGGTATGCTGCAGGACCTATAGCCAGCGCGGTCATGTACTCACTGCTGTGTATACCTCTTCTGCTGTAAAAGCTTCTTCAGTCTTATGCTGTGTTATATAGGATCCTATGTTTGTGGGCCACACTTTCTGTAGGCCTTTAGTCAGTGGTGCTGGCTAAAAAACAAAAACAAACAAACAAAAAACACTGTGGGCAAGCAAACGCATACCCACAATGTGTGTCTATTCCAGTCAAGATGAATGATTGCTCCTTCCAAGGGTGGAAGAAGTCCATTTTCCATCAATGGGCTGGTTGGTTTACTGGAGGGATGGTGCCATACTAGGGACTTAGTTTTGGTCTCTGTTGCTGGCAGGTTGGGCACCTGGTGGCATCTGCAGCTAGATCAGCTTTGGTGAGTGTCAGCCCCAAAGCATGGGTCCATACATAGTCCCCATCCCTGCCAGTGGCCACTCTGCACATGAACTTGATTATCTTCCATGCTCCTAGGGGATAAAAGTTTTTTAAAATTTAGAATCTTGGCTAGGTTGGTGGGGGGTGGACAGTTTCAAAAGCTTCCACTTGGCCTTCTCCACTATGACAACACTTACTCCACAGGCCAAGGAACTAATGTGGGGCTTCTGCCAACTACCAAGTATGTCTATTCTAATCATACATTCAGGAAGGACCAGAGGACTCATTATTATACATACTCAATGGGAACACAGTCTCCTTTAGTCATTAGGTTCTGGGGCTGAAAACTGGCTAAGGTCCAGATACCAGGCAAAGGACTGCGGCTTTTTACTGGGATAGGTTCCCTCAGCCTCCTCTCATCCCTCCTTGAGTTTTAAAAGGTGCTCACATTGAACCCTGTTGGCTGCCCGTGTCAGTTTCTTCGAGGTACACAGTGTTCTATTAACTATCTCCATAGCTCTCTGTGGGTCAAGTCCCCTAGGTTGTCACTCTAATCTTGCCACTCATAACAATGCCACTTAATCTTGCTTCTTCTGGTTAAGCACTACCATCTGCTCCCTGTTTCTTCAAGACCCTATCAGGCCTATTGCTCTCAGGAAGCCCAGCTCTGTAACAATACTGTCTGCTATCAGTCCTGGGCTACAGAAGGGAGCTGCCACTGAGCTCCTCAGAGATGGCGATGTCCCTTTGCTGGCGCTTCCTTAGCGCTGTCATAAATGACATAACACAGTCAACTGGTGGGATGTCCATAGTATAGCCACTCTAGCACCCACACTTCTCTGAGTCTTTTACTCCCTTTTTCTATTGTCTGTCTTGATGGCTCTGGACTTTCTATTTTGCCTAGTGTGAGCCATTGCTTTCTCCAAGCTTCCTGGAGCCATCCTAGCATCCTAGCTGTTGGCACTATCTCCTGGGGTCCTTGCCAGGATGTAAATACTGTAGTACAGGAACATCTCATACCAATAAACTCCACTTTGTCTACTGTTATGCTCTCCTAGTCCCTCTCTCTCCAATTCAGCACTTTGGCAACCCAATCCTGTACATACACTCCCACTTTGGCAAGTAGGTATATGTACATTAGCTAGGTCATTTAGCTCCTTCAGGATATAGTGCCTCTCCTCCTTTGGCAGATTTAGCATTTCTTCAGGTTATTTTGTGATGTGACCTTAGCTATTGGTCTGATAGATAGAAGAAAAGATGCAGATAGATTCTGAGGGTGTGTGTTGCCTTGTAAGGTAGATACTTCCTCATTTTCAAGCAAGGGAGGTGGGGCACTTCTACAAATCCAGACTGTTCAGGATGATGTGGGATTTCAAGCTTTTCAAGTGCATTGATCCAGATGCCCCAAAGTGTCAGGATCCCACTTCTTCCCAACCATGGCTCTTACCTTGGCATAAAAGACTTGCCAGAGCTGAGAATTCAACCTTTTTTGGAGTTCTACTACGCTTATAATGAAGTCCTGGACCTGATCCTCAGCTATTTGAGCTCCCCTCCCCATTTATATGCTGCTAAGGAGGCACTCCAGTTCATTCTTAGCCTTTAATTGGTGGGGAATCACCCTCAAATTTTCATTATTTTTCTCCAGAGAGTAGATTACGCCATCAAAAGATGCACAATCCCAAGGTTCTTAAATTGCTGTTTCCTCCATATTTTCAAAATGCCTGATAGATTGCATCTACCAGTGCATTCTTTCTTGTATCTGTATTACCTCCCACCTGTCCCATGTCATCACTACTGCTGACAGTTGTAACTGTGTACACCTACAGCATGCCAGGACCTATCGGGGCTTCACCTGGGGGCCTCCCTGTCAGCTGCCCAGGGGATGATTCAGCTCCACTGGATCAGGCCACACTCATGGGACTAATTGGCTTAGTTCAGATTCTCTGGAAAACCAACTCTGAGATGGAGATTTGCAAGCAGGAAATTTATTAGGTAATACCTTTGGGATCAACACTGTGCAGGAGCAAAAGGAGTAGGATTGAGCAGAAAGAGAAGTGGAACTAAATGCAGTCACAGTGAAGGCTTCGCCTGACCCCTTGGGAGAGATGATCCAGTAAGAGGGCTCTGGCATAGGACGAGTCCTTCAGGGTGGCCCAGTCTGAGGCCTGCATTTACCAGTCATTTGTGCAGGTTCTCCTGGGGCTCATGCGATCTGGCTTGAGGGAGCTCTCTTGCTGGAGGAAGTGCCTAGAAAGGGATTCAGTGGAGAGCTGTCAGCCACTAACACCCCCAGCAGCTGGGGAAATGGGTGCCTCAGTCCTGAGGAGCCGAGAGCTGCTTGGTTTGCTGGTGGTGGGGGGAATGGGCAGAATGGAGAGAATGCTACTGGAACAAGACACTGGAAGAAAAAGTTAGCAGGGATTGTTGTGTGACCACAAAACAGAAGACAAATGGGTGAGTTTTTAAAACCATACCGAACACTGGTAGTTTCCCGGACCCCTCTGTTGCGTTGGACAGTGCAGAATGGGGGATGTTAGGACACACATCTAATTCTATTCTACTCTGAAGCCCATGTCTTTCCCCTAGACCAGAGCTAGTCAAACTGGTGCTCCATGGGTTAAATTCAAATAGCAGACATATTTTGTTTGGCTGTACAGTGTTTTGAAAAATGTGAATTGGCTGCCAGTATGTAAAAACTGGAAGAGTTTACAGGTAAGTTCAGATCTCCAGCTTCTCTTCAGTAACCAGAAGATGTAACAACACTGTGTCGACATTCCAGCATGGCAGTAATTGAGTAGAATTGAGTGACAGTTGCCCATTTAAATGGGGGAATGTGCTCCTTAGCTCACCAGTCTCTGTGCATTACCTTCCTTGCATTACCTCCTATACTAAGCACTGCCTAACACAGTGCATGATATATATAATAGGGGTTTGGGCACTTAATATTGGTTCGGTGTAAACTAATGAATTTAACTGAAGCTGGAGTGAAGTCTAGACCTCCAAGTGTAATAATGGGAGGCTTGGCATAGAGTGGGGGTGAGAGGTGGAGGGCTTAACAGGACAGGAAGTGCAGACTAGGATGAATTAATGAATTAATGCCAGCTGGAACCTGAGTAAAACAAGGAGAGTAGAGGGCCAAGGCCTGAAGTTTGGGTGTCATACCTTAAAGAGGAATGGGCAATCAGGGGAGCCAGAGAAGAGGAAAGAGACGTATAGAGGGATCTCAGCAAGGGAATGCTGCTGGAGGCAAGGGAACTGAGGGTTTAGGCAGTTGCATGCAGGCTAGCAAATTAGATGAGGGTAACAGGCAAGGAGCCATGACAAGAAAGTAATTAGGAACTTTCAGAGGAAGTATGAGAAAAGGAAAGGTCTGGAAGTCTAGTGGGGAAATAGAGGCATTGGGATACTCTCCGAGGGATGGGTGAGAGCTCTTTCAGGGGTTCTAGTGGGAGAAGGATGGACATTCATTTAATGTTCATTTTTTTCTTCAACATTGTCACCATCTTTTCCAATATGATTTCAAGACACTAGTTGTATTTATGTTGCAGTCTTAAAGAATGGATTAGAGAACTATCCAGACCCTGTCCTCGGTTCTAGTGGGATGAAATATTAAGTTAATATGTATTTTGGACACTCAGCAGCTGGCAGAGATTGGAAACTTCTCTCACAGATATATCTCTCTGTGCATGGGCTTTTGACATTGTGGATTTTTGGGGGTAAATTAAAATTCTAGTTTTGCTCTGCCTTGTCACCCAGTTAATATCCTTCTTTGTGGCCTAACTGGCTGTTAATTATTATGTGTAAACTCATTTTAACGTTAGTCTAAGTAAAGTGCATTAAGGATGATAAACGTAGGGATAACCCATTGCAAAAGTCATGTCAAATGGAGACAGATCATCCATCATCCATTGTTTTGATGTAACCTCTTCCTGTAAAACCAATTTCGTGACCAATTTCACCAGAAATCATTTCAACTCTGCTATTAGGGGCAAGGGAACACTTGTTTCAAGAAAGCCACGGTCTGACTGCCACCTACCAAATCTGCGACTTCAGACAAATCTTAGAACCCCTTGTGACCTAGCCTCATCAGTTAGATGAGAGTAATGATACCAGTTGGAAAGGCTCCTCGATGAAAGATTTAAATGAGACAATGAATGTGTTGATTCAATAGTGTATGCGAGACCCTTGAGTTTTTGAGGATGGTGAAACTTAAATCTACTATCGATTGTGCAAAAGTTTTAACTTGGGCGCCTATCAGTTCAGCTGAGGAAGTCTGGCCTGGGACTCCGGAGTCTGAAAATTTTGACTGCCTTTGGGTCTAGTACTGCGATTAAAAAAATAAAAAATCACTGAATCTCTTTTTGGCCTTAACTTTTCTGGTTTCTCAGCCGTCCAAAGGAGCTACAAAGGACCTGGAGACCTGAAGTTGTGTCTAAGAGTTTAAGGCAGAGAGAGGCTCTGCACAAACTCCCCGGATCAGCGGCAGAGTTCAGCGCGCTGGGAGAAACGGTAGCCCCAGGGCGCCCTAACTTCCAACCCGGGGAGCAATCCAAAGCCAGAGGCCTGCGGGGGCGGGGCCTTCTGTGGCCGTTGGGTTGGGCGCGGATGCTCCCGGGTCATCTCGGACTCTCGTCGGATGAACCCAGAGCCAGTCTAGGTGAGCCCGGCGGCGACTAGGGACGCGCGCCTCCGGGCCCGAGGAGTTAGGTGACGTCACCTCCCAGAGAACTTGCTTTTTCATTAATGAAACCAGCCGGCGCGGGCGCATGCGCGGAGGCCCCCTTCCCTCTCGCTTCCCCCTCCCCTTTCCCAGCCGCGCTCTCAATCTCTAGCTCGCTCGCTCTCCCTCTCCCCGGGCCGTGGAAAGGATCCCACTTCCGGTGGGGTGTCATGGCGGCGTCTCGGGCTGTGATGGCTGTGGGGAGACGGCGCTAGTGGGGAGAACGACCAAGAGGCCCCCTCCCCTCCCCGGATCCCCTTCCCCGGCCCCCTTCCCCCAGCCTCCTGGCCAACGCCCCCTTCCCCTCTCCCGTCCCGGCTCGGCGCAGGCCCCCATCCCCACACCCGTGGGAACGTTCGGAGCCTGCCCTCCGCAGCCCCTCTCCTCGCCTCCTCCCTCACCTCAGCCCCCGCTCCCCGCCCTCTTCCCGGCCCTGGGCGCCGGCCGACCGGTCGCTCCGCCGCCCCCCGGCCGCGGGGAGGACATGGCCGCGCACAGGCCGGTGGAATGGGTCCAGGCCGTGGTCAGCCGCTTCGACGAGCAGGTAACGGGCCCGCGGCGGGCGGGAGGCGGGAGCGGAGTGGGGGTGGGGACGGGGCGGGCGAGGGGAGAGGGAGCAGCCGCCTCCCCCGCGGCAGCCTCAGGCTCTGCAGGCAAGGGAGGGGGCCTGGGGGAGGTGCGGGAAGGGGAGGGACGGCGGGGAGCCCGGGCTCCCCTTCCCACCTGAAGGCGGGGGTGGGGCCCTCTCCCTGACCACCCCTCCGACCGCCAGCCCCAGGATTGCAGCCCTTCCGCTCGTTAATAGGGATGAGCGACCTGGGGGCGCTTTCTGGGGCTCTCCATCTGGATTTAATCATATCCCCCTTACTTTTCTTTTTTTCTGAACGGAGGTGGGTAGCGTTTAGGGGTTTCCTCTTCCCCTCAGTGGACTTCCTAATTGGGGTGAGTAACTGAAGGAACCCTAAGGCCCGTCTAGTAGACCCCTAATGCGATAACATCCCGCCCCTCCCCCAGTTTCTCCAGCTTCCTCTCGGACGGGGAGGAGTACAAGAAAGCCGGGAAAGCACAGGTTTTCTTACTCTCTGCTCCGTCGTCTCAGCCAGCGCCGAGAGCTCCAAGTGCACACACACTGCACATCTTTTTGATGCCCCTCACGGGCAGCCCCTCGTACGCTGATTTTGTCCTGAGGACACAGGACTTGGGTTTTACATTGCCGTTTGCAGTGGAAACCATGGTTCTTGCTCCTTTCTGCTTCTGAAATATTTTCCCTTTTTTCCTTCCTTGATAATTGCAGTTCAACCCTTTATTTTGCCAGCGGTCTGAGAATATAAATATTGCCTTCTTGAGTGAGAATTCTTGGGGATAAGGGAAGAAGGCTGAAAGGAAAGTGGGAAACTGCATCTGAGCCACTGACAACAGAGAGCAGGGACAGCTGGGATGTGGTCCTGGAGCCAGTAATTCTCCTAGTTTTGTTGTTGTTTTAAACTCTCACCTCTTGGTTGACAAGAGAACTTTCATTGAGAATATCTGGGATTGAAAAAAAAAAAAGAAAGTTTCGTAGCTTGGGGAGGTGCCTTTTTATTCCCTGAGCCTCACACACTAAATCCTGACGCTAATCAGAATGAATGTACACGTAGCCCTTTGTCAGTGGGAATTAGCTTAACTTTGTGTTGCAGTAGGTAGTTGGGAATGCTTTAAAGAGGGTGCTTTTGGCAGTTGCACTTCTACCAAGGGCTTCCTGTGATGAGGGAACTGTTTAAGATTGAGTCCATCTACTTTATTTACTGGACGTATTCACAAAACTGATTATGGGAGCTGAGTGGTGGGCCAGGGGAGGGATCTGCTTTTATTTCATCCATAAACATTTCCTTACAGGACTCACAGTGTTTCTCATCTACTTGAAAGATACTTGGGAATAGGCAGAGGAATTGAGAAGGAATTTGAAAAGAAACTGCATAGATAAAATAGAATTACAAAGCTGTCAGAAACTTGAAGTTGTTTCACCCATTCTTCTACATCCAGAAAAAAGCATCTAATAAGCCATCTACTAATCTATCTGAGGAAGTAAAATGTTACTGCATTATTGGATTGTATTAGTGGTAGATCACTAGATTTAATACTTGACAGAAAAGACTTTCTCGGAATAATTAAAAAAAAGGATTTCAAAGGCACACAGAAGAATCCCAAAGCTGAACCTTGTGGACCGCAGAAGCAGAATATAGGAATTTGAAGGATTCACACCATAATTGTTGTTACCAAATTTTTTTAATTATGAAAATTTTTACATTTAATTTTTAAACTTTATTCCTTCATTCTTACCTGTTGATCTCTAGGCTTATCTGCCCCATATGAAAAAGATAATTTTCTAAATTTTAAAAGAGGAATGATTTTGATCATATGCCCAGTAGCACAGGTAAATGTTTCCTTCTTTTTATCCCCAGTGTTAAAAGAGCTTAGGCTTTGTTGTTTGCTTTGTTATGAATATTGTGGAATCAAACTTACCACAATCTGTTAAAAATTAAGGACATAAGAGTTTTAAGCAGAAGCATTTTATATGTTAATTAAGAGATACACAGGACAATTTTTCACATTTTTCCTCTTAAAAGGGTAAAAGCCCCTCGACTTTGCGATGCACAAGTATAAGGGTTTTCAATGTTTAACATAAGGTACTTCTATACATTAATTTATTATAGAAGTAATAAATGCATTATTCAAATTAGAGTTTACTTTGAGGTTGAAAAGTAAGAAAACTGAGGTGCACAGAGACTAAATGACGTTCCAAGGTCACGTTGCAGACCTAATAACAAGAGCCTAAGTATGAAAACTATTGAATGCTGGACAATTAGGAATACACTTTCTGATGAGTATCCCATAGGAATTGTAATAATCCATCAAGTATAGTTAGGAGAGAGGAGTTTGCATTTTTATTGAGGGGAAAAAAAAAAGCCCTGCTTGTGATGAGGTATTTTTTTCAGAGTCCTAAGTGTTTCAACTATTTCTAAAAGTTTTAGATTTTAGTTATATTGTCTGTACTTTGTTTCACAGGGTTCAGGGGGAGTTAGCATGCTTCTTTTTATTATAGCTAAGACCTGTATGTTGAGCTGGAGGGCAGGCCTAAAGATGGCAATTCTGTTTATGATTGAATTGATGTTTTAGTTGGACTTCTAATATTTGTGGTGATTAAAGCAGAAATGCATTACTAGCCACTGCTGATTATATATTGTACTCTGATGGGTATTGCTTAGCAACCTGATGCTGCAGACCTAGTTGAAAGAAGTGTATGTTCCTTCTTGATGTTTTGAGCTCAAGTCCTTGTTTCCAAGTGGGTAAAATTCCTGTAACCTGCTGGTGTTGCATCGAAACCTAATATTTATGGCCTAAATCGAACAATTCTTACCAATTTTAAAACTAATTACTTTCTTGATTAGGGAAATGGCAGTTCCAAAGGTGGACAGCCAGAAAGCTGAACGGATCTATTCTATCTTCTGCTGCTTCTTCATCTGCCTTCATGGTGCTAAGTCTCTAAATTGAAATCAGCAAATTTTAGGTATGCAGTTTTAACTTGTGGCTCATTAGCCAGGTTACTTAACAAGTTAGAACATTGTTACATACCCCACCAAGTCTCAGTAGGGCTTTGTTTCTGAAAGGGAGTAGAAGAACACCTTGGTTATTTGAAGGTTAAAAAAAAAAGGGTATCCCAAATGATTTATTGTAAATATGTTCATTTAAGCAGTTATATTTTCTATATCTTGTCAAGTGAAAACAGTATGTAAAAAGAAAAATTAACATATTAAAGAATAAACTGATTTCTGATTTATAATAGTAGCATAGTGGTAAATTGAATGCTAATTGGCATGTCCTTTGAATATGTGGTATAAAACGCAAAGTATAAAATGATTGTCAAGTGTCTTTGAAGTTACAAGCCACATGTTAATTGGCCAAATACATTTGTAAGATTTTGGAGCTATTCAATTAAAAAAAAAATCTCTTAGCCTTTTTCTTAAAGCCTGGTGTGCCATTTTTATAAGGCCCTGTAAGTAGTTGAAAATGAATATTCTTTTGGTGGGGGTTATTTTGTGGTGAGTGAGAAAAAAGTGCTTATTCTTTATCCTGGAACTCATCTTTTTTATCTTCCAACTGGTCCTCTCAGTTCTCTGGGCTTTCTCACTCCCCTCACCGTCTAGCATCTAATTTAGTCTTTCCTGTGTGAGCTCCTTTCTCACCTTCAATTTTTAAGTTTTTTTCCTCTTAAGTATTTACTTGTTCTGTAGCTTTCTGTCTATGGATCTGTGTTTTTCTTCCTTTTGTTGCCAGATACCTGCTGCCTCTGCTGTTTATCCATCCGTTTCCTTTATAACTCTGAAAACTGCCTCTGCTTTCCTTCTGGATTGCTGCTTTCTTGAAAGTGACTCCTGTGGCAAAACATAGTGGTTTCCCATTTCCTCTGGAAATCAGTCTCCTCTAATTCCCAAGATTTATCTTGTATGTATGATTGCAGATCCTTACATATTGATATTCTCACTGATCCTTAGACAGATGTGCTTTCTCTGTCATACCATGCTGCCCATCACTGGGGTTCCAAAAAGGGTGGGGTCTGGGTTTTGTTCTGTGACTTACTTCCTCTGTCCTTCTACTAGCCATTAGATCTCTGTGGGTCCTAGATTTCCTCATGTCAGAAAAGAATTGACTAGAAAATCTCTAAGGTTCTCTTTCTAGTTTAAATATTCAGTGATTCTAATGTAACAGCATCTCCTTGTGTCACAACAGTCGTTGGGAGCTGACCCCACTTAATTTACCAAATTATTTCTCACTATGCCTCACCATGCACCTATGTTCCAGGCAGGCTGGCTCCGTCTCTTGTTCGTTATCATGCTTATTCCTGCTTCTTATCCTTTGTTGATGCTGGCCCCTGCCTGAATGCTTTCATTCCTCCTTTGTGCTCTTCTGATTCCTGTCCATCCTTCAGTGTGCAGCTTGGTTTTCATTTTTCTCATGAAGTTCTTTTAAACTAAACTCACTGCAGTCTCACTTCCTGGTGTACTTGTCACCTGGGGTTCTGCAGAACCACTGTGTACGGTTTCTCTCCTCAGGAGAGTTGGTTGACTACATCATAGCATGGTTTTCTTTTCTCTTATCTTTTTACCAAATAGAGTGTAAACTTTCTGAAAAGCAAGAAGCTTCTGTTAGAGTTCTCATGTGTCATCTCAGTGCCCAGCACAGTTACCAGCATACCGTATGTCATTGATAGAATGCCTTGTATATGATGCCTGGTTGAAAGGTAGACTGGCTAAAAGGTTGTTTTGGCTTTGTTTTAAATGTAAATAGCCAAATTTTCAGTGTTGATAATAGACTAGGTATATAATTTAAGTAATATTTGAATTAGGAATAGATTTAAAAAAAGGAGTTTTAAGGAGGAACTTGTAAATATTTATATTTCCTCCCACAAAGCTAGCATTGTTTTTGAATCAAGTTTCAGATCTGATTAAACTACCTTTGTAATCTTGGATTTATCACTTACTTTTAGTGATGAGTCTACATAAGGAAATTTTTTTTGCAATGGTCTGGTAGAATGTAAAACATTTCAAAACATTTAAAGCTATTCAAATGTCATATTTATTAATTTTCTTTATAGCTTACTGATTATTGTGTTTTCACTAAATTTGGAAGATTTATCCATTTTAAAGGTTATTTTCCTGAAATGTACCTTGGCCACTATGTATCTTGCTTTAGCATTCACTTAAAAATACTTAGGGTGTTGAGAATCTATGTGTAACATATCATGACTGTCTGTAATTGATCTGTTTTCTTGCTTTATTTAAGTCTAATTTGTGGCATATGTATTATATAGCTCTTCAAGTTTGGAAAGTAATAGAAAAGTGTCATGAAGTATTGTGTGAAGTGGGCCAGTGATATTGTTACATTTGATTTTGTATATTCCTACACTTCTTTTGATTTGACTTTTTGACCAGTGGGAAATAAGATTCTTAAATCTTCTTCCTGTTCTTGTTGTTAGTTATTGTTCTTCTTTTTTATGTGTTTAGCATGGAGAATTTTGTCCTTAAAGGAAAGTTTGGTGATATTATCCAGTAGTAAGCATGCCTTATTTTTGCATTATTGTTCTTAAAGTTACTCAGGCATTTTTGTTTTAGCCTTCAAATTTAGTGTTATGGGGTTCTGTTTAAACTATGTTGTTGCATTATAACAGCATGCTCTTAAGGGTGAGGAATGTGTTAATTAAAAACGCTTTTTGCACATGTGTTCCTAAGGCCTCCAGCTAACCTTCATTGGGGGTTGTGTGTGTATAAGACAAGGGTATATATAGGGAGGTATAGGAAGGCTCATTTTGTAAAGGAAGTTTAGAGAGGAGAATATTCTATAGAAGTAGAAGGGGAGGTTGTGGTCAGCTTAAACTGTTAAAAGGCTTAGAATCAATACTAAAGTAGAATATGGGCATCTTAAGCTCTTTCCCAGCAGAGCATTGACTTGTATTTATAAAAGCATTGGCTTATTACACCTGACATCTTTTAGAATACCCCATTTTCTTGGGGGCGGAGAGGAAAAGAAACAAAATTTGTTTTGATCTTGAAGAACAGAAAAGTTAAGATGTTTTACTTTGTAGTAACTGTGAACTAAATTTCAGGTTTCAGCAATGTAAATTTCTGTATCATATAGGTATATCTCATTTTAGCATGCTTTATTGCACTTAGAAAATACTGTGTTTTTTACAACTTGAAGGCTGTGGCAGCCCTGAATTGAACAAGTTTGTCCATACCATTTTTCCAACAGCATTTGCTCTCTTCATGTCTCTGAGTCACATTTTGGTAATTCTCACAATATTTCAAACTTTCTCGTTTTTATTATAGTTGTTATGGTGGTCTGTGGTGAGTGATATTTGATGTTATTGTTGCAATTAATTTTGGGGCACTATGAACCATGCCTGTATAAGACAGCTAACTTAATTGATAAATGTGTGTGTTTTGACTACTCCCCCAGGCCATTCCCATCTCTCTTCTTCTCCTTGGGCCTGGCCTCCCTAGACCCTGAGACACAACAATATTGAAATGAGCCATTCAATAACTCTACAGTGACCTCTAGATGTTCAAGTGAAAGAGTTGCAGGTCTTTCACTTTAAATCAAAAGCTAGAAATGATTAAGCTTAGTGAGAAAGGCATGTTGAAAGTCAAAATACGCCAAAAACTAGGACTTTTATGCCAAACAGCAAAGTTGTGATTGCAAGAAAAGTTCTTGAAGGAAATTAAAAGTGCTAGGGTACTCCAGTAAACACACAAGTGATAAGAAAGTAAAACAGCCTTCTGCTGATAGGGAGTAAGTTTTTAATTTTTTTAATTTTGGTATCATTAATCAACAATTACATGAGCAACATTATGGTTACTAGACTCCCCATATCATCAAGTCTCCCCCACATACCCCATTACAGTCACTGTCCATCAGTGTAGTAAGATGCTAAAGAATCACTACTTGTCTTCTCTGTGTTATACTACTGCCTTCCTCATGCCCCCCCCCCCCCGACATTATGTGTGCTAATCTTAATGCCCCTTTTTCCCCCTTGTCCCTCCCTTCCCACCCATCCTCCCCAGTCCCTTTCCCTTTGGTAACTGTTAGTCCATTTTTGGGTTTTGTGAGTCTGCTGCTGTTCTGTTCCTTCAGTTTTTTTCTTTGTTTGTATACTCCACATATGAATGAAATCATTTGATACTTGTCTTTTTTCTGTCTGGTTTATTTCACCCTCTAGCTCCATCCATGTTGTTGGAAATGGTAGGATTTGTTTTCTTCTTATGGCTGAATAATATTCCATTGTGTATATATACCACATCTTCTTTATCCATTCATCTACTGATGGACACTTAGGTTGCTTCCATTTCTTGGCTGTTGTAAATAGTGCTGCAATAAACATAAGGATGCATATGTCTTTTTCAAACTGGGCTCCTGCATTCTTAGGGTAAATTCCAGGAGTGGAATTCCTGGGTCAAATGGTATTTCTATTTTGAGTTTTTTGAGGAACCTCCATACTGCTTTCCACAATGGTTGAACTAATTTACATTTCCACCAGCAGTGTAGGAGAGTTCCCCTTTCTCCACATCCACGCCAACATTTTTTGTTGTTTGTCTTTTGGATGGTGACCATCCTAACTGGTGTGAGGTGATATCTCATTGTGGTTTTAATCTGCATTTCTCTGATGATTAGCGATGTGGAGCATCTTTTCATGTGCCTGTTGGCCATCTGAATTTCTTTTTTGGAGAAGTATCTGTTCAGCTCCTCTGCCCATTTTATTATTGGATTGTTTGCTTTTTGTTTGTTGAGATGCATGAGCTCTTTATATATTTTGGATGTCAACCCCTTATTGGATATGCCATTTATGAATATATTCTCCCATACTGTAGGATGTCTTTTTGTTCTGTTGATGGTGTCCTTTGCTGTGCAGAAAAGAAGCTTTTCAGCTTGATACAGTCCCACTTGTTCATTTTTGCTTTTGTTTCCCTTGCCTGGGGAGATATGTTCTTCAAGAAGTTGCTCATGTTTATGTCCAAGAGATTTTTGCCTATGTTGATTTCTAACTTTTATGGTTTCATGACTTAAATTCAGGTCTTTGATCCATTTCAAATTTACTTTTGTGTATGGAGTTAGACAATGATCCAGTTTCATTCTCTTACATGTAGCTGTCCAGTTTTGCCAACACCAGCTGTTGAAGAGGCTGTCATTTCCCCACTGTATATCCATGGCTCCTTTATCATCTATTAATTGACCATATATGTTTGGGTTAATATCTGGACTCTCTATTCTGTTCCACTGGTCTGTGGGTCTGTCCTTGTGCCAGTACCAAATTGTCTTGACTACTGTGGCTCTGTAGTAGAGCTTGAAGTTGGGAAGCGAGATTCCCCCCAGCTTTATTCTTCCTTCTCGGGATTGCTTTGGCTATTTGGGGTCTTTTCTGGTTCCATATATAAATTTTAGAACTATTTGTTCCAGTTTGTTGAAGAATGCTGTTGGTATTTTGATAGGGATTGCTCTGAATCTGTAGATTGCTTTAGGCAGGATGGCCATTTTGACAATATTAATTCTTCCTAGCCAAGAGCATGGGATGAGTTTCCATTTGTTAGTGTCCTCTTTAATTTCTCCTAAGAGTGTCTTGTAGTTTTCAGGGTATAGGTCTTTCACTTCCTTGGTTAGGTTTATTCCTAGGTATTTTATTCTTTTTAATGCAATTGTGAATGGAATTGTTTTCCTGATTTCTCTTTCTGCTAGTTCATCGTTAGCGTATAGCAATGCCACAGATTTCTGTGTATTAATTTTGTATCCTGCAACTTTGCTGAATTCAGATATTAGTTCTAGTAGTTTTGGAGTGGAGTCTTTAGGGTTTTTTATGTACAATATCATGTCATCTGCAAATAGTGACAGTTTGACTTCTTCTTTACCAGTCTGGACACCTTGTATTTCTTTGTTTTGTCTGATTGCTGTGGCTCGGACCTCTAGTACTATGTTGAATAACAGTAGGGAGAGTGCGCATATCTGTCTTGTGACCAATCTTAGGCGAAAAGCTTTAGCTTCTCACTGCTAAGTATGATGTTGGCTGTGGGTTTGTCATGTATGATCTTTATTATGTTGAAGTACTTGCCCTCTATACCCATTTTGTTGAGAGTTTTTATCATGAATGGATGTTGAATTTTGTTGAATGCTTTTTCAGCGTCTATGGAGATGATCATGTGGTTTTTGCCCCTTTCTGGTTGATATGGTGGATGATGGTGATGGATTTTCGAATGTTGTACCATCCTTGCATCCGTGAGATGAATCCCACTTGGTCATGGTGTGTGATCCACTTGATGTATTTTTGAATTTGGTTTGCTAATATTTTGTTGAGTATTTTTGCATGTATTTTCGTCAGGGATATTGGTCTGTAATTTTCTTTTTTGGTGGGGTCTCTGCCTGGTTTTGGTATTAGAGTGATGCTGGCTTCGTAGAATGAGTTTGGAAGTATTCCCACATCTTCTATTTTTTGGAAAACTTTAAGGAGAATGGGTATTATGTCTTCTCTATATGTCTGATAAAATTCAGCGGTGAATCTATCTGGCCCAGGGGTTTTGTTCTTGAGTAGTTTTTTGATTACTGATTCAATTTCGTTGCTGGTAATTGGTCTGTTTAGGCTTTCTGTTTCTTCCTTGGTCAGTCTTGGAAGGTTGTATTTTTCTAAGAAGTTGTCCATTTCTTCTAGGTTTTCCAGCTTGTTAGTATATAGATTTTCATAGTATTCTCTAATAATTCTTTGTGTTTCTGTGGGGTCTGTAGTCATTTTTCCTTTCTCATATCTGATTCTGTTTATGTGTGTAGACTCTCTTTTTTTCTTGATAAGTCTGGCTAGGGGTTTATCTGTTTTGTTTATTTTCTCAAAGAACCAGCTCCTGCTTTCATTGATTCTTACTATTATTTTATTCTTCTCAGTTTTATTTGTTTCTTCTCTGATCTTTATTATGTCCCTCCTTCTGCTTACTTTGGGCCTCATTTGTTCTTCTTTTTCCAGTTTCAATGACTTTAGACTATTCCTTTGGTATTGTTCTTCCTTCTTTAAAAAGGGCTGGATTGCTATATACTTTCCTCTTAGAACTGCCTTTGCTGTGTCCCATGGAAGTTGGGGCTTTGTGCTGTTGTCATTTGTCTCCATATATTGCTTTATCTCTGTTTTAATTTGGTCATTTATCCATTGACTATTTAGGAGCCTGTTGTTAAGCCTCCATGTGTTTGTAACCCTTTTTGGGTTTTTTTTGTACAGTTTATTTGTAGTTTTATACCTTTGTGATCTGAGAAGTTGTTTGGTAGAATTTCAAGCTTTTTGAATTTCATGAGGCTTTTTTTGTGGCCTAGTATGTGGTCTATTCTGGAAAATGTTCCATGTGCACTTGAGAAGAATGTGTATCCTGCTGCTTTTGGGTGTAGAGTTCTGTAGATGTCTGTTAGGTCCATCTGTTCTAGTGTGTTGTTCAGTGCCTCTGTGTCTTTACTTATTTTCTGTCTGGTTGATCTGTCCTTTGGAGTGAGTGGTGTGTTGAAGTCTCCTAAAATGAATGCATTGCATTCTATTTCCTCCTCTAATTCTGTTAGTATTTGTTTCACATATGTAGGTGCTCCTGTGCTGGGTGTACAGGTATTGATAATGGTTATATCTTCTTGTTGGACTGACCCCCTTATCATTATGTAGTGTCCTTCTTTATCTCTTGTTACTCTCTTTGTTTTGAAGTCTATTTTGTCTGATAGAAGTACTGCAACACCTTTTTCTTCGTGTTGTTTGCATGAAATATCTTTTCCATCCCTTCATTTTTAGTCTGTGTATATCTTTGGGTTTGAGGTGAGTCTCTTGTAAGCAGCATATAGATGGGTCTTGCTTTTTTTCCATTCTATTACTCTGTGTCTTTTGATTGGTGCATTCAGTCCATTTACATTTAGGGTGATTATTGATAGATATGTACTTATTGCCATTGCTGGCTTTAGATTCGTGGTTACCAACGGTTCAAGGGTAGCTTCTTTACTATCTGTCTAAATTAACTCTCTTATTAAGCTATTATAAACACATTCTGATGATTCTTTCTCTCCCTTATTCTTCCTCCTCCATTCTTTATATGTTAGGTGTTTTATTCTTTAGTCTTTTGTGTTTCCTTTGACTTCTTTTGTGGATAGTTGATTTTATTTTTTGCCTTTAATTAGTATTTGGTTGGTCTGTTTTCTTTGCTGTGAATTTATTTTCTCTGATGACACCTATTTAGCCTTAGGCGTGCTTCCATCTAGAGCAGTCCCTTTAAAATATCCTGTTGAGGTGTTTTGTGGGAAGCAGATTCCCTCAACTTTTGCTTGCCTGGAAATTGTTTAATCTCTCCTTCAAATTTAAATGATAATCATGCTGGATACAGTATTCTTGGTTCGAGGCCCTTCTGTTTCATTGCATTAAATATATCATGCCATTCTCTTCTGGCCTGTAAGTTTTCTGTTGAGAAGTCTGATGATAGCCTGATGGGTTTTCCTTTGTAGGTGATCTTTTTTCTCTCTCTGGCTGCCTTTAATACTCTTTCCTTGTCTTTGATCTTTGGCATTTTAATTATTATATGTCTTGGTGTTGTTCTCCTTGGGTCCCTTTTGTTGGGAGATCTGTGGGCTTCCATGGTCTGAGAGACTATTTCCTTCCCCAGCTTGGTGAATTTTTTCAGCAATTATTTCTTCGAAGACACTTTCTATCCCTTTTTCTCTCTCTTCATCTTCTGGTACCCCTATAATGCAAATATTGTTCCATTTGGATTGGTCACACAGTTCTCTTAATATTCTTTCATTCGTAGAGATCCTTTTATCTCTCTCTGCCTCAGCTTCTCTGTATTCCTGTTCTCTGATTTCTATTCCATTGACAGTCTCTTGCACCTTGTCCAGTCTGCTCTAAAACTTTCTGTTGATTGTTTCATTTCTGTTATTTCCCTCTGGACTTCATCCCTTAGCTCTTGCATATTTCTCTGCAGCTCCATCACCATGGTTATGACTTTTTTTTTCAATTCTTTTTCTGGAAGATTGGTCATATCTATCTCACCAGGCCCTCTGTCATGGGTTGTCTGAGTGATTTTTGGCTAGGCCAGATTCTTCTGCCTTTTCATGGCAATAGAAGTGGTCGCAGGCAGGTGGCACATGTGTCAGCTGGGAGAACAAAGGCCCTTCCTGCTTGTTGGTTGCCTTGCCCTTCTCTGCTGCCTGTGCCATCTACCCGCACACTGGGAGCAGTCTCTGGGATAATCTCCTGAGCTGCCCTGGGTGGGGCTGTCCTCGGGATAGCCTAGCGCACTGCAGGGTTCGCAGCCGCGCCAGTTGTGTTGTCCTGTGAGAACGGTGCGTCTTCCTGCCTTCTGGAGCTTGCTCCAGGTTCCGCTGCCTGTGCTGGTTACCCGCACACTGGGTCCAGTCTCTGGGATAATCTCCTGAGCTGCCTGGGCGTGGTGGCCCTCAGGATTGCGTAGCGTACTGTGGGGGGTGGTAGATGCGCCGGTTGTGTTCTCCTGCAAGAATGGCACTCCTTCGTGCTTTCTGGAACTTGTTCCAGCTTCCTCTGTCTGTGCTGGGCAGCTGCACGCCGGTGGCAGCCTCCGGGTCTGCCCCGGTTAGTTGTGTGCTGGGAGGAGACTGTGTGGTTGCTGTGGGTGGAGCTGTTCTCCCTCCGCATGTGTGGCGGTTCAGCCGGTTTGCTTGCAGCGCTGGCTGGGGGGAATGAATGGCAGGCTGCTTATCGCTGTGATGGGCTTCAGGACTGCATTACCCCTCAGGGGGTTAGGGAACCTGAAGTTACTCACGATTCCCAGCCTGCTGGGCTGAGTGTGCTTGTAGGATTTTGTCCAGCTGTTGAGCCCTTGTCCCTTTGAGACTTTTAAAAAGCACCCGCTTTTCTTTTATCCCAGGGGAGCTGGCTGTGGGGACCCGCTCGCAGTCTCCATCTTGGATTTTGCTTTTCCGTTTCTCTAATATCTGGTACACCATGCAGTGTGTCTGTGTTCCTGGTGTAGATCACCAGGGCTGGTTATTTAGCAGTCCTGTGCTTCCACTCCCTCCCCACTCTGATTCTTTTCCTCCTGTGGGTAAGCTGTGGTGGGGGAGTGCTCAGGTCCCGCCAGGTTATGGCTTTGTATCTTACCCTTTTCGTGAGAGGCTGAGTTCTCGCCGATTTAGACGTAGCCTGGCTGTTGTACTGTATCTTCTGGTCTCTCTTTTAGGAATAGTTGTAATTGTTGTATTTTCAAAAATATAAATGGGTTTGGGAGGAGATTTCCACCGCCCTAGTCATGCCGCCATCTTGAGCCCCTCTCTCCAGGGAGTAAGTTTTAATGGTCTGGTTAGATGAAACAAGCAAATTTCATTAACCAAAAACCTAATCCTAAGCAAGGCCCAAAATCTCTTAAATTCAATGAAGGCTGAAGGAGGGGAGGAACATGCAGAAGAAAAGTTGGAAACTAGCAGAGGTTGGTTCATTTCATGAGGTTTAAGGAAAGATGCCATCTCCATAACCTAAAAGTGTAAGGTGAAGCAGCACCTGTTGATGTAGAAGCTGCATTATTATTAAAAGATCTTGCTAAGATAATTGATGCAGACGGCTACTCCAAACAACAGATTTTTCAATGTAGATGAAACAGCCATCTATTGGAAGAAGATGGCATCTAGGACTTTCATAGTTAGGAGAAGTCAGTGGCTGGCTTCAAAGGACAAGCTGACTCTCTTGTTAGGGGCTAATGTAGCTGACAACTGAAAGTTTAAGCCAATGCTTATTTACCTTTCAGAAAATCCTAGGGCCCTTAAGAATTATGCTAAATTTACTCAGCCTGTGCTCTCAAAATGAAACAGCAAAGTCTGGATGACAGCACATCTGTTTACAGCATGCTTTCCTGAATATTTTAAGCCCACTGTTGAGACCTACTACTAAGAGAAAAGGATTCCTTTCAAAACATTGCTGCTCATTGACAATGCACCTGGTTACCCAAGAGCTCTGATAAGAGATGTGCAATGAGATTAATGTTGTTTTCATATCTGTTGTTTTCACATCCATTCTGCAGCCTATGGATCAGGTTGTCATTTTGACTTTCAAATCTTACTATTCAGGAAGTATATTTCATAAGACTTTGGCTGCCATAGCTAAAGATTCTTCTGATGGATCTGGACAAAGTAAGTTGAAAACATTCTGGAAAGGATTCACTGTTCAAGATGCCATTTGTGAGAAATGTCCTAGAGAACATTTGTGATTTGTGGGAGGAGGTCAAAATACCAACATAAACAGGAATTTGGAAGAAGTTGATTCCAGTCCTCATGGATGACTTTAAGAGGTTTAAGGCTTCAGTGGAGGAAGTATTTCCACCACTGCAGATAAGGAAATAGCAAGAGAGCTAGAATAAGAAGTAGAGCCTGAGATGTGACTGAATTGGCTGCACTCTCAGCATAAAATTTTAATGTATGAGGAGTTGCTTCCTATGGATGAGCAAAGAAAATAGTTTCTTGAGAGGGAATTTACTCCTGGTGAAGATGCTGTGAAGATTGTTGAAATGACTGCAGAAGATTTAGAATATTCCATAAAGTTAGTTGACAGAGCAGTTTCTGGGTTCAAGAGGATTGACTCCAGTTTTGAAGGAAGCTCTGCTTGGGTAAAATGCTATTGAATAGCCTCATATACTACAGAGAAATTGTTCATGAAAGGAAAAGTCAATCAATGCAGCAAACTTCATTGCTGTCTTACTGTAAGAAAATGCCTCAGCTACCCCAGGCTTCAGCAACTGCCACCCTGATCAGTCAGCAGCATTGAGGCAAGACTCTCCATCAGCAAAAAGACTACAACTTGCTGAAAGCTCAGATGACAGTTAGCATTTCTTAGCAATAAATTATTTCTAATCCTTTTTTTAAACATAATTCTATTGGATACTTAGTAGACTGCAGAATAGTGTAAACATAACTTTTATATGCACTGGGAGACCAAAAATTCTTTGACTTGCTTTACTGAAATATTTGCTTATTGCTCTATTTGCTTTATTGCCATGGTCTGTAATTGAACCAGCACTATCTCTGAGGTATATGCCTGTTCTGTTTTGTAGAGCCTTCAATATGTAATAGAGAAATCTCAGAGATTGTGGTACAGAAAATTTTAATACTGCAGAACATAATAAATAACTGGGATTGATAGTGCCCTCATGAAAGTTTCATAAGGTACCTGCAGTAGACTGCATTTTGGACCACTTCAAATGTTATATGCCTGTTACAGTTACATTCATTGATTCCCCGAGAGTGGCTTTTGAGTCACTGACTGTATCATCAAAAGAGCTTCTGTTGAGACAAGAAAGCCCCAAAGTAATAGGAAATCCCTTCTTAAGAATTGGAATTATCCTCTAAAACTTTATGTATTTTTACTATAAATGGCACTAATTACTTAATAGTAGCAATGATGAGGTACAAATTTCCAGATTGCATATTTTCTTTAAATCACAGCCTGATACTCTTTTTCTCTGGCTTAGGGTTACCACTACAGTCTACAAGCTGTTGCCTGCCTCATTTTATTTTATAGCTTTGTCTTATCCTATTGAATTTTAAGAATTTACTTAACTTTTCCTGATGAGATCCTTTACTTGTCCACTTCACATTTCCCAAGCAGGGTGATGTATTTAGTGCAAGAGCCATGAAGTTAATTTAGTAAGTAGCAGGACTTTTAAGAAATTTACTTTAAAGGACTTTTCACTTATTTTTAGTCATAGTTTTATACCAAGATAGTGACCTTGTGGTTAATTATGGCTCATAACAATCTCAAATGACCCTTTCCTGTTTAATAGTTGACAGATTTCCTTGGGTAATCCTCACAGTAATTTGGGCATAAGGAAACAACTCATAGTACCTCAAATTTGTGATGGCAGCATAGTATGTGGTAAGAGAAAGAACCACTTTTGACTGCAACTTTCAGGGTGGCCTTGGGCAAGTTACTTAAACTCTGAACTGCAGTTTTCTGTGCTTTCATCTGTAAAATGCAGATAATGTAAAATGTAAAAATGGTGATAATACCTGCCCTACTTACATCGTGGGATTGTTAGTGTCTTTGGTATGATTCTTTTACATGAAAGGAAGCTGTAAATATTTATAAAATCATCCTGTGCTGTGGTTTTTCTCTCTTCTTTATAATTTGGTGATTCTTATTATATAGTCTCGTGTTATGATTACTCTGCATGAGGACAAATAAAACTCAAGAAGCAAAGCAACTTGTTCACAATAATACGACATGTAACTAACTGAGTTTAAACTACAGTGTGGGCGTGTTAATCCTTAGAGTTGCAGCTTTTCAATAAATAGAGCCTTATAAAAAGTCTAAATTTTATGAAGAGCACAAAATATAAAGTGAGGAAGGCATTGTTGCTTCTTCACTCAAAGGTGAGATGTACCTTTAATGTTCATATGAGGGTGTCTGAAATCTTTTTAGGTTGGTCATGTGTTAGAAATAGACATAAGTTTTACCTTATAATCAATTTCATTATTTGCCATTCTTCTCATCTTATCAAAGCTTCTCTGGCTTTTAGAAGTTTTAACATTGTTCCCCTGTTATTTAGTTTTATAGCACGGCATTATACTCACTGCCTGTTCTTAGGTGACAAGAGTTGAGTTCTGAAGGGGGGAGAATAGAATTTATGAGAATAACAATTGGAATACCAACTCATATTTATGAGATTAGGTATTCATTTCATTCTTTTCTCTTGGCATTTCACAATCCATTTTGTAAGGTTGGTTTTCATACTCTAAGAATATTCCACTTAGGATTTGAGGCAACCTTTTTTTTTAATAGTTTATTTTGGAATCATTAATCTACAATTACATGTGCAATATTATGGTGATTAAACTACCCACTTCATCAGGTCCCCCCCACCAGCCCCATTACAGTCACTGTCCATCAGCGTAGTGAGATGCTATAGAATCACTACTTGTCTTCTCTGAGTTGTACAGCCCTCCCCGTGCCCCCCCTACACTATATCTGCTAATAGTAATGCCCCTTTTCCCCCCTTGTACCTCCCTTCCCACCCATCCTCCCCAGTCCCTTTCCCTTTGGTAACTATTAGTCTGTTCTTGGGTTCTGTGAGTCTGCTGCTGTTTTGTTCCTTCAGTTTTTTCCTTGTTTTTATACTCCACATATGAGTGAAATCATCTGATATTTGTCTTTTTCGGCTTGGCTTATTTCACTGAGCATAATACCCTCTAGCTCCATCCATGTTGTTGCAAATGGTAGGATTTGTTTTCTTATGGCTGAATAATATTCCATTGTGTATATGTACCACATCTTCTTTATCCATTCATGTACTGATGGACACTTAGGTTGCTTCCATTTCTTGGCTATTGTAAATTGTGCTGCGATAAACATAGGGGTGCATATGTCTTTTTCAAACTGCGCTGCTGCATTCTTAGGGTAAATTCCTAGAAGTGGGATTCCTGGGTCAAATGGTATTTCTATTTGGAGTTTTTTGGGGAACCTCCATACTGCTTTCCACAATGGTTGAACTAATTTGCATTCCCACCAGCAGTGTACGAGGGTTCCCTTTTCTCCACATCCTCGCCAACATTTGTTGTTGTTTGTGTTTTGGTTGTTGGCCATCCTCACTGGTGTGAGGTGATATCTCATTGTGGTTTTAATCTGCATTTCTCTGATGATTAGCGATGTGGAGCATCTTTTCATGTGCCTGTTGGCCACCTGAGTTTCTTCTTTGGAGAAGTGTCTATTCATGTCCTCTGCCCATTTCTTAATTGGATTATTTACTTTATGTTTGTTGAGCTGCGTGAGTTCTTTATATATTTTGGGTGTCAACCCCTTATTGGATACGTCATTTATGAATATATTCTCCCATACTGTAGTATGTCTTTTTGTTCTACTGATAGTGTCCTTTGCTGTACAGAAGCTTTTCAGCTTGATATAGTCCCACTTGTTCATTTTTGCTTTTGTTTCCCTTGCTCAGGGAGATATGTTCATAAAGAAGTTGCTCATGTTTATGTCCAAGAAATTTTTGCCTATTTTTTTTCTAAGAGTTTTATGGTTTCATGACTTACATTCAGGTCTTTGATCCATTTTGAGTTTACTTTTGTGTATGGGGTTAGACAGTAGTCCAGTTTCATTCTCTTACATGTGTCCAGTTTTGCCAACATCAGCTGCTGAACAGACGGTCATCTCCCCATTGTATATACAAGGCTCCTTTATCAAATATTAATTGACTGTATATGTTGGGTTAATATTTGGATTTTCTATTCTGTTCCACTGGTCTGTGGGTCTGTTTTTGTGCCAATACCATATTGTCTTGATTACTGTGGCTTTGTAGTAGAGCTTGAAGTCAGGGAGCGTAATTCCCCCTGTTTTATTCCTCCTTCTCAGGATTGCTTTGGCTATTCGGGGTCTTTTGTGGTTCCATATGAATTTTAGAATTATTTGTTCCAATTCATTGAAGAAAGCTATTGGTATTTTGATAGGGATTGCGTTGAATCTATAGATTGCTTTAGGTAGTATAGCCATTTTGACAATATTTATTCTACCTGGCCAAGAGCATGGGATGAATTTCCATTTGTTAGTGTCCTCTTTAATTTCTCTTAGGAGTGTCTTGTAGTTTTCAGAGTACAGGTCTTTCACTTCCTTCGTTAGGTTTATTCCTAGGTATTTTATTCTTTTTGATGCCATTGTGAATGGAATTGTTTTTCTGATTTCTCTTTCTGTTAGTTCATCGTTAGTGTATAGGAAAGCAACAGATTTCTTTGTGTTAATTTTGTATCCTGCAACTTTGCTGAATTCAGATACTAGTTCTAGTAGTTTTGGAGTGGAGTCTTTAGGGTTTTTTATGTACAATATCATGTCATCTGAAAATAGTGACAATTTGACTTCTTCTTTACCAATCTGGATGCCTTGTATTTCTTTGTTTTGTCTGATTGCTATGGCTAGGATCTCCAGTACTATGATGAATAACAGTGGAGAGAGTGGGCATCCCTGTGTTGTTCCCGATCTCAGATGAAAAGCTTTCAGCTTCTTGCTGTTAAGTGTGATGTTAACTGTCGGTTTGTCATATATATCCTTTATGATGTTGAGGTACTTGCCCTTTATACCCATTTTGTTGAGAGTTTTAATCATGAATGGATGCTGAATTTTGTGAAATGCTTTTTCAGAATCTATGGATATGATCATGTGGTTTTTGTTCTTTTTGTTGATGTGGTGGATGATGTTGATGGATTTTCGATTGTTGAACCATCTTTGCATCCCTGGGTTGAATCCCAGTTGATCATGGTGTATGACCACTTGATGTATTTTTGAATTCAGTTTGCTAATATTTTGTTGAGTATTTTTGCATCTACGTTCATCAGCGATATTGGTCTGTAATTTTCTTTTTTGGTGAGGTCTTTGCCCGGTTTTGGTATTAGAGTGATGCTGGCTTCATATTGGAAGTATTCCCTCCTCTTCTATTTTTTGGAAAACTTTAAGGAGAATCGGTGTTATTTCTTCTCTATACATCTGGTAGAATTCAGAGGTGAATCCATCAAGCCCGGGGGTTTTGTTCTTGGGTAGTTTTTTGATTACCAATTCGATTTCGACACTGGTGATTGGTCTGTTTAGTTTTTCTGTTTCTTGCTTGGTCAGTCTTGGAAGGTTGTATTTTTCTAAGAAGTTGTCCATTTCTTCTATGTTTTCCAGCTTGTTAGTATATAGATTCTCATAATATTCTCTTATGATTCTTTTTATTTCTGTGGGGTCCGTCGTGATTTTTCCTTTCTCATTTCTGATTGTGTTTATGTGTGTAGATTCTCTTTTTCTCTTAATGAGTCTGGCTAGGGGTTTATCTATTTTGTTTATTTTTTCAAAGAACCAGCTCTTGGTTTTATTGATTTTTTCTATTGTTTTATTCTTCTCAATTTTATTTATTTCTTCTCTAATCTTTATTATGTCCCTCCTTCTGGTGACTTTGGGCCTCATTTGTTCTTCTTTTTCCAATTTCAGTAATTGTGTCTTTAGACTATTCATTTGGGAATGTTCTTCCTTCTTTAAATAGGCCTGGATTGCAATATACTTTCCTCTTAGAACTGCCTTTGCTGCGTCCCACAGAAGTTGTGGCTTTGTGTTGTTGTTGTCATTAGTCTCCATATATTCTTTGATTTCTGTTTTGATTTGGTCGTTAACCCATTGATTAATTAGGAGAGTGTTGTTAAGTCTCCATGTATTTGTGAGCCTTTTTGATTTCTTTCTAAAATTTATTTCTAGTTTTATACCTTGGTGATCTGAGAAGTTGGTTGGTAGGATTTCAATATTTTTGAAATTACTGAGGTTCTTTTTGTGGCCTAGTATGTGGTCTATTCTGGAAAATGTTCCATGTGCACTTGAGAAGAATGTGTATCCTGTTGCTTTTGGGTGTAGAGTTCTGTAGATGTCTGTTAGGTCCATCTGTTCTAGTGTGTTGTTCAGTGCCTCTGTGTCTTTACTTATTTTCTGTCTGGTTGATCTGTCCTCTGGAGTGAGTGGTGTGTTGAAGTCTCCTAAGATGAATGCATTGCTGTCTATTTCCTCCTTTAATTCTGTTAGTATTTGTCTCACATATGCTGGCGCTCCTGTGTTGGGTGCATATATATTTATAATGGTTATATCTTCTTGTTGGACTGACCCCTTTATCATTATGTAATGTCCTTCTTTATCTTTTGCTACTTTCTTCGTTTTGAAGTCTATTTTGTCTGATACAAGTACTGCCACACGTGCTTTTTTCTCTTTGTTGTTTGCATAAAATAACTTTTTCCATCCCTTCACTTTTAGTCTGTGTATATCTTTGGATTTGAGGTGAGTTTCTTGTAGGCAGCATATAGATGGGTCTTGCTTTTTTATCCATTCTGTTACTCCGTGTCTTTTGATTGGTGCATTCAGTCCATTTACATGTAGGGTGATTATTGATAGATATGTACTTATTGCCATTGCTGGCTTTAGATTCGTGGTTACCAAGGGTTCAAGGGTTGCTTCTTTACTATCTAACAATGTAACTTAACTTTCTTGTTAAGTTATTGTAAACACAGTCTGATGTTTCTTTATTTCTCTCCCTTCTTATTCCTCCTTTCCATTCTTTCTATAATAGGTGTTTTATTCTTTGCCTTTAGTTAGTGTTTGAATGGTCTGCTTTCTTTGCTATGATTTTATTTTCTCTGGTGATATCTTTTTAGCCTTAGGTGTGCTTCTATCTAGAGCAGTCCATTTAAGATATCCTGTAGTGGTGGTTTATGAGAGGCAAACTCTCTTAACTTTCGTTTGTCTGGAAATTGTTTAATCCCTCCATCATATTTAAATGATAATCGTGCTGGATACAATATTCTTGGTTCGAGGCCCTTCTGTTTCATAACGTTAAATATATCATGCCATTCTCTTCTGGCCTGTTAGGTTTCTGTTGAGAAGTCTGATGATAGTCTGATGGGTTTTCCTTTGTAGGTGATCTTTTTTCTCTCTCTAGCTGCCTTTAATACCCTGTCTTTATCTTTGATCTTTGCCATCTTAATTATTATGTGTCTTGGTGTTGTCTTCCTTGGGTCCCTTGTGTTGGGAGATCTATGAGCTTTGGTGGACTGTGAGACTACTTCCTTCCCCAGGGAGGGAAAGTTTTCAGCAATTATTTCTTCAAAGACACTTTCTATCCCTTTTTCTCTCTCTTCTTCCTCTGGTACTCCTATAATGCGAATATTGTTCCGTTTGGATTGGTCACACAGTTCTCTTAATATTCTTTCATTCCTAGAAATCCTTTTATGTATCTCTGCCTCAGCTGCTCTGTACTCCTCTTCTCTGTTTTCTATTCCATTAACAGTCTCTTGCATCTCATCTATTCTGCTGTTAAGCTTGTTGATCACTTGTCTGATTTCTGCATTGTCTTTCCTCAGTTCCCTCACTTCCTCCCTCAGTTCTTGCACATTTCTCTGTAGGTCCATCAGCATGGTTATGACTTTTATTCTGAATTCTTTTTCATGAAGACTGTGCATTTCCATCCCTTCAGACTCCCTCTCTGGGGTTGTCTGTTTGATTTCGGTCTGAAGCATATTCCTCTGTCTTTTCATGGCTGTAGAATTGGTCACTGATAGTTGCCACGTATGTCAGCTGGGCTCTTTAAGACTTTAAAAAGAGAAGAAAAAAAAGAGAAAAAAAAAGAAAAAAAGAAGAAAGAAAGAAAGAAAGAAAGAAAAAAAAAGAAAAAGGAAAGAAAAGAAAAAACAAAAAAAAACAAAAAAAACAAAACAAAAAAAACAAAAAAAAATGCCCACCGGACGTGGATTCTGTGGGAATGCTGTAGGTGGCGCTATTGCCCCACTATTCCACAGCTGTGACTGCGCCGCTCCGCAGGGCCCTTTATCGCTCTGGCAGGGGTGGGAACGAATAGTAGGCTGTTGATCTCAGTGAGAAGTGTAAGTATGGCTACGCCTCCTGAGTCGCCAGCTAAGGCGTCTGAAACTCCCCCGGACTCCCAGCCTGCTGGGCTGAGTGTGCTGGGGCGATCTGGCTCCTCTGCTGGGCTCCTGTCTCTTTAAGACGGCTGAAGAAAGTGCGCGTTTTTTTTTTTCCACTTCCTGGGAGCCGGGTGCAAGCACCCTGGCACGTTCCCCGCTCAGATCCTGCCCCTCTGTCTCTCCAATCTCCGGTGCACTGCGCAATGTGGGTCAGCGTTCCCCGCGCAGATCACTGGGGCTGGCTACTTCGCGGGGTGTAGTTCTACTCCCTCCCGGCTCTGAATCCTCTCCTCCTGCCGGTGCGCTGGGGTGGGGGAGTGCTTGGGTCCCGCTGGGTCGCGGCTCCGTATATTACCCGCCTCTTGGGGTGCCGAGTCCTCTCGGGTGTAGCTGCACGCTGTGCCCTTTCCTGTGTATTCTCGTCTCTCTTTTAGGAATAGATGTATTTGCTGTGTTTTCATAGATAAATATAGTGTTGGGAGGAGATTTCTGCTGCCCTGCTCACACCGCCATCTTCCCGGAAGTCAAGCTATTTCTAGTTTTTACCTTTGTGATCTGAGAAGTTGATTGGTAGAATTTCAGTATTTTTGACCTTACTGAGGTTCTTTTTGTGGCCTAGCATGTGGTCTATTCTGGAAAATGTTCCATGTGCACTTGAGAGGAATGTGTATCCTGTTGTTTTCAAGGGTGTAGAGTTCTGTAGATGTCTGTTAGGTCCATCTGTTCTAGTGTGTTGTTCAGTGCCTCTGTGTCTTTACTTATTTTCTGTCCGGTTGATCTGTCCTTTGGAGTGAGTGCTGTGTTTGAAGTCACCTAAAATGAATGCATTGCTGTCTATTTCCTCCTTTAATTGTTAGTATTTCTTTCACATATGCCGGCACTCTCGTGTTGAGTGCATATATATTTATAATGGTTATATCCTCTTGTTGGATTGACGCCTTTTATCATTATGTAATGTCCTCCTTTATCTCTTGCTACTTTATTTGTTTTGAAGTGTATTTTGTCTGATACAAGTACTGCCACACCTGCTTTTTTTCCTTGTTGTTTGCATGAAATATCTTTTTCCATCCCTTCACTTTTAGTCTGTGTATATCTTTGGGTTTGAGGTGAGATTCTTGTAGGCAGCATATAGATGGGTCTTGCTTTTTTATCCATTGTATTACTCTGTGTCTTTTGATTGGTGCATTCAGTCCATTTACATTTAGGGTGATTATCAGTAGATATGTACTTATTGCCATTGCTGGCTTTAGATTCGTTGTTACCAAAGGTTCAAGGGTTGTTTCTTTACTATCTAACAATCTAACTTAATTTTCTTGTTAAGTTATTGTAAACACAGTCTGATGTTTCATTTCTCTCCCTTCTTATTCTTCCTCCTCCGTTCTTTATATACCGTTTTATTCTTTGCCTTTAATTAGTATTTGGATGGTCTGCTTTCTTTGCTATGATTTAATTTTCTCTGATGACATCTTTTTAGGCTTAGGACTGCTTCCCTCTAGAGCAGTTCTTTTAAGATGTCTTGTAGAGGTGATTTATTTGAGGCAAATTCTCTCAGCTTTCACTTGTCTGGAAATTGTTTAATCTCTCTGTCATATTTAAATGATAATCCTGCTGGATATAATATTCTTGGTTTGAGGTCCTTCTGTTTCATTATATTAACTATATCATGCCATTTTCTTCTGGCCTGTATGGTTTCCTTTGAGATGTCTGATGATAGTCTGATGGGTTTTCCTTTGTAGGTGATCTGTTTTCTCTTTCTAACTGCCTTTAATACTCTGTCCTTATCTTTGATCTTTGCCATTTTAATTATTATGTGTTTTGGTGTTGTCTTCCTTGGGTCCCTTGTGTTGGGAGATCTGTGGTCTTCCGTGGACTGCGAGACTATTTCCTTCCCCAGCATGGGGAAGTTTTCAGCAATTATTTCTTCAAAGACACTTTCTATCCCTTTTTCTCTCTCTTCTTCCTCTGGTACTCCTATAATGCGAATATTGTTCCTTTTGGATTGGTCACACAGTTCTCTTAATATTCTTTCATTCCTAGAGATCCTTTTATCTCTCTCTGCCTCCACTGCTCTGTATTCCTATTCTCTGATTTCTATTCCATTAACAGTCTCTTGCATCTCGTCCAGTCTGCTGCTAAGCCCTTTGATGGCTTGTCTCATTTCTGCATTGTCTTTCCTGAATTCCCTCACTTCCTCCCTCAGCTCTTGCACATTTCTCTGTAGGTCCATCAGCATGGTTATGACTTTTATTCTGAATTCTTTTTCAGGAAGATTGTGCATTTCCATCTCTTCAGTCTCCCTCTTTGGTGTTGTCTGGGTCTGGGTGAGCTTGGTCTGTACCATATTCCTCTGTCTTTTCATGGCGATAGAAGTGGTCGCTGGTAGGTGCCACGTATGTCAGCTGGGCTCTTTAAGAGTATATAAAAAAAAACAAAGGAAGAGAAAGAAAACAGAAAGGAAGAAAGAAAAGAAAAGAAAGGAAAAAAAAAACGCCCACCGTGAGTAGATTCTGAAAGGATGCTGTAGGTGGTGCTGTTGCTCCACTATTCCACAGCTGCGGTCACGCAGCTCCGCCGGGCCCTTTGTAGCTCCGGCCAGGGCGGGAACGAATGGGAGGCTGTTGTTGTCTATGTGAAGTTTCGGTGCGGCTACTTTTTCCCAGTCGCCAGCCAAGGGGTATGAAATTCCTCAGTGTGCTGGGATGATCCCGGGCCCTTGCCTCTTTAAGACTACCAAAAAAAGTGTGCGCTTTTCTTTTGTCCTGGGGAGCCTGCTGCAAGGACCCCACGCATTCCCAGCTCAAAACCTGCACCTTTCGCCTCTCCAATATCCGATACACCGCACGATGTGTGTCAGCACTCCCGGCGCAGATCACCAGGGCTGGTTATTTTGCGGGCCTGTATTTCCACTCCCTCCTGGCTCTGAATCCTCTCCTACTGCCGGTGTGCTGGGGTGGGGGAGTGCTCAGGTCCCGCCGGGTCGTGGCTCTGCATCTTACTCATCTCGTGGGGTGCCAATTCCTCTCAGGTGCAGATGCAGGCTGTGCGCTGTCCGATATCTTCTGGTCTCTCTTTTAGGAATAGTTGTATTTGCTGTATTTTCATAGATATATATGGTTTTGGGAGGAGATTTCTGCCACCCTGCTCATGCTGCCATCTTTCTGGAATTCTTCTGAGGCAACCTTTTAAACTGGTGGTATGTGAGTGCCTTGTCCTATTGGATTTCTGGATATTTCTTTTTTTGTTTGTTTGTTTTTTTAATCTAATTGTCAGTGTCAACTTTTCCCCTCATTCTATAACAACGCCAAAATCATTCACTTTGTGTTTTGGAGTATCTCTCCAACTCTCCTGGCTTGACCAGTTTCTTTTACTTATGTCCCAGCTCAGTGCTGGGAATTGTTATGCCTTTATATTCCAGGAAGATCTTATTCCTTTTGGGTATTAGACTGAAGGGGGGGAAATAGAAGCATTTGCATTTCCTGTTAAGTTTCAGTTTTTGGCCTCAAATAACTGAATTGGCAGTAAGGAATGGGAAAGACAGAAGGTTTTGTTTTGGTCCTGCCCTGACACGAACTACCTTTGCAGTGTTAAGTAAATCTAAATTCTGAGCTGTTTCATTTTCTGCAAAATAGGAGAAATATGATCTGACAATCCAAAACTTTTATTATTCTTAAAATGGACTGATTTTTTTTCATTTTATAGAACCAGTCCTCTGACTGAAAAAAAGTAATTACAATTGCCAATAAGCACTGATCCTTAGTGAAAAGGAATCTCAGATTATTTAAATCTGGTACTACAATAGCCCTGACAGATGTTTGTCCAATCTCTACTTGGATGTTTATTAAAAAAACAAAACAAAAAAAAACAGTGGTAATTCATGGTAATTGTAGAAACATGAAAATATAGCAGAATCTCAAAAAAATAAAGGCCATTTAAAATACCATGACTTAAAATCAGAGTTAAAATTTTGGTGTATGTAATTAAGTGTGCTGATTCTGAAATCAGACTGCTGGGGTTTGAAGTTCACCACTGCTTATTACTACCCCTTGGCCAAGTTACTTTTTTTTTTTTGAGACTTCAACACACTTTTTTTTATTTAAGTATGGTTGATATACAATCTTACATTGGTTTCAAGTATACAACATGGTGGTTCAACAGTTACCCATTTATTAAATCCTCACCCCCACTAGGGTGGTTACTGTCAACATAGGAAGATGTTATAGAATCATTGATATATTCTCCATGCTGTACTACCATCCCCATGACCAACTTGTATATGATAATTTTTATGCCCCTTTATCTCCCTCACCTTCCCCACCCACCCACTCCAACCCCTTCCCCATGGTAACCACCAATCATTTCTCAGTGTCTATGAGTCTAGTGCTATTTTGTTCATTTTGTTTTGCTTTGTTTTTATATTCCACAAATAAGTAAAATCATATGGTATTTGTCTTCTCTGCCTAGCTGTTTCACTTAGTATAATAACCCTCTAGGTCCATCCATGTTGTCGCAAATGGCAGGATTTCTTTTTTTTATAGACTGAATAATATTCGGTTGTGTATATACCACATCTTTATCCATTCATCTATTGATGTACACTTAGGGTGCTTCCATAACTTAACTGTTGTAAATAATGCAGTGATAAGCATAGGGGTTCATATATCTTTTTGAATCAGGGATTTTGTTTTCTTTGGGTAAATTCCTTGAAGTGGAATTACTGGGTCATATGGTATTTCTATTTTTAGTTTTTTGAGGAACCTCCATACTGCTTTCCACAGTGGCTCCACCAATTTACATTCCCACCAACAGTGTAAAAAGGTTCCCCTTTTCTCCACATTCTTGCCAACACTTGTTTTTTTTTTTTTCTCTTTTGGATAGTGGCCATTCTAACTGGTGTGAGGTGATACCTCATTGTGGTTTTGATTTGCATTTCCCAGATGATTAGCAATGTGGAGCACTTTTCATGTTTCTGTTGGCCATCTGTATTTCTTCTTTGGTGAAATTTCTGTTCAGGTCCTCTACCCATTTTTTAATAGGATTATTTGTTTTTTTTGGTGTTAAGTTGTGTGAGTTCTTTGTATAGTCTGAATGTTAGCCCTTTTCAGATACGTCATTTGGAAATACCTTCTCCTATTTAATAGGTTACCTTTGATTTTGTTGCTGGCTTCCTTTGCTGTGCATTTCCTGGCCCCACTGAACATGTTACTTTGATGTAATCCCATTTGTTTATTTTTGCTTTTGTTGCCCTTGCCTGAGGAGACAGATCCAAAAAATATTGCCAAGACCAGTGTCCCAGAGTTTGCTGCATGTGTTTTCTTTTAGGAGTTTTATGGTGTTAGGTCTTACATTTTGGTCTTTAATCCATTTTGAGTTTGTTTTTGTATATGGTGTAAGAAGGCGGTCCAATTTCATTTCTTTGCATGTAGCTTTACAGTTTTTTCAATACTATTTGTTGAAGAGACTTTCTTTTCCCCCATTGTATTTTCTTGCCTCCTTTTCCATTGGTTAAATGGCTTGACAACTTCATGTGGGTTTATTTCTGGACTCTCTATTATGTTCCACTCATCTGTGTGTCTGTTTTGTGTCAGTACCATATTGTTTTGATTACCATAGCTTTGTAGTATAATTTGTAATAAGGGAGTATGATACCTCCTTCCACCTTTCTTATTCTTTCTCAAGATACTTTGGCTTTAAAAGAAGAAAGAAAAACAAAAGATAAAAAAAACCTTCGGTTTTTTGGGGTTGATTTCCCTCACAAACTCTGTTTGGGTTCTCTGACCCGATTCCAATGCATGTGTGTGTGTCCATGCACAACACCAGGTAGTTCTCAAACACCAGCAGCCTGTCCAAGAACTCAGATCAATTCAGATGCTATCTGCCCAAAGACAGGACCAGATTCCCCAGGTTAAGGGCTCTGTCCTCCAAGACTGCTCTCCCCAACGCCATACACCAGTCACAAGCCCCAGGCTGTTACCTGTGCTTCTGACCAAACAGCTACAGATTGGAGATTCCAGTGACCTTCCCCTTAGGTTCAGTTAATTTGCTAGAGCTATTCATAGATCTCAGGAAAATACTTATATTTACCAGTTTAATAAAAGATCTTGTAAAGAATTTGTTAGTAGCCAAATGAAGAGATACATAGGGCATGGGTTTTTGTGAGAGTTTCATTGCATAGTTGTGATTGAGTAAATCAGTGGTCACTGGCTGATTCAACCTCCAGCCCCCACTCTTGGGTGGGGTCCAAAAGTCTCTCATTAACATGACAAGACTCCCATTTCACTTTAAGGCTCTGAAGTGTTTTCAGGAACTATCGGTGAAGACCAGATATACCTGGGAAATATATATTTGGTCATCTGAGTGACCAAATATGTATTTCTTATAATTCATTGTATCTCAGGGGTCTTTTGTGGTTTCTTACATTATTCTAGTTCTATGAAAAATAACATTGGTATTTTGATAGGGACTGCATTGAATCTATAGATTACTTTGGGTTGTAGGGACATTTTAATAGTATTCTTCTAATCTGTAAGCAAGGTTTTTTAGTGAGTAGCAGGAGCCATGAGCTTTATGGAAGAGTGGGAAGAGTAGAAAAGTTTGGAATTTGACCTCCTTGACTCTTCATTGTTCCTAATTTTATCCTCTATAACTCTTCACAATAATTTTGTCCCTTTATTTAAAAAATATTTGAAGACAGATGTTAGGTACTCCTTAAGGTTTTTTTTTTTTTGGCTGGGGGAATATTCATTCAGCCATTTCTTATATGACATATTTTCAAGACATTTCACCATCCTGGTTGTTTCTTTTTGGTGCAGTGGTGGTTGTAACTCCAGGAGAAGGGGGTTCCCAACCCAGGGCAAGTTATTTATGAATTTGGTGAGACCAAATAAAGGCAAGGGAAAAAAGTTGTGGGTAAAAGGGGATTACTCCATTTATTCCTATGGCTGTCACAGACAGCTCAGTACACATGGCTAGCTCAAATGCACTCCCCAGGCTGGCAACAGGTTCTGCTCCCCAGGATGAGCTTAATCCTCCAGGATCACCGGGGACTCCATGGCTTCTCAGTTCCTCCTCTCCCCCACTGCACTCCAAGCTCCTTGCTCCCATGCTCCTAGCACTTGGAGGAACTCTGTGGGTGGGTCTCTGGTGACTGGCAGACACCTGACCAATTATGTACCAGGAACACAGGGTTAGCAGAGAATGGGAGTTTTCTCTCTACACCATCCCGGGGCAGGTACTCCTATAACTAACCAGCAGCTCTGTTGCTCACATACTCTTCTATCAACTTGTCTATTGTATGTAGTGCACTTTCTTTCTTAAATATCCTTATCAGTGCTGAGCTCTGTGGGAGGGAAGAGGAGGGACAGCTGGTACAGACACATTAGTTCTTTTAGAAATGCCAGTTTTACCAGATCACTCAAGATTCCTGTTGAAAGTATAGATTTCTTGGCCCCACTGAAAATCAAAGAGTTCTAGAGTTTCAACTCACCTATGGATGATGGGTTGTAGTTTTTAAAATCTCAGATCATTTTGATATAAAGGTGGGTTTGAGAATTGCTGTGGGATATGCAGGGAGGCTTCAGTTTCTGGGTCACAGTACAGTTATTTATACTGTTGCAATAAGAAAAACTGGATGAAATTTCAAATTTTGCTATAAAATATATTGGAGGGCTGTAGAAGTAATGAGGACTAGGTGAATTAAAATTCGGGAGATAGATGAGGACAGGATTGCTGACATTTGCTGATTTTGGACACAGACTAAAGAAAATGATGAACCAGAGTGAGCTGAGTCTTACTAAAACTGCCCTGACATAGTTTTAATTCCTGAATGGACTGAAGTGATCAGCCTATCTCATCCCTTTTGCCTAATAGAGTAAATGGAGAACTCTAACTGGGAAGTTATGTTCTGGAATTTCTGAAGTTTTCATTTACAATATCCAGCATACAATGAAGAGTTTTAAAAAATTTGAAAAGGTGGAAAACTGATTCACAATAGGAAGAAAATAAACTATAGAAATAGACCCATAGGTAATTGAAATTAGCAAAGACTTTAAAATAAAATAATATGCTAAAGAAAATATTGGAAAAGATGGATGAAGTGTATAAAATGTGAAAATTTAAAAAATATAGAGAACTAGAATCCATACGAAGAAATTAAATGGATATTCTAGGAATCAAAAGCACAATATATTTAAAGGCTTTAATTTATATGCTAATTAGAAAACTGGTACAGGACTCTTACTGCACCTCTCTGCCCTACTCTTCATTTTTCTTAAAAAAAGTGGGAAAACAGGTCAATTGGATACATACTGTTTAAGTTCCATGAGGGTAGAGATTATATCTGTCTTGTTCCCTGCTGTATTCCCAGGGTTTAGAAAAGTGCTTGGCACATTAAAAACAAAACAACCTAGAACAACAAAAAGCTCATACTATATGAAATTAATTATTCATTGGATGGATTTAATAGCAGACTGCACAGAACAGAAGACAAGATTAAAAACTTTGAGACAATTCAATAGAAAATATCCAGTTTGAAGTGTAGGAAGAAAAAAGAATGGAAAAAATGTAACAGAACATAATAGACATGTAAAATACTGATAAAAAGTCATATAATGTGTAATTGCAGACAGAAGAACAGAAGAGTTATTACCATGGAGCAAATATTTGAAAAGATAATAGTAAGACATTTTCCAAAACTGATGAAAGTGTCAGCCCATAGATTGATATAGTTTAGTAAACCCGTAACAGGATAAAGTACACTTAGACATATCTTAATTGAACTTTTGAAAACTAGAGACAAAGAGAAACTCTTAAAAGCAACTGGGAGGAAAAAAAAGACACATTACTTTCAAGGACCAATAGTATAACTGATGGCTAACTTTTGAACACAATTGGGGAAACTGAGAAATAATGGAAAGAAATTTTTAAAGTGTAAAAGGAAAAAAAAAAGCCAAGTTAGAATTCGATTCCCAGCAGAAATATCCTTCATGAAAAAGGTGAAGGAAAGATATTTTTAGATGGACAAAAACTGAGAGTATTAATCATCACAGACCTCTGTAAAAATTACTAAAGGAAGTTTTTCATTCAGGCAGAAGGACAGTGTCTCAAGTGGAAGGATATACTACAGGAAATAATGAAAAACATCTAACTAGGTGTAATATGGGTAAATATACACTTAGTGTGAAAAAATATACAAAAATATGCCTCTGCTCTTAGGAACTAAACTGAAAATATATTTTTAATTTATTTTAAAAAAATTTTATAAGGTATTATTGATATATACTCTTATGAAGTTTTCACATGAAAAAACAATGTGGTGACTTTTACCCATATTACCAAGTCCATTCCCCAATGCAGTCACTGTCCATCAGTGTAGTAAGATGCCACAGATTCACTGTTTGCCTTCTCTGTGCTACATTGTTTTCTCTGTGATTCCCCACACCATGTATACTAAACATAATACCCCTCAATTCCCTTCTCTGGCCCTCCCCACCCACCTTCCCACACCCCTCCGCTTTGGTAACCACTAGTCCCTTCTTGGAGTCTGTGAGACTGCTACTATCTTGTTCCTTCACTTTTGCTGCGTTGTTATACTTCACAAATGAGGGAAATCATTTGGCACTTGTCTTTCTTCACTGAACTTATTTTACTGAGCATAACATTCTCCAGCTACATCCATGTTGTTGCAAGTGGTAGGATTTGTTTTCTTCTTATGGGTGAATAATATTCCATTGTGTATATGTACCACATTTCTTTATCCATTCATCTTCTGATGGACACTTAGGTTGCTTCCATTTCTTGGCTATTGTAAATAGTGCTGTGATAAACATAGGGGTGCATATATCTTCATGAATCTGAGAAGTTGTATTCTTTGGGTAAATTCCAAGGAGTGGGATTCCCGGGTCAAATGGTATTTCTATTTTTAGTTTTTTGAGGAACCTCCATATTGCTTTCCACAATGGTTGGACTAGCTTACATTCCGACCAGCAGTGTAGGAGGGTTCCCCTTTCTCTGCATCCTCACCGGCATTTGTTGTTGTTTGTCTTTTGGATGCTGGCCATCCTAATTGGTGTGAGGTGATGTCTCATTGTGGTTTTAATTTGCATTTCCCTGATGATTAGTGATATGGAGCATCTTTTCATGTGTCTGTTGGCCATCTGAATTTCTTCTTTGGAGAATTGTCTCTTCATATCCTCTGCCCATTTTTTAATCGGATTATTTGCTTTTTTGGTGTTGAGGTGTGTGAGTTCTTACATATATTGGATGTTAACCCCTTGTCGGATATGTCATTTACAAATGTATTCTCCCATACTGTAGGATGCCTTTTTGTTCTATTGTTGGTGTCCTTTGCCATACAGAAGCTTTTTAGTTTGATGTACTCCCATGTGTTAATTTTTGCTTTTGTTTCCCTTGCTCAGTGAGGTGCGTTCAGGAAGAAGTTGCTCATGCTTCTATTCAGGAGATTTTTGCCTATGTTGTCTTCTAAGAGTTTAATGGTTTCATGACTTATATTCAGGTCCTTTGATCCATTTCGAGTTTACTTTTGTTTATGTGGTTAAACAGTAATCCAGTTTCATTCTCTTGCATGTAGCTGTCCAGTTTTGCCAACACCAGCTGTTGAAGAGGCTGTCATTTCCCCATTGTATGTCCATGGCTCCTTTATCATATATTAGTTTAACATATATACCTGGCTTTATATACAGGGCTCTCTATTCTGTTCCACTGGTCTATGGGTCTCTTCTTGTGCCAGTACCAAATTGTCTTGAGTACTGTGGCTTTGTAGTAGAGCTTGAAGTTGGAGAGCATAATCCCCCCAGCTTTATTTCCTTCTCAGGATTGCTTTGGCTATTCAGGGTCTTTTGTTGTTCCATATGAATTTTAGAATGATTTTCTCTAGTTCATTGAAGAATGCTGCTGGTATTTTGATAGGAATTGCATTAAATCTGTAGATTGCTTTAGGCAGGATGGCCATTTTGACTATCCCTGAGCATGGGAGGTGTTTCCATTTATTGGTATCTTCTTCAATTTCTCTCATGAGTGTCTTGTAGTTTTCAGAGTATAGGTCTTTCACTTCCTTGGTTAGGTTTACTCCTAGGTATTTTATTCTTTTTGATGCAGTTGTGAATGGAATTGTTTTCTTGATTTCTCTTTCTGCTAGTTTATTGTTAGTATATAGGAATGCCACAGATTTCTGTGTATTAATTGTGTAGCCTGCAACTTTGCTGAATTCAGATATTAGATCTAGTAGTTTTGGAGTGGATTTTTTAGGGTTGTTTATGTACAATATCATGTCATCTGCAAACAGGGACAGTTGGTGTTCTTACTTGCCAATCTGGATACCTTTTATTTCTTTTTTTAATTGATTAATTAATTACTTTTTTAATTAAGGTATTATTGATATACACTCTTATGAAGGTTTCACATGAAAAAACAATGTGGTTACTACATTTACTCATATTATCAAGTCCCCACTCATACCCCAATTCAGTCACTGTCCATCAGTGTATCCTAATTGGTGTGAGGTGATATCTCATTGTGGTTTTAATTTGCATTTCTCTGATGATTAGCTATGTGGAGCATCTTTTCATGTGCCTGTTGGCCACCTGAATTTCTTCTTTGGGGAAGTGTCTATTCACATACTCGGCCCATTTCTTAAGTGGATTATTTACTTTTTGTTTGTTGAGGTGCGTGAATTCTTTATATATTTTGGATGTCAACCTTTTTATCTGACATGTCATTTATGAATATATTCTCCCAAACTGTAGGATGTCTTTTTCTTCTACTGATGGTGTCCTTTGCTGTACAGAAGCTTCTCAGCTTGATATAGTCCCACTTGTTCATTTTTGCTTTTGTTTCCCTTGCCTAGGGAGATATATTCATGAAGAAGTTGATCATGTTAATGTCCAAGAGATTTTTGCCTGTTTTTTAAGAGTTTTATGATTTGATGTCTTACATTGAGGTCTTTGATCCATTTTGAGTTTACTAATGTGTATGGGGTTAGACAGTAGTCCAGTTTCATTCTCTTACATGTAGCTGTCCAGTTTTGCCAACACCAGCTGTTGAAGAGGCTGTCATTTCCCCATTTATATCCAAGGCTCCTTTATCATATATTAATTGACCGTATATGTTTGGGTTAATGTCTGGGTTTTCTATTCTGTTTCACTGGTCTCTGGGTCCGTTCTTGTGTCAATACCAAATTATTTTAATTATGGTGGCTTTGTAGTAGAGCTAGAAGTCAGGGAGCATAATTCCCCCTATTTTATTCCTCCTTCTCGGGATTGTTTTGGCTATTCGGGGTTTTTTGTGCTTCCATTTGAATTTTAGAACTATTTGTTCCAGTTCATTGAAGAATGCTTATGGTGTTTTGATAGGGATTGTATTGAATCTGTAGATTGCTTTAGGTAGTGTAGCCATTTTGACAATCTTTATTCTTCCTAGCCACGAGCATGGGATGAATTTCCATTTGTTAGTGTCCTCTTTAATTTCTCTTAGGAGTGTCTTGTAGTTTTCAGAGTACAGGTCTTTCACTTCTTTCATTAGGTTTATTCCTAGGTATTTTATTCTTTTTGATGCCATTGAGAATGAAATTGTTTTCCTGATTTCTCTTTCTGTTAGCTCATCGTTAGTGTATAGGAAAGCAACAGATTTCTGTGTGTTAATTTTGTATCGTGCAACTTTGCTGAATTCAGATATTAGTTCTAGTAGTTTTGGAGTGGAATCTTTAGCGTTTTTATGTACAATATCATGTCATCTGCAAATAGTGACAATTTGACTTCTTCTTTACCAATCTGGACACCTTGTATTTCTTTGTTTTGTCTGATTGCTGTGGCTAGGACCTCCAGTACTATGTTGAATAACAGTGGAGAGAGTGCGCATCCTGTGTTGTTCCCGATCTTAGATGAAAAGCTTTCAGCTTCTTGCTGTTAAGTATGATGTTAGCTGTGGGTTTGTCATATATGGCCTTTATGATGTTGAGGTACTTGCTCACTATACCCATTTTGTTGAGAGTTTTGATCATGAATGGATGTTGAATTTTGTCAAATGCTTTTTCAGCATCTATGGGGATGATCATGTGGTTTTTGTTCTTTTTTTTGTTGATGTGGTGTATGATGTTGTTGGATTTTTGAATGTTGTACCATTCTTGCATCCCTGAGATGAATCTCACTTGGTCATGGTGTATGATTCTCTTGATGTATTTTTTAATTCAGTTTGCTAATATTTTGTTGAGTATTTTTGCATCTACATTCATCAGGGTTATTGGTCTGTAATTTTCTGTTTTGTGAGGTCTTTGCCTGGTTTTAGTATTAGAGTGATGCTGGCTTCATAGAATGAGTTTGGAAGTATTCCCTCTTCTTCTATTTTTTGGAAAATTTTAAGGTGAGTGGGTATTATTTCTTCTCTATATGTCTGGTAAAATTCGGGGTGAATCTATCAGGCCCGGGGGTTTTGTTCTTGGGTAGTTTTTAGATTACCGCTTCAATTTCGTTGCTGGTGGTTTGTCTGTTTAGATTTTCTGTTTCTTGCTTGGTCTAGGAAGGTTGTATTTTTCTAAGAAGTTGTCCATTTCTTCTAGGTTTTCCAGTTTGTTAGCATATAGATTTTCATAGTATTCTCTTATAATTCTTTGTATTTCTGTGGAGTCCGTCATGATTTTTCCATTCTCATTTCTGATTGTGTTTATGTGTGTAGATTCTCTTTTTCTCTTAATGAGTCTGGCTAGGGGTTTATCTATTTTGTTTATTTTTTCAAAGAACCAGCTTTTGGTTTCATTGCTTTCTTCTATTGTTTTATTCTTCTCAATTTTATTTATTTCTTCTCTGATCTTTATTATGTCCCTCCTTCTGGTGACTTTGGGCCTCATTTGTTCTTCTTTTTCTATTTCAATAATTGTGTCTTTAGACTATTCATTTGGGAATGTTCTTCCTTCTTTAAATAGGCCTGGATTGCAATATACTTTCCTCGTAGAACTGCCTTTGCTGTGTCCCACAGATGTTGTGGCTTTGTGTTATTGTTGTCATTAGTCTGCATATATTGGTTTTTCTCTGTTTTAATTTGGTAATTTATCCATTGATTATTTAGGAGCATGCTGTTAAGTCTCCATGTATTTGAGAGCCTTTTTGTTTTCTTTGTATAATTTATTTCTAGCTTTTTACCTTTGTGATCTGAGACGTTGGTTGGTAGAATTTCAATATTTTTGAAATTACTGAGGTTCTTTTTGTGGCCTAGTATGTGGTCTATTCTGTAAAATGTTCCATGTGTACTTGAGAAGAATGTGTGTCCTGCTGCTTTTGGGTGTAGAGTTCTGTAGATGTCTGGTCCATCTGTTCTGTGTGTTCTTCAGTGCCTCTGTGTCTTTCCTTATTTTCTGTCTGGTTGATGTGTCCTTTGGAGTGAGTGGTGTGTTGAAATCTCCTAAAATGAATGCATTGCTTTCTGTTTCCTCCTTTGATTCTATTAGTATGTATCTCACATATGTCGGCCTCCTGTGCTGGGTGCATATATATTTTAAATGGTTATATCCTCTTGTTGGACTGCTTTATCATTATGTAATGTCCTTCTTTATCTCTTGCTACTTTCTTCGTTTTGAAGTCTATTTTGTCTGATATAAGTACTGCAACACCTGCTTTTTCTCGTTGTTTGCATGAAATATCTTTTTCCATCCCTCATCTTTTGTCTGTGTATATCTTTGGGTTTGAGGTGAGTCTCTTGTAAGCAGCATATAGATGATTTTTGCTTTTTTATCCACTCTATTACTGTGTGTCTTTTGATTGGTTTATTCAGGCCGTTTACATTTAGGGTGATTATCGGTAGATATGTATTTATTGCCACTGCTAGCTTTAGTTTCGTGGTTACCAAAGGTTCAAGGGTAGCCTCTTTTTTTTTATATAATTTATTTTGGTATCATTAATCTATAATTACATGTGCAATATTATGGTTATTAAACTACCCCTTCATCTGGTCCCCCCCACCAACCCCATTAGAGGCACTGTCCATCAGCATAGTGAGATGCTATAGAATCACTACTTGTCTTCTCTGAGTTGTACAGCCCTCCCCGTGCCCCCCCCAACATTACGTCTGCTAATCATAATGCCCCTTTTCCCCTCTTATCCCTCCCTTCCCACCCATCTTCCCCAGTCCCTTTCCCTTTGGTAAGTATTGGTCTGTTCTTGGGGTCTGTGAGTCTGCTGCTGTTTTGTTCCTTCAGTATTTTTTCTTTGTTCTTATTCTCCACATATGAGTGAAATCATTTGATACTTGTCTTTTTCGGCTTGGCTTATTTCACTGAGCATAATACCCTCTAGCTCCATCCATGTTGTTGCAAATGGTAGGATTTGTTTTCTTCTTATGGCTGAACAATATTACATTGTGTATATATACCACATCTTCTTTATCCATTCATCTACTTAGGACACTTAGGGTGCTTCCATTTCTTGGCTATTGTAAATAGTGCTGTGATCAACATAGGGGTGCATCTGTCTTTTTCAACCTGGGCTGCTGCATTCTTAGGGTAAATTCCTAGGAGTGGAATTCCTGGGTCCAATGGTATTTCTATTTTGAGTTTTTTGGGGAACCTCCATACTGCTTTCCACAACGGTTGAACTAATTTGCATTCCCACCAGCAGTGTAGGAGGGTTCTCAAGGGTAGCTTCTTTACTATCTAACAGTCTAACAACTTTCTTGTTAAGTTATTATAAACACAGTCTGATGATTGTTTATTTCTCTCCCTTCTTAGCCTTCCTTGTCCATTTTTTATGTACTAGGTGTTTTATTCTGTACTCTTTTACGTTTCTTTTGAATGTTTTTGTGGATAGTTGATTTTACTTTTTGCCTTTAGTTAGTATTTAGATGGTCTGCTTTCTTTGCTATGATTTTATTTTCTCTGGTGACATCTTTTTAGCCTTAGGAGTGCTTCCACCTAGAGCAGTCCCTTTAAGATATCCTGTAGTGGTGATTTATGGGCGGCAAACTCCCTCAGCTTTTGGTTCTCTTGGAATTGTTGAATCCCTCCCTCACCTTTAAAAGGTAATCATGCTGGATACTGTATTCTTGGTTTGAGGCCCTTCTATTTCATTATGTTAAATATATCATGCCATTCTCTTCTGGCCTGTAAGGTTTCTGTTGAGAAGTCTGATGATAGCCTGATGAGTTTTCCTTTGTAGGTGATCTATTTTGTCTCTCTGGCTGCCTTAGTACTCTGTCCTTGTCTTTGATCTTTGCCATTTTAATTATTATGTGTCTTGGTGTTGTCTTCTTTGGGTCCCTTGTGTTGGAAGATCTGTGGGCTTCCGTGTACTGCGAGACTATTTTCTTCCCCAACATGGGGAAATTTTCAGCAATTATTTCTTCACAGACACTTTCTATCCCTTTTTCTCTCTTCTTCTTCTTCTGGTACTCCTACAATGCAAATATTGTTCCATTTGGATTGTTCACACAGTTCTCTTAATATTCTTTCATTCCTAGAGATCCTTTTATCTCTCTCTGCCTCAGCTGCTCTGTATTCCTGTTCTCTGATTTCTGTTCCATTAACGGTCTCTTGCACCTTGTTCAGTCTGCTCCTAAGTCCTTCGATCACTTGTCTGATTTCTGCATTGTCTTTCCTCACTTCCTCCCTTAGCTTTTGCATATTTCTCTGTAGATCCATCAGCATGGTTATGACTTTTATCCTGAATTCTTTTCCAGGAAGACTGTATAAGTGTATCCCATCAGGCACCTTCTCTTGAGTTGTCTTGCTAATCTTTGTCTGTACCATATTCCTCTGTCTTTTCATGGCGATAGAAATGATCACTGGTAGGCACCACGTGTGTCAGCTGGGAGAACAAAGTCCCTTCCTGCTTGTTGTTTTCCTTGCCATTCTCAGGGGCCTGAGCTGTTTTCCAGCACACTGGGAGGCAGTCTATGGGATAATCCCCTAAACTGCCTGAGTACGGGCCACCTCAGCTTAGCCTAATACTGCGGGGGTTTGCAGTCTTGTTGGGTGCATTCTGGTCCCCTTGGTACTTTGCGAACCATATCTCAGGCTCTTCCCGCTTAGCTGTGTGCCAGCCGGGAGGTGATTCTGTGAGGTTGCTCTGGACGGGGCCTTTCCTCTGCTGTTCAGCAGCAGTGGTGGCTCCGCCGGACCCTTTGCGGCTCTCGCTGGGCAGGGGGGTGCGAATGTCAAGCCTCTGATCTCTGAGGGAAGCCTTGGTACGGCTGCTTTGCCCGGCCCCTGGCCAGGGCGTCCAAAATTCCCGAAGACTCCCAGCCCGCTGGGCTGAGTGCTCTGGGACAATTTTGTTCCGCTGTTGGGCCCTTGTCTCTTTCAGTCTTTTTTTAAAAAAGCATGCGCTTTTCTTTTGTCCCAGTGAGCTGGCTGAGGGGACCTGCTTGCAGTCTCCGTCTCAGATCCTGCACTTCTGTTTCTCTAATCTCCGATACACCATGCAATGTGTGTCAGTGGTCCCGGCGCAGATCACCAGGGCTGGTTGTTTAGCCGGCCTGTGCTTCCACTCCCTCCCCACTCTGATTCTTTTCCTTCCGCTGGTGCACTGTGGTGAGGGAGTGCTCGGGTCCCTCCGGGTCGCGGCTTTGTATCTTACCCGCTTCGTGAGGCGCTGAGTTCTCGCAGATGTAGCTGTAATCTGGTTGTTGTACTGTATTTTCTGGTCTCTCTTTTAGGAATAATTGTATTTGTTGTATTTTCACAAATATGTATGGTTTTGGGAGGAGATTTCTGCCACCCTGCTCTCGCCGCCATCTTCCCAGCAGTCTGTGTCCTTGTTGAGTATTTTTGCTTCTTTGTTCATCAGGGATATTGGTGTGTAATTTTCTTTTTTTGTGGTGTCTTTGCCTGGTTTTTGTATTAGAGTGATACTGACCTCATAGAATGAGTTTGGAAGTATTCCCTGTTCTTCTACTCTTTGGAAAATTTTAAGGAGGATAGGTATTAGGTCTTCACTAAATGTTTGATAAATTTCAACGGTAAAGCCATCTTTGCCAGGGATTTTGTTCTTAGGTAGTTTATGGATTACCAGTTCAATTTTGTTGCTTGGTCTGTTCAGATTTTCTGTTTTTTTTTCTGGATCAGCCTTGGAAGGTTGTTATTTTCCTGAAAGCTGTCCATTTCTTCTAGGTTATCCAGTTTGTTAGCATATAATTTTTCATAGTATTCTCTCATGATTCTTTGTATTTCTGTCATGTCTGTAGTGATTTTTCCTTTCTCATTTCTGATTCTGTTTATGTGTGTAGACTCTCTTTTTTTCTTGGTTAAGTCTGGCTACGGGTTTATCTATTTTGTTTATTTTCTCAAAGAACCAGCTTCTGCTTTCATTGATTCTTTCTCATGTTTTATTCTTCTCAATTTTATTTATTTCTGCTCTAATCTTTGTTACGTCCCTACTTCTACTGACTTCAGGCCTTATTTGTTCTTCTTTTTCTAATTTCATTCATTTTGAGTTTAGACTGTTCATATGGGATTGTTCTTCTCTCCTGAGTTGGGTCTGTATTGCAATATACTTTCCTCTTAGCACGGCCTTCGCTGCATCTCATAGATTTTGCGGTGTTGAGTTATTGTTGTCATTTGTCTCCATATGTTGCTTGATCTCTGTTTTTATTTGGTCATTGATACATTGATTATTTAGGAGCATGTTGTGAAGCCTCCATGTGTTTGTGGGATTTTTCATTTTCTTTGTGTAATTTATTTCTAGTTTCATACCTTTGTGGTCTGAGGAACTGGTTGGTACAATTTCAATCTTTTAAAATTTACTGAGGTTCTTTTTGTGGCCTAGGATATGATCTATTCTTGAAAATGTTCCATGTGCACTCGAGAAGAATCTGTTGTATTCTGCTGCTTTTGGGTGTAGAGTTCTGTAGATGTCTGTTAGGTCCATCTGTTCTAATGTGTTGTTCAGTGCTTCTGTCTCCTTACTTATTTTCTGTCTGGTTGATTTGTCCTTCAGAGTGAGTGGAGTGTTGAAGTCTCCTAGAATGAATGCATTGCATTCTGTTTCTCCTTTTAATTCTGTTAGTATTTGTTTCACGTATGTAGGTGCTCCTGTGTTCAGAGCATAGGTATTTATAATGGTATTATCTTCTTGTTGGATTGACCCTTCTATCATTATGTAATGTCCTTCTTTGTCACTTGTGACTTTCTTTGTTTTGAAATCTATTTTGTCTGATAGAAGTACTGCAACTCCTGCTTTTTTCTCCCTATTAATCGCATGAAATATCTTTTTCCATCCCTTCACTTTTATTCTGTATATGTCTTTGGGTTTAATGTGAGTCTCTTGTAGGGAGCATATAGATAGGTCTTGTTTTTTTATCCATTCAGTGACTCTATGTCTTTTGATTGGTGCATTCAGACTATTTACATTTAGGGTGTTTATTGATTGGTATGTACTTATTGGCGTTGCAGGCTTTACATTTGTGGTTACCAAAGGTTCAAGGTTTACTTCTTTACTATCTAAATTCTAACTTAACTCACTTAATATGCTATTACAAACACATTCTAAAGGTTCTTTTTTTCTCCTCCTTTTTCTTCCTCCTCCATTCTTTATATATTAGGTGTCATATTCTGTACTCTTTGTCCCTTGACAGACTTTGGGGGTAGTTGATTTAAGTTTGCATTTGCTTAGTAGTTAACTGTTGTACTTTCCTTATTGTGGTTTTATTACCTCGTGTGACAGCTATTTTACCTTAGGAATACTTCCATCTATAGGAGTCCCTCCAGAATGCACTGTAGAAATGTTTTGTGGGAGGTAAATTCTCTCAGCTTTTGCTTATCTGAGAATTGTTTAATCTCTCCTTCAAATTTAAACAATAATCTTGCTGCATAAAGTATTCTTGGTTAGAGGCCTTTCTGCTTCATTACATTAAATATATCATGCCACTCCCTTCTGGTCTGTAAGGTTTCTGCTGAGAAGTCTGATGATAGCCTGATGGGCTTTCCTTTGTATGTGATCTTATTTGTCTTTGGCTGATATTAATAATCTGTCCTTTTCCTTGATCTTTGCCATTTTAATTATTATATGTATTGGTGTTGTCTTCCTTGGGTCCTTTGTGTTGGGAGAGCTGTGCACCTCCATGGCATGAAAGACTATCTCCTTCCGCAGATTGGGGAAGTTTTCAGCAATTACCTCCTCAAAGACACTTTCTATCCCTTTTTCTCTCTCTTCTTCTTCTGGTTCCTCTATAGTGCGAATATTTTTCCATTTGGATTGGTCACACAGTTCTCTAAATATTCTTTCATTCTTAGAGATCCCTTTTTCTCTTTGTGCCTCAACTTCTTTGTGTTTCTTTTCCCTATTCCTATTTCATTTAGTGTCTCCTCTACCGTATCTAGTCTGCTTTTAAAACTCTCCATTGTATGTTTCATTTCTGATACTGTTTGATGTAATGATTGGAGTACCGACCAGAATTCATCCCTGAGTTATTGAATATTTTTCTGTACCTCTATGAGCATGTTAATTATTTTTATTTTGAAATCCGTCTGAGATAGATTCATGAGGTTGATTTCATTTGAATTTTTCTCGGGTGGTATTCATAATTTTTCTTTGAACCAGGTTCCTTTCGCATTTCGTATTTGTATAAAGCGCCCTGTAGTGCCCAGAAGGTCTACTCTCTGGAGCTGCTCAGCCCCTTAATCAATGTCAGGGGTCACAGGGGAGTGGTATTGGTGCCTGGTGGGAGGAAGGAGCTGTTTCCTACTTCCCAGCTGCTATGCCTGTCTCCACTGCCCAAACCAGTGGGCCGAGTACACAGGTATAAGCCTCTGTGCTTTGCGTTTGTCGTTGCTGTAGATGGGGCTTCCCTCTGGCTGGCCTAACACTAGGGTAGGGTTTTCTGGTTTGCGAGCCTGGTGGGGCTGGCCGGGAGAAAGGCTCAGTAGGCTGCACATCCCGGAGTGGGTCCTTGGAGCTCTGTAGCCAGCCAGGGAGCTGGAGCTCCTGAAGATCGTGAAAGTTCCCAATCTGCTGGGCAGAGTGCACCTGGACAATTTTGTCTACCTGTTCTTTCTCCTGAGCAGTAAGCTCTGTGCAATCCTTCTCTCTTAGGAGCCCTCTTGCTGTTAGGAAGTCTGTCAGACTGCCCCCCCCTTTTTTTCCCCAGAGGAGCCGGATATAGATCCCTGCTTTCCACAAGCAGCTGGAATCTCAGTCTCTCCAGGAATTCTGCCTGTCTTAGCTTTCCAACCCTCTAATCATGAGAGTACCTTGATAGCACCATGAAATGTAGGTTTGTGCTCCCAGAGCAGATGTCCAGAGTTAGGTATTCAGCTGTCCCAGTCCTCCACTCCCTCCCCACACTGTTTCTCTTCCTCTTGCTGGTGAGCTGGGGTGGGGGAAGGGCTTGGGTCCCGCTGGACCATGGCTTTGTTACGTTACCCTGTTCCATGAGGTTTATTCTTTTCTCCAGGTTTATGCAGTTTGGCACAGCCCTCTTTCCTGCTGCTCTTTCAGGATTAGTTGTATTAATTATGTTTTCATATTATATGCAGTTTTACGAGGAAGCCTCTGTCTCACCTCTCACGCCACCCGCCATCTTTAATCCCTCCTTTCCTGAACTTTTTAGGAATTTTATTTTTTATTCTAGAATAATAGAATTTCTACAGCTTTATTAGGGTAAGTTTGCCATACAACAAATAAACTGCACTTACTTAAAATGTACAGTTTGGTGAGTTTATATATACTTACAAGCCTATGATAACATTGCTACAATCAAGATAATGAACATACGTACATTACACACAAAAGTTTCCTCCAGTTTGTGTAATCCATTCCAACCTCTATCCCATGCTCAGGCAACCACTGAGCTGTTTTATTTAGTGGATATATTACAATTGGTATTCTTGCACCTGTTGATAGGTCTTTAGGTTGTGCTGGTTTTTAGCTATTACAGATAAAGCTGTTTTGAAGATTCATGTATACAACTTTGTGTGAAAATATGCTTTCATTTCTTGAGTAAATATGAAGGAGTGAAATGGCTGGTTCATATGGTGGGTATGTCTTTAACTTTTTAAGAGCTGCCAATCATTGTTTTGCAAAGTAATTGTACCATTTTACAGTAGTATATGAGAGTTCCAGTTGCTCCCATGTCCTTGTCAACACTTATTTTCCTTAAAAAAATTTTTAATTTTAGTCATTTTAGTGGGTATCAAGTGGTATATCATTATGATTTTGACATGCTTTTCCCTAATGACTAAAGATATTGTGCATCTTTCCATGTGCTTATTTACCATCTGAACATTTTCTTTGATGAAGAGTATATTAAAATCTTTTGCCCATTTTTTTAAGAGTTGAATTTTTAAAAATTAATTGAGTTTTGAGAGTTTGTAATATATGCTGAATACAAGTTGTTTATGAGTATGTGATTTGCAAATATTTTCTTCCAGTTTCTGGCTTGTATTTTCATTTTCTAGAGTCTTTTGAAAGCAGATGGTCGTAATTTTTCTGAAGCCCAATTTATCAATTTTTCTAGAAAAGGATTACATTATTGATAGTGTATCTAAGAAACTTTTGTTTAATGCAAGGTTACAAAGGTTTTTCTCCTGTATTTTCTTCTAGAAATTTTATTATTTTCGGTTTTATACTTAGGCCTGTGACTCATTTTTTGTTAAGTTTTGTACTTGATGTGATTCTGTATGCCTGTTGTTTTGCCAGTCCACACAGTCTTGATTATTGTAGCTTTATAGTAAAATTTTAAATCAGGTACTAAGTTGTTTTCCTTTCTTAAGATTGTTTTAGCTAGTGTAGATCCTTTGCGTATCCATTTACAGTTTAGGATCACTTTGTCAAATTCTGTTAGAAAGCCTATTTTGATAGGGACTGTGTTAAATCTGTATATCAATTTTCAGAGGATTGCTATTTTAACTGGTATTATTTTAAAATTTTGATTTCTGTTATGAATATATAGAAATACATTGTTTTTTGCTTATTGATCTTGTTTTTATGAGGTATGTATTTTTTATTTTTAAGAACAGTTTTGGTTGTATCTCACAGAAGTCAAGCTAAACATATTTGATAGTCTAGTGCACTGTTGACCTCTAGATACTGGAATAAAAGTAAGAGGCCTTTCTGTTATTAGATTCTAAAGAAAAATTCAGCTGAGGTGATGTTGACAGGAGCAAGGAGCAAACAGGAAGAATTAAGTCCTTTGTCCCTCTTCCAGTCTTACAGTATCTCATTAGTGTCCCCTTGGCAGAACTTTAAGAGGGAGGCAGCTGGCAAAGGAGGAGAAATATAGTTTGCATAGTAATGCCACCATCAGGAAACAAAATACAGAGGGTAGATGTGAAGATGAGAGACAGCAACTTAGCAATTGGCAACGGCCACCCCTTTGGCTACTCAGCAGCCATACATGTTTTTATATAGATAATTTATTTTATGTATAAAAGACAAACATTCCATGCTTTCATCTAAGAAGATGGAAGTATTCTTTTTAAAAATGAAGATGCTCTTGCCCTCTTCCCAAAATGAGGAGCAAAGTCCCAGTATTCATTGTATCCATCTCTGGGTGGCATTTGAACTATTCAGATAATTACTCCATTTTGTGTTAATTATGCCTCAAATTCATGGTCCCATACTACCAAAGACTAAATTGTAAAGTTAACCTTTGCTAATAAAATTTGTGTGACATACTAAGAAGAGGAGAGAAGAAAATCATTTTATACGCTCATGCAAATATGTTTAACTACTGTAGACCCTGTAGACCTTGCTTCTGTTGTCTAGTTGAGAGACTAGTTTGTCTTTGTAATTGTTTTCTTCTGCTCATTCTGTGTTTTCCTTTGCTCTGATTGAGGACCTCAGCTCGTTGAGTCCTCAGTGGTCCTGCCTTGTGTGTGTGTGTGTTTTCTGTTAACTTTACTATTACTCATGTTCAAGAGACATTTCAGAGAGAGTTTGGGATTCCAAACAGAGTCTTCCCTGTCTCCCTTATGTGGTAGTAGTCTGCTATCCCCTAGGCAACCTAGATGAATTACATCAACTAGTAGAATGACCCCCTTCTTTGCCTCTTGATTTAGTGCAGTGGTTCTCACTTCAGGACAATTTTGCCTCTGAGGGGACATTTAATGTAGAGGTATTTTAAATTCGTATGACTTTGGGTGGTGATGCTACTGGCATCTAGTGGGAGAGGTCAGGGATGCTGCCAAGCATCCTGCAATGCACAGGACAGCCCCAGCAGTAAGGAAGTATCTAGTCCAAAGTGTCAGTAGTGCTGAGGTTGAGAAATACTGATTTAAGAGTACAGAGTCTATGATCATGAATCAGGTTCAACTTCCAATCCATTGGAAACTGGTGGTATCATTCTTTACTTGGGAACCAAGGCCTCAAAACCAGCAGATATCAAAGTTGTATGTACCAAAAGCAAAAAATCCTGTAGTGGGCTTTTTAGGGATGACAGTGAGAGAAACCACTTCTATACCTTTGGATTTTCAGACAGGCGTATTCTGACTATGGGGAAAACAACATTGTGTATGAGTTGTTGACTCAGAGCAGATGCTTGAGGATTTGGTCTCAAACCAGCACTGTAACTGAGTCTTCAGCAGGCCATCCTGTTACTCTGTTGTTAGACCAGCTGCCACCAGATGATTTAGTGATTTAGTATGTGGTAAGACCACTGAACTCTAAGTTCCACAAGCCCATTCCTGCCCTTCTTTTGCTGCAAAATAAGTTCCTTGATTTATTTTGCTTGAAGGTGGACTGTTAGCTCACAAATCTAATTTCAGCTTCCTTCTGTTTTTAAATTGTCTACTTTTGGACAAAAGGAGCATTCCCATCTCTATAATTTAATTTGCATATTAGTTTTCAGATAAAATTAAGATTAATGTATTATGTAAAATATATATTTTGTAATATTAACTGATTTTTTTTTCTGATTGATTATAAGGGAATCATTTTGGTATGGGGAGGAAATGGTTAAAAGACTAGTGGGTCATCTTAATATGAAGTCCATAGGACTTAAGTCTGGAAGCTAAATTTCTGTTGGCTTTATTCTCTTAAGGATGATTCTAAATTTATTTTGACCTGTATCTTTTTTTATGAATGAAATTCTTTTTCATTCAGTCTGATAATAACAAATGGCCATTAGTACATGATGAGCTTAGGCTTCTGATTTGAACTAAGTTGTAAACTAAGCACTGTGGCAGGTGCTTGAACTGTTATTTGAAAAGCCTCTTCCTTCCCTCGGATGAGTTTAGGATTGTTTTAAATGTTATGTTACAAGTAGCTCATATAATCTTTCCTAGTCAAAACTGTTTTCCCTGCCTCAGGAAGGAGGTGAAGCCTGGATTGGAATCTTCACTCACTGTGCTGACTTTTATTCTTCAGTTTTTAACTTATTAAACTTTACAGTTTGTGAATTGTTACAATAATTTGTTATGTTCTTAAAAACTTGAATAACCTCTATTAGGTAAATATTATAAACATTTAGCTGTGCCTATTTGGACTCTACTATTTGGACATCCATTTTCTTTTTTTCTTAATATAATTTATTTTATTATCATTAATCTACAATTACATGTGCAATATTACGGTTATTAAACTACCCGTTCATTAGGTCCCCCCCACCAACCCTATTACAGTCACTGTCCATCAGCGTAGTGAGATGCTATAGAATCACTACTTGTCTTCTCTAAGTTGTACTGCCCTCCCCGTGCCCCCCCAACATTACATCTGCTAATCGTAATGCCCCTTTTTCCCTCTTATCCATCCCTTCCCGCCCATTTTCCCCAGTCCCTTTCCCTTTGGTAACTATTAGTCCGTTCTTGGGTTCTGTGAGTCTGCTGCTGTTTTGTTCCTTCAGTATTTTTTCTTTGTTCTTATACTCCACATATGAGTGAAATCATTTGATACTTGTCTTTTTCGGCTTGGCTTATTTCACTGAGCATAATACCCTCTAGCTCCATCCATGTTGTTGCAAATGGTAGGATTTGTTTTCTTCTTATGGCTGAATAATATTCCATTGTGTATATGTACCACATCTTCTTTATCCCTTCATCTACTGATGGACACTTAGGTTGTTTCTATTTCTTGGCTATTGTATATAGTGCTGCAATAAACATAGGGGTGCATCTGTCCTTTTCAAATTGGGCTGCTGCATTCTTAGGGTAAATTCCTAGGAGTGGAATTCCTGGGTCAAATGGTATTTCTATTTTGAGTTTTTTGAGGAACCTCCATACTGCTTTCCACAATGGTTGAACTAATTTGCAGTCCCACCAGCAGTGTAGGAGGGTTCCCTTTTCTCCACATCCTCGCCAACATTTGTTGTTGTTTGTGTTTTGGATGTTGGCCATCCTCACTGGTGTGAGGTGATATCTCATTGTGGTTTTAATCTGCATTTCTCTGATGATTAGCGATGTGGAGCATCTTTTCATGTGCCTGTTGGCCATCTGAATTTCTTCTTTGGAGAAGTGTCTATTCATGTCCTCTGCCCATTTCTTAATTGGATTATTTGCTTTCTGTTTGTTAAGGTGCATGAGTTCTTTATATATTTTGGATGTCAACCCTTTATCAGATACGTTTTTTATGAATATATTCTCCCATACTGTAGGATGTCTTTTTGTTCTACTGATGGTGTCCTTTGCTGTACAGAAGCTTTTCAGCTTGATATAGTCCCACTTGTTCATTTTTGCTTTTGTTTCCCTTGCCCGGGGAGATATGTTCATGAAGAAGTTGCTCATGTTTATGTCCAAGAGATTTTTGCCTATGTTTTTTTCTAAGAGTTTTATGGTTTCATGACTTACATTCAGGTCTTTGATCCACCTTGAGTTTACCTTTGTGTATGGGGCTAAACAGTAGTCCAGTTTCATTCTCTTACATGTAGCTGTCCAGTTTTTCCAACACCAGCTGCTAAAGAGGCTGTCATCTCCCCATTGTATATCCAAGGCACTTTTATCAAATATTAATTGACTGTATATGTTTGGGTTAATGTTTGGATTTTCTATTCTGTTCCACTGGTTTGTGGGTCTGTTTTTGTGCCAATACCAAATTGTCTTGATTACTGTGGCTTTGTAGTAGAGCTTGAAGTCAGGGAGTGTAATTCCCCCTGTTTTATTCCTCCTTCTCAGGATTGCTTTGGCTATTCGGGGTCTTTTGTGGTTCCATATGAATTTTAGAATTATTTGTTCCAGTTCATTGAAGAAAGCTGTTGGTAGTTTGATAGGGATTGCATTGAATCTGTAGATTGCTTTAGGTAGTACAGCCATTTTAACAATATTTATTCTTCCTAGCCAAGAGCATGGGATGTATTTCCATTTGTTAGTGTCCTTTTTAATTTCTCTTAGGAGTGTCTTGTAGTTTTCAGAGTACAGGTCTTTCACTTCCATCGTTAGGTTTATTCCTAAGTATTTCATTCTTTTTGATGCAATTGTGAATGGAATTGTTTTTCTGATTTCTCTTTCTGTTAGTTCATCATTAGTGTATAGGAAAGCAACAGATTTCTGTGTGTTAATTTTGTATCGTGCAACTTTGCTGAATTCAGATATTAGTTCTAGTAGTTTTGGAATGGAATCTTTAGTGTTTTTTATGTACAGTATCATGTCATCTGCAAATAGTGACAATTTGACTTCTTTACCAATCTGGATGCCTTGTATGTCTTTGTTGTGTCTGATTGCTGTGGCTAGGACCTCCAGTACTATGTTGAATAACAGTGGAGAGAGTGGGCATCCCTGTCTTGTTCCCGATCTTAGATGAAAAGCTTTCAGCGTCTCGCTGTTAAGTATGATGTTAGCTGTGGGTTTGTCATATATGGCCTTTATGATGTTGAGGTACTTGCCGTCTATACCCATTTTGTTGAGAGTTTTAATCATGAATGGATGCTGAATTTTGTCAAATGCTTTTTCAGCATCTATGGAGATGATCATGTGGTTTTTGTTCTACTTTTTGTTGATGTGGTGGATGATGTTGATGGATTTTCGAATGTTGTACCATCCTTGCATCCCTGGGATGAATCCCACTTGATCATGGTGTATGATCCTCTTGATGTATTTTTGAATTCGGTTTGCTAATATTTTGTTGAGTATTTTTGCATCTACGTTCATCAGGGATATTGGTCTGTAATTTTCTTTTGGTGAGGTCTTTGCCCCATTTTTGTATTAGAGTGATGCTGTCTTCATAGAATGAGTTTGGAAGTATTCCCTCCTCTTCTATTTTTTGGAAAACTTTAAGGAGAATTGGTGTTATTTCTTCTCTATATGTCTGGTAGAATTCAGAGGTGAATCCATCAGGCCCGGGGGTTTTGTTTTTGGGTAGTTTTTGATTACCAATTCGATTTCGTCGCTGGTGATTGGTCTGTTTAGTTTTTCTGTTTCTTGCTTGGTCAGTCTTGGAAGGTTGTATTTTTCTAAGAAGTCATCTATTTCTTCTATGTTTTCCAGCTTGTTAGCATATAGATTCTCATAATATTCTCTTATGATTCTTTGTATTTCTGTGGGGTCCGTCGTGATTTTTCCTTTCTCATTTCTGATTGTGTTTATGTGTGCAGATTCTCTTTTTCTCTTAATGAGTCTGGCTAGGGGTTTATCTATTTTGTTTATTTTTCAAAGAACCAGCTCTTGGTTTCATTGATTTTTTTCTATTGTTTTATTCTTCTCAATTTTATTTATTTATTCTCTGATCTTTATTATGTCCCTCCTGGTGACTTTGGGCCTCATTTGTTCTTCTTTTTCCAATTTCTGTAATTGTGTCTTTTAGACTATTCATTTGGGAATGTTCTTCCTTCTTTAAATAGGCCTGGATTGCAATATACTTTCCTCTTAGAACTGCCTTTGCTGCATCCCACAGAAATTGTGGCTTTGTGTTGTTGTTGTCATTAGTCTCCATATATTCTTTGATTTCTGTTTTGATTTGGTCGTTAACCCATTGATTAATTAGGAGAGTGTTGTTAAGTCTCCATGTATTTGTGAGCCTTTTTGATTTCTTTCTAAAATTTATTTCTAGTTTTATACCTTGGTGATCTGAGAAGTTGGTTGGTAGGATTTCAATATTTTTGAAATTACTGAGGTTCTTTTGTGGCCTAGTATGTGGTCTATTCTGGAAAATGTTCCATGTGCACTTGAGAAGAACGTGTATCCTGTTGCTTTTGGGTGCAGAGTTCTGTAGATGTGTGTTAGGTCCATCTGTTCTAGTGTGTTGTTCAGTGCCTCTGTGTCTTTACTCATTTTTTGTCTGGTTGATCTGTCCTCTGGAGTGAGTGGTGTGTTGAAGTCTCCTAAGATGAATGCATTGCTGTCTATTTCCTCCTTTAATTCTGTTAGTATTTGTCTCACATATGCTGGCGCTCCTGTGTTGGGTGCATATATATTTATAATGGTTATATCTTCTTGTTGGACTGACCCCTTTATCATTATGTAATGTCCTTCTTTATCTTTTGCTACTTTCTTCGTTTTGAAGTCTATTTTGTCTGATACAAGTACTGCAACACCTGCTTTTTTCTCTTTGTTGTTTGCATGAAATAACTTTTTCCATCCCTTCACTTTTAGTCTGTGTATATCTTTGGATTTGAGGTGAGTTTCTTGTAGGCAGCATATAGAATGGTCTTGCTTTTTTATCCATTCTGTTACTCCGTGTCTTTTGATTGGTGCATTCAGTCCATTTACATGTAGGGTGATTATTGATAGATATGTACTTATTGCCATTGCTGGCTTTAGATTTGTGGTTACCAAGGGTTCAAGGGTTGCTTCTTTACTATCTAACAATGTAACTTAACTTTCTTGTTAAGTTATTGTAAACACAGTCTGATGTTTCTTTCTTTCTCTCCCTTCTTATTCCTCCTCCTCCATTCTTTCTATAATAGGTGTTTTATTCTTTGCCTTTAGTTAGTATTTGGATGGTCTGCTTTCTGTGCTATGATTTTATTTTCTCTGGTGACATCTTTTTAGCCTTAGGTGTGCTTCCATCTAGAGCAGTCCATTTAAGATATCCTGTAGTGGTGGTTTATGAGAGGCAAACTCTCTTAACTTTCGTTTGTCTGGAAATTGTTTAATCCCTCCATCATATTTAAATGATAATCGTGCTGGATACAATATTCTTGGTTCGAGGCCCTTCTGTTTCATAACGTTAAATATATCATGCCATTCTCTTCTGGCCTGTTAGGTTTCTGTTGAGAAGTCTGATGATAGTCTGATGGGTTTTCCTTTGTAGGTGATCTTTTTTCTCTCTCTAGCTGCCTTTAATACCCTGTCTTTATCTTTGATCTTTGCCATCTTAATTATTATGTGTCTTGGTGTTGTCTTCCTTGGGTCCCTTGTGTTGAGAGATCTATGAGCTTCGGTGGACTGCGAGACTACTTCCTTCCCCAGCGAGGGAAAGTTTTCAGCAATTATTTCTTCAAAGACACTTTCTATCCCTTTTTCTCTCTCTTCTTCCTCTGGTACTCCTATAATGCGAATATTGTTCCGTTTGGATTGGTCACACAGTTCTCTTAATATTCTTTCATTCCTAGAGATCCTTTTATCTCTCTCTGTCTCAGCTGCTCTGTACTCCTGTTCTCTGTTTTCTATTCCATTAACAGTCTCTTGCATCTCATCCATTCTGCTTTTAAGCCCGTCGAACGCTTGTCTGATTTCTGCATTGTCTTTCCTCAGTTCCCTCACTTCCTCCCTCAGCTCTTGCACATTTCCCTGTAGGTCCATCAGCATGGTTATGACTTTTATTCTGAATTCTTTTTCAGGAAGACTGTGCATGTCCATCCCTTCAGACTCCCTCTCTGGGGTTGTCTGGTTGATTTTGGTCTGAACCATATTCCTCTGTCTTTTCATGGCTATAGAATTGGTCACTGATAGTTGCCACATATGTCAGCTGGGCTCTTTAAGACTTTAAAAAGAGAAGAAAGAAAAAGAAGAAAGAAAGAAAGAAAAAAAAAGAAAAAAGAACGAAAAGAAAAAACAAAAAGAAAACAAAAAAAACAACAAAAAAAAAGCCCACCAGACGTAGATTCTGTGGGCATGCTGTAGGTGGTGCTATTGTCCCACTATTCCACAGCTGTGACTGCGCCGCTCTGCAGGGCCCTTTATCGCTCTGGCAGGGGTGGGAACGAATAGGAGGCTGTTGATCTCAGTGAGAAGTGTAAGTATGGCTACGCCTCCTCAGTCGCCAGCTAAGGCGTCTGAAACTCCCCAGGACTCCCAGCCTGCTGGGCTGAGTGTGCTGGGGCGATCCGGCTCCTCCGCTGGGCTCCTGTCTCTTTAAGACCGCTGAAGAAAGCGCGCTTTTTTTTTTTCCTTCCCGGGAGCCGGCTGCAAGCACCCTGGCGCGTTCCCCGCTCAGATCCTGCCCCTCTGTCTCTCCAATCTCCGCTGCACTGCGCAATGTGGGTCAGCGCTCCCCGCGCAGATCACCGGGGCTGGCTACTTCGCGGGGTGTACTTCCACTCCCTCCCGGCTCTGAATCCTCTCCTCCCGCCGGTGCGCTGGGGTGGGGGAGGGCTCGGGTCCCGCCGGGTCGCGGCTCCGTATCTTACCCACCTCTTGGGGTGCCGAGTCCTCTCGGGTGTAGCTGCACGCTGTGCCCTTTCCTGTGTATTCTCGTCTCTCTTTTAGGAATAGATGTATTTGCTGTGTTTTCGTAGTTAAATATAGTGTTGGGAGGAGATTTCTGCTGCCCTGCTCACACCGCCATCTTCCCGGATGTCCTGGACATCCTTTTTCATTTTTGACATAAACTACATTATTTCCTCACATAACTAGAAAGAGGGATGATTTAGAAATTGGTTGACAACTTTTTAAAGAATTGTATTAGGAAAATAATTTTTACAATTGAATATAATTTATTATTAAGTAAAATGATGACCTGGAGGTGGATTGTTTTGGTAGGTAAACACTACATTGGAGTTCTGGAGCTGCCAATGCTGCTTACATACTTTAAAATTTTTGAGTAATTAAAAATTTAAAGAGAAGTTGCAATAATAGTGTAACACATCCCATATAACCTTTACCCATATTTGCCAGTTGTTTATATTTTATGTTCTATTGTTCTCTGTGTCCGTGTGTGTGTGTATTTTTTTTCTCTTTTTCTGTGTTGATGAGGCATTTGACAGGTGGTAGGCATCATGTTCCTTTACTCCTAAATACTTCAGTGTGCTTTAAGAATAGGAAGGACCTCTCTTACTTAACTACAGTACAAGTATCGAACTCAGGACATTTCTCACTGATAACAGTACTATTCTCTTTAATACATAGTCCATATTCAAAGTTTGTCAGTAGCAATTTTCCAAATAATTCACGTACTTTAAAAATCTGTTTTGTTTTTACCAGCTTCTTATGTTTTTGTTTTAATAGTGATATTTGAGTGGTACTTTTTTCTTTCTCCCTTGGGTTTCTAATGTGGGAATTAATCAATATTCAATACTGTAAAGTATATAAGTTGCATACCATGTTTCTCATGCTAGTGCATGTGTAACCTAAGTCCAAGTTGGAACTCTGTTCTAGGCTCCAACACTTAAGCATACTTCGGGTAGTTTTTTTAAAACATCATTTTACTTAAATTTTCTTGGGAAAAGGATTTTTAAATTTTAACAAATATGGCTATATTATGGAACGGAATGTAAAATTTCCATTTCTTTTAAATATAAAGCATGAGACTTCAAGAAGTTCTTTATCTCCCATAATAATTGAGAGTCAGAATTAGGCTAAATTTGCTTAAGGTAGGGGAAGTATCTCCTTTAACATTAGGCTTTAGGCATTCGACTATTTTGAAGAAATTTAATGTTTGAAGTTCTTAGATCACTAGTTTTAGAGAAAATATTTTATGTAGTAACCACAATGTTTTTCATGTGAAACCTTCATAAGAGTGTGTATCAATGATACCTTAATAAAAAAAAGAAAAGAAAAATATCATTTAAAAATAAAAATAAAACAATAATTATGTTCATATTAATGAGAGGAATGATACTATATATAATATTTCATCAAAGTATCTCTGTCCAGCTCAATAATGGATACCTTGAGTTTAGTGTAGATGAACTACTGTAACTAGTTTTTTTTTTCTGTTTAATTAGAAAATAATAACGTGAGTAGCAGCAAGTGTTTGGCTCTGTTTAATAGCTTGGGGTATTTGTATTGAATGTGAACTGAAAAATTATGGAGAAATTTATCACTAACAACCACTTTTAATGCTTTGTTAGATGCTAAGTTGATGCATATTTTTAAGTAAAAGCTGGAAGATTGAATGTACCATCTTGGGAGATAGTGGCAAATAGCTTCCTGTTTTACTATTGAGTTACATTTGGTCCAGAAAGGCTTTTTTTCCCTTCCATGATTTGTTTCTCTGTGTGGTGTATGTATGTTTTGTGTGTATGTGTGTGTTAGGGAAGGAGGAAGAATATTACTATACTTTCCTTTGGTGGGGATATTTCTTTTAAAAAAAAAATGAGTCTTTCTAATTTGCAAAAGATTGCAGATATGGTTGAAGCTCTCTGTGTGCTTCCCTGATCCAGTTTTCTCCTCTCTAGTGTTTACTGCTATTCTAAAAGTTGATCTGTGCTCTTGCTGTCTTGATTTTTGTGCTGTTATTATATATGTATTGTATCTGTTACATAATGTGTGTGTGTCCATAAAATAGTTTAACATTTTTACATAAAAAGTAAACTGTAAATATTTTTTACATTTGCTTTTGAAATCGGTTACATTTTTTAGATTTATCCTTATTTATAAATGTGCATTTAGTTGATTCAATTTAACTGCATGTAAAATACTGTACTGTATGAATGTCAGTTTGTCTGCTTCTGCTACAGAAGAACTCTTAGTTTCCAGGGTTTTTTTCTATTAAAAAAATGCTTCAGGAAACAAGTATTTGCATATATCATCTAGTAGTTTTTGTCTCTGACTTAAAATGTATTGTGAAACTTACACATACCAGAATATACAAAAGATGTTTGTACAGTGTATAATTTAAAAAATAATAGCTATGAACACTTGTCAGTCCAAATTTGGATTAAGAAGTACAACATTACTAATATCTTAGAAACCCCTATAAGGTCCAAATCACATTCCTTTTCTTACCCTTCCCCCACTACTATCTTCAATTGTATTTTAAAAAGTTCTCTTGCTTCTCTTTATATTATAACCCCCTAAAAATCTGTTGCTTTGTTTGATCTTTATATAATGGAATAATACTGTATTTTTCTGATTTCTTTTGTAAACTTTTTTTTTTTAGTGTTATCCATAGTGGTATATGTAGTTCAGTCAATTTTACTTCTACACAGTATTTCATTATTTAAATATACCTCAGTTTATCCATGCTATCATAATGAACATTTGGATTGTTTCTAGGTTTCTGCTATTTATTAACAGTGCTGCTTATGAACCTTGTTATACATGTCTCTTGCAAATGTGCAGGAATTTAGAGTACATATCTGGGAGAAGAATAAGGATCCACTGGCCTTGTTCAGCTTTCTAGGTGATGCTAAATTGTTTTTTAAAGTGATTGAATCTGTTGACACTCCCACCCACTATGTTGCTCTCGGTCCTTGTCAACACTTAGCATTGTCTTTTTAATTTTTATCTATCTGGTAGGTAAGAAATGATATGTTACTGTAATTTGAAACTGTATTTCTTTGACTACCCATGAGGTTCAGCTTTTCAGGAATCCATGGACTGTTTCTTATTTTGTGAAATATACATTTTTTTTGTTCATTTTTCTATTTGGGTGGTTTGACTTTTCCTCACTGATTCATAGTAATTTTTATATGGTGTATACCTAATTCTTGATCTTGACTTGTATTGCAAACATCTTTTTCAATTTCTGATTGGAGTTTTTGATCCTCTTCATGTATCTTTTAATGATTAAAGTTCTTAATACTGTTGAATTTATCAGGCTTTTATGATTTTTAATTAAAAAATTTTTTTTGGTGTATATCATTTATTTCCTTCCCTGCATCACTAAGATATTCTCCTATATGATTTTCTAATTTATATTTTTTGTAGTTTTCACTTTCACACTGAGCTCTCTAATCCACTTGGACTTATTTTTGTGTAAGGATCTACTTTTATTATTTCTTTTCCATATGATAAAACAAATAACTGATTGTACCAGCCTGTGATCTGCAATGCTTGCTCATTTGAAAAATAAGTTTCTTCGTATGTGTGGGTTTAGTTTTTGCACTTCCCATTCTTCTGTCTGTCCTGGTCCCAGTAATCTACTTGATTATTTATACTAACAACTATAGCTTCTAGTAAGTCTAATGTTGAGTATGGAAAATTCCTCAACCTTTTTCTTCAAGAATAGTCATGGCATTGCTTTCCCTTACTTGTTTTAGAAACAGCTTACTGATTTTCATGAAAAATGGTGGTGGTTTTTTTAATAGTATTACATTGAGTGTTTCAATAAAGTTGAGAATTGATTGATACTATTTTGAGGATTCTTTTTTAAGAATATAATTATTTTATTTTTTAAAAATTCATTCAAATTAAATTTTGAAATTTTCTCTTTATATCAAGAACTTGTACATCAAATGTCAGGATTTTTCCTAGAATTTCTTGTTCCTTTGTACATGATATTTTTTTTAAACTGCATTTTCTGATTGTGTATAGAAATGCAACTAGCTTTTGTTATTTTGTTTTTGTATCTGGCAACTCTTCACTTTTATTGATTTATCTCTACATTCTTTTGGATTCTCTGTATAGAACAAAATCACCTGTAAATAGTTGGTTTTGTTTCTTCATTTTCAATCTTTATAACTTTTTTCTTCTTCTCTATGAACTCATTGATGTTTTTCAGTGTTGAACAGGAGTGGTGATACAGCATCTATGTCTTGTTTTTGACCTTAAAAGGAAAGCATTTATTATCTCACTGTTAAATGTAGTGTTTATAAGTTTTTTAACAACTGCTTGTATTAAATCAAGGAAGTTCTCTTCTAGACTGCTAAGCTTAAAAAATTCTTGAATGGATGTTATTAAATGCTTATTCAGCCTCCACTGAGGTGATTTTATGCTTTTTCTTTGGTTAGTCTGTTAATTCAGTTTATCAGTATTTTATCATTTCTAATAATTAAATTAATTTTGCATTCCTGGGGCAGTTCTTGGATTGAAACATATAATGTAAAAAAATTGATTGCTGGATTAAATTTACTGGTATTTTGTTTAGAATGTTTGTATCTATGTATAGATTGATTTGTAATTTTCTTTATATAGCTCTTGTCTGGTTTCCATATCAAGAATATTCTAGCTTTATAAAACCAACTGGGGAGCTTTCTATGTTTTTTAATGTTCTCTGCATGTTTTTATAGTATTGGAATTACATGTTGATTCGCAGTTTGGTAGCACTCTCCAGTGAAACCATTTGAGTTTAGTACTTTCTTTGAGTGAAAATTTAAACCACTGATTTCTCTTCTTGAATTGTTACCATACTATTCTGATTCTTTTTTCTTAATGAGTTTTGATAAATTGTATTTTTCTAAGAACATCTATTTCAACTCAAAAGTTGTTCATAATACCTTTTTACGATCTGTTTAATCTCTGTGGGAACGGAAGTTAACGTTCTTTTTTTCTCTCTTAATGTTTGTTCCTCTGTTTTTTCTTGATTAATTTTTTCTTTTGTGTATTTCGCTTGTATTTTCAAAGACTGAATTCTTAGTTTTGTTAGTTTTGCTCTTATCATTTTCCTTTTTTGGATTTATTGTCTTGTTCCCCCTGACTTTTTAATTTTATTTTTAATTGTGATAAAATATACATAATGTAACATTTACCACCTTAACCTTCAGTGCATTTTTCAGTAGTGTTAAGTATGTTCACATTGTTATACAACCAGTCTGCAGAACTCTTTTCAACTTGCAAAACTGAAATTCTATACCCATTAAACAACTACTCATTTCTCCCTCCCCCGGCCCCTGGCGACCAATATTCTACTTTCTTTGTTTCTGAATTTGACTATTTTAGGTACCTCGTAGAAGTGGAATCATACAGTATTTGTCTTTTTATGAATAGCTTATTTCACTTAGCATCATGTCCTCAGGGTTCTTCCATGTTGTAATGTGTCAGCATTTCCTTTTTAAGGCTGAGTAATATTACACTGTACATACGTACCACATTTTGTTTATCGATTTATCTATTGATGAACACTTGAGTTGCTTCTGTCTTTTGGCTGTTGTGCATACTACTACTATGAACATGTTTGTTCAAATATCTCTTAGAGACCCTGCTTTTAATCCTTTTGGGTATATATCGATAATTGGAATTGCTGGATCACATGATAATTCTATTTTTAATTTTTTGAGGAAACACCATAATTTTTTTCCATTTGCAGCTGCACCATTTTACATCCCCATGAGTAGTGCACAGAGTTTCAGTTTCTCCGCATCCTTGCCAACACTTGTTTTCTGGGATTTTGCTATCCTAATGGATATAAGGTAGTTTTCTGACTTTTTTAGTTGGTTTAAGCTCATTAATTTTAAATGTTTCTTTTTGCATGTAAGTATACAGAGTTATAAATTTATTAATTGCTGCTTTAGTTGTAACACAAGTTTTAATAATTAGCTTTTCATTATTTTTTAATTCTAGATAGTTTGTGTTTTCCATTATGATTTCAACCTTCACCCAGAGTGTTTCTTGATTTCCAGAAGTTTTTCTGCTTTTCTTTTGATTACTATTTTCTGTCTCAGTTGTATTGTGGCCAGTGAATATGTTTGTATGGGACCAGTCCTTTCAAATTTGAAGTTAGCTTTAAGGACTTGAGCATTGTATTAGTTATTTATTGCTATGTAACAAATTTCCCCAAATGTAGCGGTTTCTGATAACAAACATTTATTATCTCAAAAAATTTCTGAGTGTCAGAAATCCGGTAGCAGCTTAGCTAGGTGTTTCTGGCTCAGAGTCTTTCCTGAGGATGTAGTCAAGTTCTTGGCTGGGGCTTCAGTAATCTGGAAGCTTGACTGGGAGCTTCTGCCATATTATATTGGTCGTGCAGAATAACCCTGATACACAGGGTGGGAAAGAATTACACAAAGGCATGGGTAGCAGAATTCAGGGATCACTGAGACAACCTTGGAGTCTGACTACCCAAACATACAGCCCCATTTTTATAAAGATTCCATGTGTTCCTAAAAATAATATATGGCCCCCTCGTTCTTGGGTATAATTTTTACATGTCATTTTGATCAAGTTTATTAATTAAGCAGTTCAACTCCTCTAAGTTTTGATAGATTTTTAGTTTGGTCTGTTACATGTTATTATTGAGAGAGCTATATTAAAAAATCACTGTATTGGTAGCTTTGTAACTTTTTCTCAAAGATGTGCCAGTTTGTGTGTGTGTGTGTGTGTGTGTGTGTGTGTGTGCGTGTGTGCGTGCGTGTGTGTTATTAGGCACATAGAAGTTTAAAATGATGTAATTCTACATTCCAGGTGATGTGAATCATTGGGTAGTGATCCTTTTTATTTCTAGTGCTTTTTGCAATAGTTGGCTCCAGTTTTGTTTTATATTTGCTTGATAGATCTTTTTTTATTTTGACTATGTCTTTCTGTGAACTTACCTTAGTTTATCTCTTATAAACAGCACATATGTAACCAGTCTGAGCTTTTTTCCTTCTAAGTGGAGAGTTTGGCTCTTTTGCGTTCATTTTGATTACTGATGTATTTGGATTCACTTCTGCCATTTATTATGAGTCTTTTATATGTCCAGCTTTTTCATTTTTTTCCCCCTTGAATCTCAGACTTTCCTTTGGATTAATTTTTCTTCTGCTTGAACCATATTCTTTAGAATTTCCTTTGTTGAGGTCTGTTGTGGTAATTGTTCTTATTTTCCTTTCTTTGAAAGTGTCCTTACTTCCCTTTATTCTTGAATGCTAGCTTTGCTGGATATACACAATTCTAAGCAGCCGTTTTTATCTTAGTATGTTAAAGATATCATTTAACTATCTTTTTAAATTCTGCCATTGCTAATGAAAAATTAGTTATCAGTAGTTGTCATTACCTTATTGGTGATATTTCTTCTCTGGTTGTTTTTAGTTGTCTTTGTTCATTGTTCTGCAGTTTCACTGAAATGGTTGTGGGTGCATGGATTTTTTTAAAATTTATTTTGTTTTGGATCTCTGGACTTCCTGGAGCCAAGGATTGTCATTGTCTAACAGTTCTAAAAAATATAAGCCATTACCTTTTTTTCCCCTACAGTTGACCTTGGCCACCTTTTTTTTTTAAGACTATTTTTTAGAGCAGTTCTAGTTTTATAACAAAATTGAGTGGAAGATGCAGAGATTTCCCACATACCTCCTGCCCGCATACATGCATAGCCTCCCCCATTATCAACATCCCTCACCAGAATAATACATTTTTTTTTATCAAGGATTAACCTATATCGACACATTATAATGTCCCAAAGTCCATAGTTTACCTTAGGTTCACTCTTGTTGTTCATTCTCTGCGTTTGGACAAATGTATAATTACATATATCCATTTTTATACTATCATACAGAGAGAGTATTTTCACTGTCCTAAAAATCTTCTGTGCTTTGCCTGTTCATTCTCCTCACCCACCCTGGCAACCACTGATCTTTTTATTGTCTCCATAGTTTTGTCTTTTCCAGAAGTCATCTACTTGGAATCACATAGTATGAAGTCTTTTCAGATTGGCTTCTTTCACTTAGTATCATGCATTTTAGGTTTCTTCATGTCTTTTCATGGTTTGTTTAGCCTATTTCTTTTTAGTGTTGATTAATATTCCATTGTTTGGAGGTACTGCACTTTATCCATTGTCCTACTGAAAGACATCTTGGTTGCTTCCAAGTTTTGGCAGTTATGAATAAAGTTGATATGGACTTCCATGTGCAGATTTTTGAGTGGAAGTATGTTTTAAACCCCATTGGGTAAATACCAAGGAGAACAGTTGCTGAATTATATGGTAAGCCAGTATTTTTTCAAATATTGCCTCTTCCCTTTTATTTCTATTAATCTCCTTCGATGACTGCAGTTACATATGTATAATATTGAGGCTGAGCCAAATAGTGCACTGTGATTGTTTACTTTCTTGTACAACTTTCTGTGCCTCTTAAAGTTGGTAATTGCCTCGTTTTTTTATTTGCTTTGGCTTTGATATACCTGTTATTCTTTTTTTAAGCTTTACCATATTTATTTAATTGTGGTTGATATACAATCTTATATTAGTTTCTAGTATACAACACAGTGGTTCAACAGTTACTCACATTATTAAATCCTCACCTTAACTAGTGCAGTTACTATCTGTTAACATAGAAAGATGTTACAGAATCATTGGCTGTATTCTTCATGCTCTACTACTACCCCTGTGACTGACTTACATTATGATTAAGATTTTTTTGTCCTTTCTCCCCCTTACCTTTCCCACCCACCTACTCCAACTCCTCCCCTGTGGTAACCACCAGTCACTTTGCAGTGTCTGTGAGTCTACTCCTATTTTGTTTTGTTTTGCTGTTATATTCGACAAATGAAATCATATGGTATTTGTCTTTCTCCACCTGGCTTATTTCACTTTGCATAATACACTCTACATCCATCCATGTTGTTGCAGATGGCGGGGTTTCTCTTTTTTCATGGCTAAATAATATTCCATTGTGTATATGTACCACATCTTTTTTATCCATTCATCTGTCCTTCTATGATGGACACTTAGGTTGCTTCCATAACTTGGCTATTGTAATGTCCTTCTTTGTTTTGAAGTCTATTTTTTCTGAGATAAGTACTGCTACTTCTGCTTTTTTCTCCCTATTATTTCCATGAAATACCATTTTCTGTCCCTTCACTTTCAGTCTATATATGTCTTTAGGTATTTAGTGAGTCTCTTGTAGGCAGCATATACATGGGTCTTGGTTCTGTATCCATTCTACCTCCCTGTGTCTTCATTGGTGTGTTCAGTCCATTTACATTTAAGGTAGTTATTGATAGGTATGTACTTATTGCCATTTTGTTGTTTTCTGGTTGTTTTTGTAGTTCCTCTCTGTTCTTTGTCTCTTATGCTCTTGTTATTTAATGGTTTTCTTTAGTATTGTGACAGGATTTCTTTTCATTTTTTGTGTATCTATTACAGGTTTTAGGCTTTTGGTTACCATAAGATTCATAGTTTCCTAAGTGTATAACAGTCTATATTAAGTTGATGGTTGCTCTATTTTGGATGCAGTTTACAAGTACTACTTTTTTACTCTTCTTCCTTCTTCCTTTTTTGCATTTTTTGTGTATCCCTTGGCTGATTTTCTGTATAGTTGATTTTACTACTTTTTTCTTTTTTTTTAACTTCATACTTACTTAAATAATTGGTATACTACCAGGTGTAGATGGTCTGCAGTCTTCAGGTCATTTTCAGGGTTAGTTGTATTTGCTGTAGTTGCTTCGTTGGTGTGTATGTGGGAGGAGATTTCCACCTTGCCTTCTTACTTTGCCATCTTTTTCATGATCTCCCTTACCTGTTACTAATTTTTCATATCATTAACATGCTCTTACTATTGTTTTTCACACAGGGTCAAACCTTTTAATCTATCCATTTAAATTTTTTGCCCAGAGGACTTTCTCCCATTCTCCTGTTTAGGATTGGCTGCTTAGTAGGCCAGATGTGCAGCTGTTAACCTGGGATCTCCCTTTATTATCATTTTGGAAGTTGTTATTGCTTCTGTCCTTTGTTGACTTCCCCATTTTGTGGATCCCATTAGTTTGGAGCACATCCTCCATAGCTTGCTGAACAAAAAAGTGCAGAGAGATCAATATTAAGAGTTTGAGAATATCTTTATTCTAGCTTTTTATTATTTGATAATTTAGGTATTAAGTTTTAGGCTACAAATAAGTTTTCCTCAGAATTTTGAAAGCATTTTTCCATTGTCTTCTAGTTTATCACTGAGATTATTGCTATGTCTGATGTCATTCTGGTTCCTGTAATGCTGCAAGCAGTCTGTTTTTTATTTTTTCTTTTCTAGAAGTTCTTGGTTTTTTTTTTCTTTGTCCTTGCTATTTTGTAGTTCAGTAACAACATACTTGGATATGTAATGAGTCTTTTTCAGTTTGGAGACATATGCCTTTCAGGTCTGAGAAATTTCTTGTATTATTTCTTTGGTAATTTCTTCCTTCTGTGTTCTATATTTCTCCCCCTTTTTTCACATGTTGGAATTGATTGCTCATTGTAATTTTTAAAACATTTTTTTCATGATGTTTTCTTCTGTTCTTTTCCTGGAAGGGGTCCCAACTTTACCTTCCACTTCTTTAATGTTTATTTTATCTGTTTGTGCAGAGTTTGCATAGCAGGCCTGAAACTATTATCCTTAGAAAGGTCTGCTTGCAAAGTTGGCCCTTGACTGATGTCTGGGACCTTGAATTTTGGAAGGAGTCTCACCATTCCTCAATAAGAGTGTCTCTTTTATTCTTAAACTGCAAACATGTTTGATGCTGAACACTTGTTTTTCATCTGGGTTTTGGGAACTTTGGTATATGCTAGGTAGAGTGTGTCCCCAGTAAAACCTGGAGCACTGAGTCTCCAGTGAACTCACCTGGTAGGCAACATTTCACGTATTGTCAGCAACTCATTATTGGAGGACTTTAGCATGTCCTGTCTGAATGCAATGGGACAGACTCTTGGGAGCTTACGTCTGGTTTCCTCTGGACTGTGCACTTTTTCCTTTTGCCGATTTTGTTTTGTAGCCTATTGTACTACATGTTAGCTCTGAATGTGACCAAATGTTAAGTTCTGTGAGTCTTCTCGCAAACCACAGAATCTGGGGGTGCTCTTGGGGGCTCATGACACACTGTCAGTCTTAACTTTCCAAATGTTCTTTATTCTCACTTTCTTTTTAAAATAGCACCCTTCAAAATATTTCCTAATGTTTTTTAGGATGTTAATAATTAACCTTTTTTTGTGTGAAGTTTTCTTCTCATTCATTCATTGTCTTTTTTCTGAAAATTAATTTGTGTTTGTTTACTTTGTTTCCTTTCACTTTAACAGGCTTTTCTTATACCTGGTGATTCTAAGCTGTATGTTCTCACTTTAAATATTTCCCCTTAAATGTGAGAGTATTGGAAGCTCCTGTGCATGTGCACTCAGCTCATGTAGAGTTGGTGGCGAGCTAGCTTTATTGTCAGCAGTTCTCCAAATACAGGTGTCTTGCAATGGGTTTCAGCCCTGGGCAAGTTCACTATGGATTCAATGAGACTGAAAAATGACAATGGGATGTTCTTGGGGTGAAAGGGTTCATACCCAACTTTATTCCCCAACAAGTGATTGGTGGCAGGTCAATCACTAGAATCCCGTCCACTCAGAGCAAGTCTGCATGCAGCAAGCTGGTCTCTGCCCCTGCAAGCCATCTCAGTCTCTGGCCTCGGTGCTGCCACCACTCCAGTCTCTGCTCTCCTGCAGCTGTGCAGCAGCAATGCAGCTATACCACTGAGTCGCCCAGAGCACTGGGCAGAGCTCTTTATATAGAGTCAGTAGCAACATATTGTCCACACGTGTGTAGTGAGCTAGCCAACCAGGGCCAGATGAGAATCTTGGCCATAGGAACATTCACTTTATCCACAACAGGTTTTTGGGCATTCAGTTTCTTCAGGAAAATATTGCCCAGTTGTTTATCAGGGAAGATATATGTTCTGGGATTCTGAGAGCTATATGGACAGAAGATGCTGGTGGATTATGGTATGGAGATTTTCACTCAATTAGGAAACGTAGGATTTTATGGAAATATCATTGTAAGGTTCAAGTTGGTAAACTATAGATGAAGGAGATAGTTGATCGACTTTTTCCTCTGAAATCACTTAACTGTTTCATAGACTAGGTGATAGACTAGCAGAGACCACCTGTTCTTGTACCACAGTTTGAGGCACACTGCCTTAGATAATAAAGAGGTTGCTGTTAAGGGAGATAGGAGAGTCAGTGTAACACACTAGTTCATTCTTTTATTCAGCAAGCATTTATTAAGTGGCTTTTTAAACTTCTGACCCCAAGGGATTAACTAGACTTCAAGAAAATACCTTCCCTACTCCCATGGAACTTGCATGAGGATGGATATTAAACAATTTATCATCTGGTTATTCAGTTACAATAAGAACCATATAGGAGAGGTTGAGGAGGCCCACAGAACAGAGCATGTACAGGAGACTTGTTTTGGGGTTCAGGGATGACATCTCTGAAAAGGAAAGTGGTGGAAGAATGAAAGAATGAGACTAAGAGATTAATCAGGATAATGATAACTGTGAGAATAAATGAGGTATGGAAAATGTTTAGTGCCTGGTATTTACCCTCAATAAGTATTAACTAGAAATTATATTATTTAAAGGAATATTACTATATTGAATGATCAAATAGAAGATCTCTAGCATTTAATTTATAATAATAAAAGTTTTGTTGTCAACAGTACAATAAAATGATATACCAAAAGAATCACTTAGCACTAAAAAAAAATCCCTTCTCGAAATTTTGGTGTTTGAAAAGTATTGCTAGGGCAGAGATCATGCTTAACTTCTTCACAGTTATATCGAAGCACCCAGCATAATGCCTGATAGAAAAATGTTCAATCTTAAAAAAAAAATCTGATTTGGTTACTAGAAATTCTGGGTAACTTAGAGGCTAAGAAAGATGTATGATTTCAGATTCAAGAAATACTCTTTTTCTCCTTGCTAAGGCATTTGGTGGTATTCCTTCAATGGAATTATAAATGGCCTTTTGATTAGAATGTAAATACTATCCTTTTTGTATACCTCTTTTGTAGCCAGCAAGAATCTATTAGGGCAAAGTCTTATTTTTCTTCTATGGGGGGTCTCTAGCCCCCTTGCACTTAGACCCACAATGTATTAATTTTCTATTGCTGCAAAACAAATTACCTCAAAATTTAGCAGCTTAAAACCACAGACATTTATTATCTCACAGTTTCTGTGCATCAGTTACATGAGAGTGGCTTAGCTGGGTGCCTGTGGTTCAGGGTCTCTCTTGAGGTTGCTGTCAGTTGGTTGGAGTTGCAGGCATCTGAAAGCTTGATGAGGGGAAGATGTGCTTCTAAGTTTATTTGCCTGAGTGTTGCCAGGAGGGCTTAATTCCTTGCCATGTGGACCTCTCCATAGGCTCCTGAGTATCCTCATAACAGGGCTCTTGGTTTCCTCCAGGCCTGTTGATGAGAGAGAGGGAGAGAACACAAGCCAGTCTGAGATGAAATACTGTCTTTGATAACCTAATCTCAGAAGAGAGACATACCACTTCTGCCAAATTCTAGTAGTTAAAATGACCAATCCTGGTACAGTGTGGGAAGTGTGAATATCAATCAGTTTGTGTGGCTCACTGGGAGCCATCCTGGAGACTGGTTGCCTTGTACTCCCGTCAGTGGGATCAACTTCTTCCTGCCCAGTGTATCAAACGTATTTCAGAGTATGGGTTAATTAAATTAGTGTTCCATTAATATTTGTACATTGTTTCTGTTGTAAATTGAGATTTCCCAAATTTCTGAGCTTGTTAATTTGTTTGGCATTTCTGTTACTCTGTTCTCTTTGCTTTCCCCACTGTATCCTTCCTTGTCCTTTTTATTATATTTCTCAAATTTATTCTGAAAGTAATATCTCAGTGTTTTCTTGAGTTGGTATGTTCAACTTAATAGAAAATTGGGTTAGCTAGTTACAGATTGTAGAACTGTTAGATTATAAATCTCAATCTCTTATAATAATTTGTATAATAATATTGCTATATTTATTGTGATACCACCACTGGTTTTAAGTCATCAAGGAAAAGCAAATAAAAGTGTCATTTACAGGCATATTTGATTTTACTTATATGTGGTTATCATTAGTTATATGCTGTATTCAAATATAAATTGTTGCTGGATTTTAGAATTTATGGTGGACCTTCTCTATTAATTAAATTATGAACTAGGAGATTTTTGTTGAGTTTAGGAACAAAATTATTTTGCAGCTTTTAGAGATACTTTTCCTTCCTGAATGCTGAGTTCGAGCATCAGATATTGAAGAGCTGAATTGTTAATAAGGACAGCATAACCCTCAACCTGTGACACTTCACTTGTAAGTTTATGTGGACCTCAGGCACTTTTTCCTTATAGAAACGGTTATATATATATAAATCATATATATATTCCTTATATATAACGAGTCATATGTTCTCCTCCTATCCCCTAAACCTCTATCAGTCCAAAACCTCTTTATATTGAATAAAGAGGTTGAACTCAACCTGAATTTTTAAATCTTTTATTTTTTATCTTGAAGCAATCATAAATTTACAGAAAAGCTACAGGTAGAGCACAGGGAATTTTTTTCCTGAACTATTTGAGAGTATGTTGTTGATATGATACCCTATCACTTGGGAATAGTTTATTGTCTTTCCTACAAATTAAAACATGCCATTATATTACCCACAATACACCAATCAAAATGTGGAAATAACACTGATACATTACTAACATCTAATATCAGGCCCCATTCAGTTTTTACCTGTTGTCCCAATAATGTCCTTTATATCAAAAGGATCCACTCCAGGATTGTGTTACATTTAGTTGACATGCCTCTTTTGTCTCTTTCATTCCAGAAAAGTATTTCTTTGACTTTAAAGACATTGACACTTTTGAAGACTAGTCTTATTATTATTTTGTGGATTATCCCACAATTTGGGTTTGTTTAACATTTCCTTGTGATTAGGTTTATGATACACATATAGATAGAAATATATCATATGCAATGCTGTGTTCTTATTATATCCTATCAGGTGGCACAATGTAGATTGTCCCATTACTGTTGATGCAGACTTTGATCACTTGATTAAGATGATGAACCAAGCTTCTCCATTGTAAAGTTACTCTTTTTGCCTTATAAACACACACATTATGTGGTAAGTATCCTGTTCTGCACCAAGCTTTCAGTTTATTCAAATATTTCTATGTGTATAGACTAATTGTTTCTCTTATTCAATGGATGGTACTCTGTTTTATCATTCTTTGTTTTCATGCTCAAATTATTCCAGACTTGGTCAGTGAGAGCCCTTCATTCTGGCTTCTATGTCCTTTTGACATATTTCCATCATTCTTTAAGTATTTTCTTTCTTTCTGGCAGAACAGAATGTTCAGTCCTCTCAGGAACTTTCCTTCTGTTTCAGGGCTGGAATCAGCCATTTCTCTTAGTAGCCCTGGTTCCTTTTGGAGGTGAATGGTATTTAGAAACCAAGGTCTGGGAGCTAGGTGCACTCATTACTACTGAGTTATTGTTCCTTAGTCTTCTCACTGGGGGTAACTAGGGAATATATGTATTTCTATCTATCCATGTAGGTGCACACATTATATCAATATTTTTATCTGTATCTCTCTATATTGAAAACCGTGTGTTTATTCTACTTCTGATTTTAGTTTAACACCAGAGAGGTCTTGGTAGTTTTCTTCCTTTATTTATAACTTTCTTCTCTGACAGTAAGAAACCTGCCTCTTTCTATTCTTACTATATTTACTTATTTGATCAGTCACTTTTGAAGTAACCAATCTCCCATCACTGTCAGTCCCCACTACCATTTGCTCCCAAGCACAGATGCCCTCCCACACTCTGGGCTCCAACATCTCTTGTTATCCCCGAGACTCTACTCCTACCCTGTGTAAATGCCCTCCTTACTTTCCTCAGGCTCATATTCTCTACTCTGCTGCTTCCCTGTGTGGACAACCTCCTCATCCTGCCCAGATTCTGTGCTAGAACACCCCTTTCCCACCTTGCAGAAACCCAACACAGTTCAACACTCCTTGTTGGGTCCCATTCTCTTATCTCTTCATCCCATCCAGGCTTTGACACCCAATTCTGGACTATCCTCTTTCTGGACACACTCCTTATGCCACTGGGCTCTGTTCTCTATGTGCCATGTTCTCCCATATAGATGCCCTTCTCACTCTGCTTAGATTCTAATATCCTGTGCTTCTCTCCATGAGAGTCTTTCCTTCCCCCATTCATACCCTGACATTCTTTGCTAGGCTGCCTTCCACATGTTGACATTCTCTGCACCCTGCTCATGGTTCATTCCCTCCACACAAATGCCTTACTCATTCTACTCTTATGACTACATCTCTCCCCTGAGCAAACAAACAAAACAAACCAGATGCCTACCTTGCTCTGCCCTTCTAATGGCTTTTCTACTGAATTATTATACTGAAGAGAAGGGAGAAGAGGGGAAAAGGAAGAGCCAATACTTTTTGTGCAAAGAGTATGATTTAAGTTTATATTTGACAGAAACAAATCTTCCCCTGCCTGATAGTAGATATTTGGAGAACCTGGTAAGGGCATTTGGGAATCTGCTTTTGGAGCTTCATTAGTGGTTAGGACTACTGGTTTCAATACATTCTTTCTGTGAATCAGGACTTCTATTTATGGAAAAATAAGTTCAGAATAGTAGGAAGAGAAGAAACTAAAAAGAAGTGTTTAGGGAAGGATGATGTTGGAATTCACATCTTGGCAAACTATTTTGTCTTCATGTTGTTCTTGCCCACAACTGTCTTTATAGCATCTGTATTTTTTAAATCCAGTTAATTATTTAATAATGTGTTTTATGAGCTCAGTATTAAGTTTCAGAATGTCATCACAGTGTTTCCCTAATTTTAGTCATTCATGTACTATCATTTTAGCCATATCCTCTATCATTTACTTAGCGTAACAACTTTAAGTTGGCTTACCTTTTCCACTTAGCCTTGTCTAAGAATATCTTTATAATCACAGATTTGATAATTATATATTTTAAACAGCATGTTAAAATGAATGTAAAACATTTTAAAGTTCCTTAGGTGCCACTTGAAGTCACATTTACATACCAGTGGTGCAGAGTCCACTTTGGGAAATGCGTTAATACAACTAGTATAAATGTTGGATACATTTTCTTGATTTATATTTATTACTTAATATCTATAGCTGGTGTGTCATTTTTTTCTCGTATAATTTTTTTAGGTGCTTTTTCCCCCCAGTATGATTTTTTCATTGCTTTTCCTCTCATTTAGATGAAAACTTAATATTAAATGAATTATAATGTCATCCCTGCTCCATCATGGCCTGAGAGGCCTTTTAAAAACTGGTGAAAACGTACAGAGGCAAAGATTTTGACCTGTGACCTTTTGAAGAATTTTCTGAGTGCAACTAGAAACAGATTATCCATTGTTCACAGTGCTTTGCTTAATGTTATGCCTTCCTTGCTAAATCCTCTTATTTTTTGAAGTCTTGTATCTTAAGTAGCTAACAGTTTGTTAACACAGAATGTTAATTAAAAAGTGACTTATTTCTTCATGTAGTTTTGACCCTTTACATTTCTGTCATAATATCCAAAGATTTATATAAGGTAGCATGAAATGTTTTTAAAAAATGGTTTATTTTTTTCCAAATTGGGAATGTAATATATGCCAATTGAAAATAAGAAACTAGTTTCATAAAAGTAAAAGAATAAAAATCGTCTCATTCTTACTTCTCAAATACAATTACCTTTTTTCTTTTTAAAATTTTGTTCAAATTCTTTTTTTAAATATCCATTCCAGGCATAGTCATTTCCTTATTATGTATTCAATAGTACTTAACTTTATTTTGGAAGAATGAAGAGTCCCAGAAATGGCCTCATTTTATTTTATACTTTAAAAATTACTTGTGAAAGGAGCATACTTTCATGTTTCCTGACCATTTATCTTTTGTGAATTGCTTCATATTTTTTCAACAGTTTTTTTCCATTGCATAGTCTTACAATGTGAAATACAACCTTATATATTATGTAAACCGTTTGGCTGCTAGTTGCATATTCTTTTACTTCCTATGTATTACTTGTCTTTTTCTTTTGTCAGTAATGCCCTTTTTTTTCTCTCCACAAAATTTAAATATTTTTATGTAGGCAAATATATCAGTGTTTTTTCTTTATGGCTTCTGGATTTTGTCTTGCTTAGGAAAATCTACCCTTCCCCAGTATTATGTAATTATTCTTTAGTATTTTTCCTAATAGTTTATGGCTTTGTCTTTTTTACAGTAGGTTCTTAATCATACACACCCACACCCACACTTACACCCACACCCATGTTTTTAAATTTGGTGTCAGTTATTTTTTTCAGTTGATCTGTTAATGTTTTATTTACGAATCCATTCTTTTACCACTATTTGAAATACTACCTTTATCATATTAAATTTCTACGTATATACTAATATCTGCTCATGACAGTGACTAGTTTTATACTTATAATGTACTGATTTTTGTTATAAGAGCTTAAATAGAATGTTTAAATACATGATGAAGTGTCCTCTTGTTCTTGTTTTTCAAAAATTTCTTTGGTAGTCTCACAAATTTATTCTTTCAAGTGAACCTAAGAATCAGCTTGCCATTTTAAATAAGCTCCCCTCCCATCTTCCAAATTTATTATAACATCTCACTACTTCTCTACTCGTATTAGCCTCATTTAAGCTACTATTTTCTTTTGCCTAGGCTATCTTCTAACATACAGGAGCAAGAAGGTTCTTTTTAAAAACAGATCAGATCATGTTACTCCTTTGTTTAAATCCCTGTAGTAGCGTCTTCCCCTCTCTTTTCATTACTATTTCTGTGTAACAAACTGCTCCACAGCTTTGTAGCTTAAAACAGCCTGTTCATTTGCTCACAATTTTGCTAGTAGGAATTCATGACAGGTTCAGCTCTGTTCCACATGGTGTTGACTGGGGCAAGAGAATCCCTTCCAATATGACTACTTCAGTCACATTCTGGGACCTCAGTCTTCTTGGCCTTTCTCTCCTCATGACCTCTCATTCTTCAGAATCTCTCCATGTAGTCTGGACTTCACACAGCATGGTGTTCTCAGAGTAATCACACTTTTTACACTGCAGCTGGCTTCCAGGAGTGGTGAAGGAAAAGCTCATACCAGTTAAGGGCTGTGCCTGGAATTGACACAGTGTTTGTTCTGCCATATTTTATTGGTCACAACAGTCACAGGACCTGCCTGGATGCCAAGTAAATGGAAAAATGGACTTTACCTCCTAAAGTGGAAATGGCAAGGTCTTAACTGCTGGAGAGCATATGGGATGAGAGATACTGTGACTATTTAGAAAATACTATCTGCCACATTACTAAACTCAAAGTAAATTCAAGGCTTTTCAAATGGCCTGTGAGACTTTTCATGATCCAATCCACCCATGCTTCTCTTTTAGACCACATCCCCTGCATTTGCTTCTTTTGTTCCCTTTGGCTTAGCTGCAGTGGCCTCTTTGCTAGGCTTTGAATATACCACACTCATTCCAACATCAGATCCCTTTTACTTGCCACTACTTCTTTGAATGCTCTTTTTCAGGTCTTTGCATGGGTCTTCCCATTCTATTACTTCATTTAGGTCTCTGCTCAAAATCAGCCTCCAGAGATCTTTCACCAACCACTATGTCTGATAGAATTTTGGTCACTTACTACCCCCTAATCTTGCTTTTTCTTCTACATAGATTTTTGTGTTATTTATGGGAGCCTGGAGAGCCTGAATACATCCTGTCCTGCCTGGTTTCTGAACAAGTTGAGAAATAAAGAAGTAAAGATGGAGGCCAAAATATATATGAAATACATAAATTAAAAAAATATATATATATGTATATTTATTTACTGATAAATGTGAAGTTGGAGACCTAAATGGGTCTACTAACTAAATCTTAGAATTAGGCAGACTCAGTCCCAGGCAGTCATTCCCCTCTGCAAGGCTAGGCCCCTGATCAATTCTTGACATGATGATACAGAGGAAATTCTTTTACTCTGAAGCAAGCCTGTCCATAGTAAAGAACAGTAGAGCTGAGTTGTGCATGCCCAATTATTCTCATATTTACTTGTCTGACTCACTAAAGGGGGATGAAAGGAAGGCAATAAAGGAGTGTCAAAGATGACTTTCAGATCTCAGACTTGAGAAACTGTGGGTTGTGGTACTATTTAATAAGATAGGAAACATGGTAGAAAGATTATAAATTAAATTTAGAAGCACTGAGTTTGAAGTGCCTACAAGATACCTATGTAAAGATATTGAACAGTCATTTGGATAACACATTTGAAGATACAGCTTTGATAGTTGTATTTGTTTTCTGTTGCTCCATAACAAATACCGCACACTTTAAACAACACAAAATTATTACTTCACAGTTTCTGTGGGTCAGGAATCTGGGCATTGGTTAGCTGGAGGCTGTGATCTCATCTGAACCTTGGGGTCCTCTTCCAAGCTCACTGGTTATTGGCAGAATTAGGTCCTTAACAGTTGTAGGACTGAGGCCCTTAACTTCTAGAGGCTGCTGCTTGTTCCTCATCATATATGTGTAGCCTTGCCCACAGCCAAGTAGTCGGCTTCTTAAAGGCCAACAGAAAACACTTTTGCTGCTTCAAATCTTTTTAATGGCTCACTTGGTTAGGACAAGCTCATCCAAGATAATCTCCCTTTTGATGAACTCAGAGTCAACTGATTTGGGACCTTAAGTGCATCTCCAAAGTCTCTTTTGCTATATAATGTAATAATCACAAAAAGAATATCTCATCATATTTGCAAGTCCTTCTCACTCTCAAGGGAGAGGATTATACAGGGTGTGTACACACCCAAGGAGTAGGCCTCTTGGGGTTGTCTTAATCATCAGCAGTCATCATAGTAGTCATCAGCAGAATAGTTAATGAATACATGAGATTGCCCAAGAAAAACTAACTTTGTCCAGGGATAATAGAAGAGAGATTAGGGGAGAGTTTGAGAATTATCCGTGTACCCTGGAGGGTACGTTTATTCATCTTTATGTTCACAGCACCTGCATTGCTACCTGGCACATAGTACACAGTCAATAAATGTTTGTTAGAATCCTTCCCTGATTTAAGATTTTAAAAAGTTAATGTATCATTTCCACACAATAACATTCACCCTGTTAAGTATACAGTGTTCTGACTTTTTATTGTAGTAAAATACACATAACATAAAATTTACCATCTTGACTGTTCTAAGTATACAATTCAGTGATATTAAATACATTCATTACTACCATTACTACCATCCATCCCCATAACTTTTTTCATGTTGTAAAACTGAAACTCTGATACCTATTAAATAATTCCCCATTCTCCCTTCCACCAATTCCTGGCATCACTGTTATACTTTGTTATTTGATTTTGACTAAATACTTCATACAAGTAGAATCATACAATATTTGTCTTTTTCTGACTGGCTTATTTCACTTAGCATAATGTCCTCAAGGTTGTAGCATATGGTAAAGTTCTCTTTTTAAGGCTGAATAATATTCCACTGTAACGTATGTGCTGTATTTTGCTTTTCCATTCATAGATCAGTGGACACTTGGGTTGCTTCCATGTTTTAGCTGTTAGGAATAATCTGCTATGAACTTGGGTATACAAATATCTCTTTGAACCCTGCTTTCAGTTCTTTTGGATATAAATCCAGAAGTGGAATTGCAGGATCATATGGTAATTCTGTTTTAAAAATTTTTAAAGGAACTTCCATTCTATTTTCTATAGTGGGTGTCCCATTTTACATTCCCATGAAGAGTGCACAGGGGTTCCAGTTTCTCCACATCCTTACCAACACTTGTTGGTTTGTTTTTTTGATAATAGCCATCCTTTGTATGAACTGATATTTCATTGTAGTTTGAGTCTCATTTCCTTAATGATTAGTGATGTTGAGCATCTTCTCATGTGCTTATTGGCTGTTCATATCTTCTTTGGAGAAATGTCTGTCCAAGTCCTTTGTTCATCTTTGAATTGGGTTGTTTACTTTTTTTGTTTTATTTTAGGAGTTCTCTATATATTGATATTAATCCCTTATCAGTTATAACTTGCCAATATTTTCTCCCTTTCTGTGGGTGGCCTTTTTACTCTGTGGATAGCGTCTTTTGATGTACAACATTTAAAAAATTTTTCTTGAAGTCTAATTTGTTTCCTTTTATGACTTGTAACTTTGGTGTCATATCTAAGAAATCATTATCAAATCCAAAATAATGAAGGTTTTGTCCTGTTTTCCTCTAAGGGTTTTATTGTTTCAGGTCTTAAATCAAGATCCTTGATCCACTTTGAGTTAATTTTTATGTATGGTGTTAGGTAAGTGTCCAACTTCATTCCTTTGCATGTGGATACCCAGATTTCCCCAGCACCATTTGTTGAAAAGACTCTCTTTTTCCCATTAAATGGTCTTGGCACCATTGTAAAAAAAAATCATTTGACCATATACATGAGGGTTTATTTCCGGGCTCTCTGTTTTGTTCCATTAGTCTATATGTCTGTCTTTACTTCAGAATCACACTGTTTTGATTACTGTAACTTTGTAGTAAGTTTTCAAATCAGAAAGTGTGAGTCTTCCAACTTTATTGTTCTTTTTCAAGATGGTTTTGGCTATTCAGGGTGCCATGAGATTCCTTATGAATTTTAGGATGTGTTCTTATACTTCTATGTATACATCATTGGGATTTTGATAGGGACTGCATTGAATCTGTAGATCACTTTGGGTGTTATTGACATTTTAATATATATTACATATTTGTGGCCTTATATATATTTTATCCTGGAAAATGTCTCTTGAGCACTTGAAAAGAATGTGTCTTCTGTTGTTGGGTAGAGTGTTCTGTATATGTATGTTAGGTCTTCTTGGCTTATTGTATTGTTTAAGTCTTGTTCCTTACTTATCTTCTGTCTGGTTGTTTTCTCCATTATTGTGAGTGGAGTATTGAAGTCTCCAACTATTATTGTAGAGCTTTTTTCTCCCTTCAATTTTCACTTCATATATTTTGATGGTCTGTCATTAGATGTGCAAATGTTTATAATTGTATCTTGCTATATTGAGCCTTTTAATATAATTCTTCTTTGTCTCCTAATTTTTAAAAAATTTAAAGTCTATTTTGTTTGAAATTAGTACAGCCACTCATACTCTTTTTTGGTTAGTATTTGCATAGAATATCCTTTTCCATCCTTTCACTTTCAACCTTTTTGTGCTTTGGATCCCAAGTGAGTCTTCTGTAAGCAGAATACAGTTGGATCATGTGTTTTTCCCCATTCTTTCAGTCTGTCTTTTGATTGGAGAGTTTGATCCATTTACATTTAAAGTAATTACTGATAGGGAGAGACTTAACTATTGTCATAGTGCTCTTTGTTTTCTGTGTGCTCTATATAACATTTTTTCCCCTCATTTCCTGTATTAATGTCTTCTGTGTTTATTTTTTGTAGTGAAATGTTTAAATTCCTTTCTCATTTCCTTTTTGTATATTCTATAGCTATTTCTTTGTATTTACCTTGGGGATTACATTAAACACTCTAATGTTATAACGTTCTCATTTGAATTTACACCAGCTTAACTGAATTTTGACAAATGTACACATTTATGTAACCATCACCATGGTCAAGATATAGGAAGTTTCATCCCCCCAAAAATTCCTTTGTACATTTTTGGCCAAGAGAGGAGGAGGTGGTGGAACATCCAGAGGGGGACATCTGTGGTCTTTCAGGGGAGAGAACTCTGAATTGTCTTCAAACAAATGTGGGGAGTGCCTGCATTTAGTAAGCAGTGATGAGCCATTTATTTAGACTTAGAGGGTTCAGGGAAGTATGGAGGTACAAGATTTTTGGGGAGCACCTATGTAGATGTTTTCATTATATGTGTTAGAGTGTTTTTTCTTTTCCCAACCAGGATTCTGATTTTGGCATATCACACCTTCCTTGTTTGGGAGTTTAATATTCTTTGCACTACATCTACTCCAATGGTTAAATGCTGGTTTTAGTCCTTAGGTGTCTCTGCCCTCCTGCTGTAGGAGAGGAGAACATCTTTGTATGCTTCCAGAGAAGCCTTCTGGCTTTCATACTTAGCTTCAATTCACAGTTACTCAGCTTTTTGTTATCTTTTTTCCAGAGCTCAAAGAGTTTAGTAATAGTTCCAAGTCCATTGTTTTTGTAGTTACTATTTCTCCTTCATTGCCAGATTTAAATCCTGTCTTGGCATCTGCTGCCAGCTGCCCTGGAAGCCTAGTGCAGGATGTTTGTTAAGGCTTTCCCTTGGGATCAACACCTGGGAGGAGAGGGGATCGGGCAGATGTGGAACTCATGGTGCAATGCAGGCCCAACATCAGCTTTGGCTAACACTTTTAAGGAGCTCTGGAGCTAGAATTGGCCCCTCTGAGTTTCTCAGAATTGGGCAGAGTTGTTCAGGCTTTATATCAATTGGCTATCAGCTATGGGCTGCCCAGGCAGGGTATGACCTTCGGTGTCATTCTTTGCAGGTGAGGCAATTGCTGAGGGACTGACTGACAGCACTCCCAGCAGTTAAGGCAATAAGTTCTTCCTTTAGTGGGGAGCGGCACAGTGCCTTAGTGTTTACACAATTCCTCTGTATCCACTAAGAGTGGTTGTTTTAGATAACTATGAACTCATGGATTTAAATACATGTATTTAGCAAAGTTTCTGTCGTCTTATTTGTATGGAAAAATGCACAAATGTATGTAAATATACAGCTCAATAAATGTTCACAAAGTAAACACAACAGTGTAACCAGAACCCAGGTAAAAAAATAAAACTGCTAACAATCTAGAAGTCTCTCCTTCCAGTCATTACTTGCTCTTTCCAAGGGTCTTTCCTATCCTGCTGATTTAGCATGCTTTTGAAATTTGTGTAACATAATCATGCAGTAAATGATCTTTTGTTCTCATGTCTTTCATTCAGTGTTTTAGTTGTAAAATTAAGTTCATAGTTGTAAGTCATTTATTCTCATTGTCATATGGTTTTTCTTTGAATATATCACTTTTTTTTAAGACCATTTCTGCTATTGATAGACATTTGGAACTTTTCCAGTTTTTGGAAATGCTGAAAATGCACCTATAAACATTGTTGTCTGCATCTTTTGGCGAATATACATACACATTTCTTTTGGGTATATACATAGTGAAATTGCTGAATATGTGTATGTTCTGTTTTTGTAGATAATGCCGGACAGTTTTTCAAGGTAATTACTGATTTACACTCCTACTAGTAATGTTTATGAGTTCTAACTGCTGTGGTTTGCCTCTTTGTACAGGATGTAGCTCTCCAGGACTTACAATTGAGAATTGCATGTATTTACTAGGGTACCTTCACTGGCAGGTTCTGAACTCTATAATCTTTGTCATCTTGAGGCTATGAGACTGCAATTCTGTTCTGCTTTTCCAGGTTTTTGGCTTAGGTTTTCTTTTTTTTTTACTCAATTATTTGAGACCCCTTCCTATCTTAAGTTTTGTCACTCCAGCCCTTAATGACAACCAAATTCCCTGGTGGTTTCTCTTTCCCTCAGCAGCAATACTTTGCTTGGGAAAAGCCTTATTCCTCAGTCTCATCTTTTTTTTTTTGACCCAGATTCTGCAAATTACCCAGGAAAAAACTCAGCTGCAGGAGATCACCTTTCCTTGCCATAGTTCACCCCTTTATGGAATTTTGGCCTCTATAGTCCTCATTCCTTCAGTAGCTCTCTAAAATCTTTAAAAAGATGATCTTTGTATTTTATCTTTTTTGTGTGTGAATTTGGGGGAGGGAGGTATTTTACTGTGATTTATTCTCTCTCACATAGAGGAAGTATGGATTAAAACATATTTGGTGTTGCAATAAATTAGAGTTGTTACCCTTAACAATGTTCAAAGTATTCCAGTTTGGTCAGTGGGAGCCTCTGCAAAATTTCATTCCTGAGTCTTTCTGACTCGATCCCATTAATAGCTTTCTTCTTGTATGGTATGGCAAGATGTTCCAAGTTCATCATTTACCTTTTTGCCTCAGACATGAACTCACCATTTCCTGAAAGAGTCCTGATTCCTTTTACTAGGGAATGACATTTCAAGAATCACAACTGCATAGTGTTCATTATTACAGGGTTCAGTCATTGTTCCTAGTCATTTTCAGCAGACAGAGGTAGAAAATATGTTTTGTTTTCTTAATACAAAATCAAATGCATTGAGTTGATATAGATACTTCCAATTCCAGTTCAGACTACAGGGTTTTTACTTTACCAATTCTCCCATGCTGAGAGTCCTAGTTTTTAATGACACGAGGAGTGAGAGAATTAAAAGATATAATTATTCATTTCCTTGATACTGCAATACTTTAGGATCAAGATTTATTTTATCCCTACAGAACATTTCACCAGGAATGGTAGTGATTTAAAATAACAGTTCTTCTCTTTGTGATTATGACATTAAAATTTTGGATGCAACTCGTAGTTCACTTATTTTTGAATTCTTAATTTAAAAATTTTTAGTTTTGTAATTACATAATTCTAAAATGTGATCTACAAAAACAGAATGTAGATTCTATCCTTGTCACCTCTACTTTATTTCCTTTCATTCCCTAAAGGTAACCACTTAGTTTTTACATTTCATCCTTCTACATCCTTCTTTCTTTTTAATAGTTTATTTTGGTATCATTAATCTACAAATACATGTGCAATATTATGGTGATTAAACTACCCCCTTCATCAGGTCCCCCCCACCAACTCCATTACAGTCACTGTCCATCGGCGTAGTGAGATGCTATAGAGTCACTACTTGTCTTCTCTGAGTTGTACAGCCCTCCCCATGCCCCCCCAACATTACATCTGCTAATTGTAATGCCCCTTTTTCCCCCTTGTCCCTCCCTTCCCGCCCATCCTCCCCAGTCCCTTTCCCTTTGGTAACTATTAGTCTGTTCTTGGGTTCTGTGAGTCTGCTGCGGTTTTGTTCCTTCAGTTTTTTCTTTGCTCTTATACTCCACATATGAGTGAAATCATTTGGTACTTGTCTTTTTCGGCTTGGCCATCCTCACTGGTGTGAGGTGATATCTCATTGTGGTTTTAATCTGCATTTCTCTGATGATTAGTGATGTGGAGCATCTTTTCATGTGCCTGTTAGCCATCTGAGTTTATTCTTTGGAGAAGTGTCTATTCATGTCCTCTGCCTATTTCTTAATTGGATTATTTACTTTATGTTTGTTGAGGTGCATGAGTTCTTTATATATTTTGGATGTCAACCCCTTATCGGATATGTCATTTATGAATATATTCTCCCATACTGTAGGATGCCTTTTTGTTCTACTGATGGTGTCCTTTGCTGTACAGAAGTTTTCAGCTTGATATAGTCCCACTTGTTCATTTTTGCTTTTGTTTCTCTTGCCCGGGGAGATATGTTCATAAAGAATTCGCTCATGTTTATGTCCAAGAAATTTTTGCCTATGTTTTTTTCTAAGAGTTTTATGGTTTCATGACTTACTTTCAGGTCTTTGATCCATTTTGAGTTTACTTTTGTGTATGGGGTTAGACAGTAGTCCAGTTTCATTCCCTTACATGTGCCCAGTTTTGCCAACACCAGCTGCTGAACAGACTGTCAGCTCCCCATTGTATATCCAAGGCTCCTTTATCAAATATTAATTGACTGTATATGTTTGGGTTAATGTTTGAATTTTCTATTCTGTTCCACTGGTTTGTGGGTCTGTTTTTGTGCCAATACCATATTGTCTTGATTACTGTGGCTTTGTAGTAGAGCTTGAAGTCAGGGAGCGTAATTCCCTGTTTTATTCCTCCTTCTCAGGATTGCTTTGGCTATTTGGGGTCTTTTGGGCTTCCATATGAATTTTAGAATTATTTGTTCCAGTTCATTGAAGAAAGCTGTTGGTATTTTGATAGGGATTGCATTGAATCTGTAAATTGCTTTAGGTAGTATAGCCATTTTGACAATATTTATTCTACCTGGCCAAGAGCATGGGATGCATTTCCATTTGTTAGTGTCCTCTTTAATTTCTCTTAGAAATGTCTTGTAGTTTTCAGAGTATAGGTCTTTCACTTCCTTCGTTAGGTTTATTCTTAGGTATTTTATTCTTTTTGATGCAATTGTGAATGGAATTGTTTTTCTGATTCCTCTTTCTGTTAGTTTATCATTAATGTATAGGAAAGCAACAGATTTCTGTGTGTTAATTTTGTATCGTGCAACTTTGCTGAATTCAGATATTAGTTCTAGTAGTTTTGGAGTGGAGTCTTTAGGGTTTTTTATGTACAGTATCATGTCATCTGCAAATAGTGACAGTTTGACTTCTTCTTTACCAATCTGGATGCCTTGTATGTCTTTGTTTTGTCTAATTGCTGTGGCTAGGACCTCCAATACTATGTTGAATAACACTGGAGAGAGTGGGCATCCATGTGTTGTTCCCGATCTTAGATGAAAAGCTTTCAGCTTCTCGCTGTTAAGTATGATGTTAACTGTGCGTTTGTCATATATGGCCTTTATTATGGTGAGGTACTTGCCCTCTATACCCATTTTGTTGAGATGTTTTATCATGAATGGATGTTGAATTTTGTCAAATGCTTTTCAGCATCTATGGAGATGATCATATGATTTTTGTCCTTCTTTTTGTTGATATGGTGGATGATGATGGATTTTCGAATGTTGTACCATCCTTGCATCCCTGGGATGAATCCCACTTGATCATGATGGATTATCTTTTTGATGTATTTTTGAATTAGGTTTGCTTATATTTTGCTGAGTATTTTTGCATCTATGTTCATCAGTCTGTAATTGCCTTTTTTTGTAATTGTCTTTGCCTGGTTTTGATATTAGAGTGATGTTGGTCTCAGAGAGTGAGTTTGGGAGTATTCCCTCCTCTTCTATTTTTTGGAAATCTTTAAGGAGGGTGGATATTAGGTGTTCACTAAAATTTGATAAAATTTATCAGTGAAACCATCTGGTCCAGAAGTTTTGTTCTTAGGTAGTTTTTTGATTACCAATTCAATTTCTTTGCTGGTAATTGGTCTGTTCAGATTTTGTTTCTTCCTGGGTCATCCTTGGAAGGTTGTATTTTTCTAGAAAGTTGTCCATTTCTTCTGGGTTATCCAGTTTGTTACCATATAGTTTTTCATAGTATTCTCTCATAATTCTTTGTATTTCTGTGGTACCTGTAGTGATTTTTCTTTTTCATTTCTGATTCTGTTTATGTGTGTAGACTTTCTTTTTTTCTTGATAAGTCTGGCTGGGGGTTTATCTATTTTGTTTATTTTCTCGAAGAACCAGCTCCTGCTTTCATTGATTCTTTCTATTGTTTTATTCTTCTCAATTTTTTTTATTTCTGCTCTAATCTTTATTACGTCCCTACTTCTACTGACTTCAGGCCTTATTTGTTCTTCTTTTTCTAATTTCTTTAATTGTGAGTTTAGTCTGTTCATATGGGATTGTTCTTCTTCCCTGAGGTGGGCCTGTATTGCAATATACTTTCCTCTTAGCACGGCCTTCGCTGCATCTCATAGATTTTGGGGTGTTGAGTTATTATTGTCATTTGTCTCCATATATTGCTTGATCTCTGTTTTTATTTGGTAATTGATCCACTGATTATTTAGGAGCATGTTGTGAAGCCTCCATGTGTTTGTAGGATTTTTCATTTTCTGTAAGTAATTTATTTCTAGTTTCATACCTTTGTGGTCTGAGAAAGTGGTTGGTACAATTTCAATCTTTTTGAATTTACTGAGGTTCTTTTTGTGGCCTAGGATATGATCAATTCTTGAAAATGTTCAATGTGCACTTGAGAAGAATGTGTATTCTGCTGCTTTTGGGTGTAGAGTTCTGTAGATGTCTGTTAGGTCCATCTGTTTTAATGTGTTGTTCAGTGCTTCTGTCTCCTTACTTATCTTCTGTCTGGTTGATTTGTCCTTTGGAGTGAGTGGAGTGTTGCAGTCTCCTAAAATGAATGCATTGCATTCTGTTTCTCCTTTTAATTCTGTTAGTATTTGTTTCACGTATGTAGGTGCTCCTGTGTTCAGAGCATAGGTATTTACTTGCTTTTTTTTTTTAAGCATAGGTATTTATAATGGTTATATCTTCTTGTTGGATTGACCCCTTTATCATTATGTAATGTCCTTCTTTGTCGCTTGTGACTTTCTTTGTTTTGAAGTCTATTTTGTCTGATAGAAGTACTGCAACTCCTGTTTTTTCTCCCTATTAATTGCATGAAATATCTTTTTCCATCCCTTCACTTTTAGTCTGTGTATGTCTTTGTGTTTAATGTGAGTGTCTTGTAGGCAGCATGTAGATAGGTCTTGTTTTTTTATCCATTCAGTGACTCTATGTCTTTTGATTGGTGCATTCAGACCATTTACATTGAGGGTGATTATCGAGAGTATGTACTTATTGGCGTTGCACGGTTTAGGTTCATGGCTACCAAAGGTTCAAAGGTAATTGCCTTACTATCTAACAGTCTAATTTAACTCACTTCATATACTATTACAAACACAACCTAAAGGTTCTCTTTTTTTCCTCATTTTTCCTCCTCCTCCATTCTTTGTATGTTGGGAATCATATTCTGTCCTCTTTGTCTGTCCCTTCAGTGACATCTGTTTAGCCTTAGGAATACTTGCATCTGTAGGAGTCCCTCCAAAATGCAGTGTAGAGGTAGTTTGTGGGAGGTAAATTCTCTCAGCTTTTGCTTATCTGAAAATTGTTTAATCCCTCTTTCAAATTTATCTGATCACTTTGCTGGGTAAACTAATCTTGGTTCAAAGCCCTTCTGCTTCATTGCATTAAATATATCATGCCACTCCCTTCTGGCCTGTAAGGTTTCTGTTGAGAAGTCTGATGATAGCCTGATGGGTTTTCCTTTGTATGTGATCTTTTTTCTCACCCTAGCTGCTTTTGAAAGTCTGTCTTCATCCTTGATCTTTGCCATTTTAATTATTATATGTCTTGATGTTGTCTTCCTTGGGTCCCTTGTGTTGGGAGATCTGTGCACCTCCATGGCTTGAGAGACTATCTTCTTCCCCAGATTGGGGATTTTTTCAGCAATTACCTCCTCAAGAACACTTTCTATCCCTTTTTCTCTCTCTGCTTCTTCTGGTACCCCTATAATGCAAGTATTGTTCGGCTTGGATTGGTCACACAGTTCTCTCAATATTCTTTCATTCTTAGAGATCCTTTTTTCTCTGTGCCTCAGCTTCTTTGTATTCCTCTTTTCTAATTTCTATTCCATTTATCGTCTCTTCTACTACATCTAACCTGCTTTTAAATCCCTCCATTGTATGTTTCATTTCAGATATGGAATTTCTTAATGATTGTATCTCTGACTTAAATTCATTACTGAGCTCTTGAATATTTTTCTGTACCTCCATAAGCATGTTTATAATTTTTATTTTGAACTCCCTTTCAGGAAGATCGGTGAGTTTGGTTTCATTTGGCCATTTTTCTGGGGTTTGTGAGATTTTGGTCTGAACCATGTTCTTTTGACATTTCATATTTCTGTGTGGTACCCACTAGTGCTCAGAAACTCCAGTCTCTGGAGCTGCTCAGCCCCTAGAGTGATGTTGGGGGTTGTAGGGCAGCAGAGCTGGTTCCTGGGGGAAGGAAAGATCTGTTGCCTGATTCCCATCTGCCCTGCCTGTCTCCAGTGTCAAAGCCAGTGGGCCAAGCACCCATGTGTAAGCCCTCTGTGCTTTGCGTCTCTGGCTGTTGTAGCTGAGGTCTCCCTCTGGCTCTCCTGACACCAGTGCAGTGACTGCCGGTTTACCAGCAGGTACCTGCAGACCAGTAGAAAGGCTCGGCAGGCTGTGTGTCACAGTGGGAGGCCTCGGAGCTGAGTAGGCAGCCAGGGGGATTGAGCACCTAAAGCTCCTCAAAGTTCCCAACAAGCTGGCAGAGTGAGCCCGGCAACCTCGTACAGTTCCCCCTTCTCCCGTGCAGCAAGCTCCGTGCAAACCTCACCCCTTCAGCAGCCCTCTCGCTGCTAGGAAGCCTCAGACCTCCTGCCCTTCCTCTGACACAGAGTGGCCGGGTGTGGATCCCGTGCTCCACTAACAGCCAGAATGTCAGTCTCCCAGGCCCTCTGCCTGTCCGAGCTCCCCAACGTCCAGAGCACCACACCCTATAGGATTCTGCTCACAAAGCAGATCTTCAGGGCTAGGTGTTCTGCAGTCCCAGGCTTCCACCCCCTCCCACGCTTCGTTTCTCTTCCTCCTGCCAGTGAGCTGGGTGGGGGAAGGGCTTGGGCCCCGCCGGATTAAGGCTTTCCTATGTTACCCTGTTTCATGAGGTATGCTCTGTTCATTAGATCTGTATGCAGTCTGGTTCAGCCTTCTTTGTTCTTGCTGTTTTAGGGTTAGTTGTATGAACTATATTTTTGTACTATTTGTGGTTTGGGAGGAGTTCTTTGTGTCACCTCTCACACCACCATCTTGAATCACATATGTCAATGTATATTTTTATGATCCTTCTTAATGCGGATGAGGATGTGCCTCTTGTGCCTTTGATTGCCTGAAGCATATTCTCTAGTAGAACTTCAATAAAAGCTCAAGGGAACATTATTTCCTGGGTTCTTGCAGTTCAGAACAGTTTGATTGTCACCGTCATATTTGTAAGTGAGTTTTCTTGAATATAAAATCCTTGGTTTACTTTTTCTCCTCTTGAGAATCTTAGGTAGGTTAATCTGTTGTCTATTAAGCATAAACTATTGTCAAAGTCTGATGACAGTGTGATTTTTGTTTCTTGTATAAGTGACTTTCTCTTTCTGCCTGGATTTTCAAGGGATTTTCTTTCTTATTCACAGAAAGCTGTTACTTTTACTGAAATATGTCCTGGCATTGGTCATTCTGGGCCAGTTCTTCCAGATGTGCAAGCATACCCTTTAATATATAGTTTCAAGTATTTAAAGAAAAATTCAGTCAAGTTTTCTTGAGTTCTAGTTTTTAATAATTCATTCTATTCCATTGATTGGGTTTCCTTTTTTGAGGACTGCTGTTACATATAACGTTTGCCTGTTTTCTCTATCACTTTTTTTTCTGTTGACTTTCTTTTTCTATATTTAAAGTATTGGTTCATTTTATTCACTCTTGTATATCTTCTAGTTAGTGTTCACTTCTGAAGGGATTTTTCTTTTTTTTCTAATTCTTCCCTGAATTCTATCAACTTATTTCTATTTGGGATTCTCACTTATGTTATTTCATGTCTTTAATCATTTTCTTAATTTCCCTTGGCTCATTTTGAAGCAGTCATTCACAGTGATCTGGTGATAAGTTTGAGATCATTTACAGTGATCCTGATGATCTGTCTTTTTGGCATGCTTTCATTTTCTTTTGCCATGTTACTCAGTCTCTTATTCTTTTTTCTCATAATAACTTCACATATGATTTGACTATAGTCTTTTCTGTTGCTCATTTTTATGTGAAATTAGTTTTCCTGAGTTGGCAGGAGAGAAATATGGGCCAGAAAAGCTTTCCATCTTCGGGACTCTAGAGCTGACTCTTCTATTATTTTCATAAGATTAAACAAATACATTGTCTCATCCTTTCTGAGCTCTCTTGGCTTTCTTCCCCTTTTCCACATTTATCTGGACCTTTTTCCTTTGCTATTGTCAATTTGGAGCAAATCTCAGCACTTTCTTTTCAGTGTGGGCTTTATCCTGAAAGGGGGTGCATTTTCAGACTGTTAGTTCAGATTTGTGCTATTCAGTGGTTACTTAAAGTTAAATAAAATTAAACATTTGATTCATTAGCCATGTAACAACTACTTAATAGCCATGGGTGACTACTGGTTATTGTATTGAGCATTGTTGATACAGTATAACACTACCACAAAAAGTCCCATTAGACAATGATGGTTTAAAGTGTGTTCTGTTCTATTTAAATTTTATTGTAGACCTTTTGCACTTATGCAAATTGCAGTATGCAGAAACCCTGTGTTTCAGCTAGTGTTCTTAAATTGGCCCGCTATAGTTTTCATTGAGGATGTAATACAGTTTTGGGATTTTCCTCTTGTCAGATCCATTAGACATCCCACTTCTCTGATTTGTCTTGTGTACACCAGTTTTGTAGCTGTTAAATCGTTTGTTCCTGTTTGCTTGTATTTTGGATTGTGGGGTGCCTTATCCCCTAATTTTGATGTAGATGTTGTCTGTGGGTTTGTAGTTTTGTTATTCCAGTTTCTCTGCTACTTTACGGGAGAGAGGGTATATTAGTCAGAGTTCTCCAAGGAAAAAGAACCAATAGGATGGATGTATATATGAAAAAAATTAATTATAAGGAATTGGGTCACGTGATTATGGAGGCTGAGAAGTCCCGTCATCTGCTGTCTGCAAACTGGAGACCCAGGAAGGCTGAAACAAGGAGAGCTGATGGTGTATGCAGATTCCAGCCTGGGCCTGAAGACCTGCGAACTCGGAGCGCCAGGAGCAGAAGATCAGTATCTGAGCTCCTCAGGCAGAAGGGATGACTCTTCCTTCCTTTGCTTTTAAATCTGTTCAGGCCCTGCTGGATTGGGAAATGTCCCCACATGGGGTGGCGGTAGAGTAACTGCTTTAGGAGTCTACCTATTCAAATGCTAATTTCATCAGGAAACACCCTCTGAGACACACCCAGAAATGATTTTTAGCCAGATATGCTCTGCACCCTCTGAGGCAATCAAGTTAATGCATAAAATTAACCATCACAAAGGTGTTAGGGGGATTCACAAGCTACATTGCAGCCACTGCCATCCTCTAAAATTCCCCTTTCTTTGGTCTTTCAGTTTTTTTTCCTTCTATAATCTTTATAATTAACATTATATAATTCTGTAGCGTCTGTTCCCCTCTAAGCCCTAAAAATGCTTTCTCTCTTTTGTTCAGTATTTCTTTACTACCAGATTAGTCACTTATTATTGATAGACTAAACAAAGTTGGGCATGCCGCCTGGTCTCTTTCTGCTTTTAGTTGCACCATCTTAAAAATGAGAAAGTTGAACTCAGGTTTGCTTTTTCACAGAAGATCCTCACCAGTTAGCATTAGCATTAATGGGATCTAATATTTAAAGAGTAAATGTATTCATTATGCTTTCAAAACAAAATGCTACTGATGAACGGAGTAGAAATGAACTTGTTGATAGTGTGACTTAACTCATTCTCAGCTACATGTAAATGTGGTTCCCTTCAAGGATGTTTTTCCCACGAGATTCATCTGTTGTTCTGTTACTCCTTTAAACTGTACCTGAGGGTGGTTATCTTATCTGAGTCAGTCTTAATGTGTTTATTTCAGGTTATACAGTTCTCATTTCTGAACAATCAATCTGCAGTTATTTGCCAATATTGATTAGAGGTCTGGGGTATAGATTTTCTTTGTCTGTTTGTTCTTTTAATGTATGAGGGAAAGGATTATGTACATTTTATTGTAGACATTCTCTGAAATAATTTTTAGCCACAAGGAAATAGCTCTGTTTCTGTGAGTCATCATTCTCTTATATAGTGCTGGGTAAGGAATTAATTTTGTAGATAGAGATTTAAAGCTTATAAAAGAAAGCTGCAAAAATTGAGATTTCCAAGAAGTTTTTGATTTGCTATAAATACTATTATATATTAAAAATTGGAGCTTCAAATACAAACGTAGGTAACTAGTTGGTAACATTTTGCTGAAATCTCATGATTTTCAAAGATAAATAGATTTATTCTTTTTAGTTATTTTCAAGTGTAAGCTACCATGTTTTTTTTCCCCCCTCAGCTTCCAATAAAAACAGGACAGCAGAACACACATACCAAAGTCAGTACTGAACACAACAAGGAATGTCTTATCAATATTTCCAAATACAAGTTTTCTTTGGTTATAAGCGGCCTCACTACTATCTTAAAGAATGTTAACAATATGGTGAGTATTTGGGTTACTGTTTTGTGGGGAATTTGTTTTGGTTTGTTTTGACTGAAAAATTTGGAGCAGCATATTTTTAAGTATGGAAAGTCATTTTCTATAGACTCTGGATATAAACATTCATCTTATGTGGGTAAACACAGGTAGCCTTTTAACTTTCATTTTAGTTTTTGATTCTTTCCCTTAGATGCTTCTCCTACTTATGATCTTGTCTACTTCTCCATTATTTTTTTTGGAATTAAGATTTCATGCAGAATTTGATTTGTGTCATGTAATAATTAACCACTGTTATTTTTATTAATTGAACATCATTTTTTAGTAATCTATTAAAATATTTTCCTTAGCTTCTTCTTATTTGAATATTTACATATCAGATTGTCCCAGTCCTAAGAAGATAGATAAAATATGACCTTGTAGTTCTAAACTGTGAGATTGCTTTTATAAAAGTACTGTTTTATTTCCTTCCTCCTTTAAGCTGTGACAGATTCTGTAGTATTTAGAAAGCCCATTGTTGAAATAATTCTCCTCAAATATCAATTTCATCCAGTAATTCCATTGTCAAAAGCTCATACTTGCTTCTTTTCTTCCTGTTGTATAAAATCTGTTTACGTTCCCTAGACTTCCAGGTATTCCAATTGTTTTCTCTCTGCACCTTTAAATATGTCATTTTTCCTATCTCTCTCAGGTGATTTCTTCTTCTCTGTCGGTGCCTATCCAAAATCTCTTTCATACTTAGTTCAAAACAACTGACACGGATTAATTCCAAACTTCTTTGCTTGTCTTAGAGCTTAGAGCCAACATTTGTATTGTTTGTATTGAGCTATGAAACTGACTTCTGATTGTAGATTGTGAGAATCAGTCACATTTTACAGTCACATCATTTTTGGTGTGTTTTCTTTTTAAAAACTTGATTAGACAGTACTCCAAATCTACAAAATTGATTAACTGGAGATGGGGTTTGCCTTGAAAATAATTTCCCCTTTGTGGAAAAAACTGAAGAATTTCTGAAAGAAGCAGGACCTTTTATAAACATGTAAAGGGTTTACAGAAATGCATTTAAGATTTTGTGGAGCTCTTCTGTTGCATAGTATGAGTAGCACAGTGATAAGATTTTGCTTATATAAATAAAAGCTGTGTTCCCACTTAGACTAAAAATATTTTAATATTTGGACCTTCTTTTTAAAACAAAAAGAAGGCCAGTGTTGTGATATTGGCATTCGGTTAATGCTTACTGAATAAATTCAGTCTACTCATTAGAAACCTCAGTTTCTTGTTGATAAATAGTGTAGTATTCAGTTTAAGGATACTGAATGCTTACCATTCAGAGTGGTTGGTGTTACAGTATTTTGTTGCTTTAAGAATGTAGACTTTGATTATTTTGTGGCATCAAAGTGTGGTTAAATACCAGTTCAAGATTCTGGTAAAGATACATTTAAATCCTGCATATTTTTAAAGTATAAACCAAAGTATCTTATTGTTACAAGCTAATGGTAGACTGTAATAAATGCCAGCATTTTTGTTTGCCTAAGAGTTTATTTTGTGTGAGCATTAGGATTAAATCAGAAATAATAAATTAAAATATAGTATAATCTGGAAAAAAAATGTAAGACTTGATTTTCTTGATCCCAGTCCCTTGCATTTCAGATGTGTGCTGATTTGTAGTGGAGAATCATAACCAACTTTCAGTATTCTGAATCTCTTCTTTCAGAGAATATTTGGAGAAGTTGCTGAAAAAAATTTGTATCTCTCTCAGTTGATTATATTGGATACACTGGAAAAATGTCTTGCTGGGGTAAGTAAAATCTATTCTTAAGTAAGCAGGTTTTATAAATTCAGTTTTGAGAATGATCCGATGTACCAAAATATAGGTGTGGACAAGGAGAACAGTCACGTGGACTTTTTGTCTAAGGCATATGAATTTGTTAACAGCTGACTGGGTGGAACAGACAAGTTTTCAAGAGAAAATTATGCTCTCATCTTTTGTAAATTAGATACTAAGTTGACTTATAAAGTGTTAAGCTTGAGCCCCATATATCTCTGTCAGGTTTTTTAGATAGGGTTTTATGAAAAAAAATTACCATTTGATTTAATTAATTTATCCAGATATTGTTAGGCCTGTGGCATTGCTTAGCTTTGAAAGAATGTCATGTGAAAGACCAAGAGTGATCTTCCCCTCATATGAATCTGATTTATATTTTACTTTTCAAATCTATACAAAAGAGAACCAAAAAAAATTAAAACTATAACTATTACCGATAGATTGTACCTTAACACTTGTTATGTGTAAATGTGAACATATAAAATAAATACATGGAGGAATAATTGAGTACAAAACAGTTTTTTCTCAGGTTTCCTCTAAATAGTCATCTCAGTGTTTCGACCATGACTTAAATTAGAACTTTTTCAAGAATATTTTTGTTGTATAAAGAGAGTTTTCTAAATTTCAACAGCCTTAATTCTTCGTGGAACATGGTAGGAGTTCATGTTAATGTATAAATTTAATACCTCCATGTTAAAGATCTGTCTACTCAATAGGTATTGGAGTTAACTTATATTCTGGTCTTCCTTTGGCACACCTTTTGCTTTTATTCAACGTTGATTCTCTCTTCCAGGTGTTAACAGTTTTTTGTTTTTTGTTTTTTTTATTAAGGTATCATTGATATACACTTTTATGAAGGTTTCACAAGAAAAACAATGTGGTTATTACATTCACCCTTATTATCGAGTCCCCCCCACATCCCATTGCAGTCACTGTCCATTAGTGTAGTAAGATGCCACAGAGTTCCTATTTATCTTCTCTGAGCTACACTGTCTTCCCTGTGTTCCCCCACACACCATGTGCACCAATCATGATACCCACAATCCCCTTCTCCCTCCCTCCCCACCTGCCCTCCCCCACCCCTCCCCTTTGGTAATCACTAGTCCCTTCTTGGAGTCTGTGAGTCTGTTACTATTTTGTTCCTTCAGTTTTGCTTCATTGTTGTACTCCAGAAATGAGGGAAATTATTTGGTATTTGTCTTTCTCTGTCTGAGTTATTTCACTGAACATAATATCCTCTAGCTCCATCCATGTTTTCAACAGTTGTTTTTTATAGTAAGCCTAGCTAGAAGGGACTTTAACATATGAGGACTGATTGTGTGGTTGAGAAGAAAGGGAATGGTCAGAAGTGTTTGGGGAACAGAGTAGGGAGTTGGAAAAAATAATTATATTCACACAACTATGTATCCTTAGGGAATAGAAGTATTTAAGACTATAGGCCATAAAACCTAAGCACAATGTTTTAAAGTCTTTAATTGACCCTTGGCCATAAATGAAAATTGTGAGACAGTGCTTGTAAGTTTTCTTCTTAAATTGAGGGTAAGCTAGTTCTGTTTCAGTTGTTTATTTGTAAAATGGAGTGAAAGATCAAAAAGCTCTCTTAAATATTAAATAGGATGATGGAATTGGAAGGTGGACAGTTTTTAAACTTTTCCTGGATCTTTTGTAGTGGTCTTACTACTTTTATGGTAAATACTAGTGTATCGGCCACATCCATGTTTGAATGGGGGTAGGGTGTATTGCTTCTTTCAGTTCTACAGCTTTTCTGTATTAACATTTGTAATTGAGAGGCAATGGTAAATGTATTTTGGAGAAAGATCACTGGTATTACTGACCCCTGTTTAATTTGATATTCCTTGGAGGTAGCTTAATTGAAACTCTGGTTTAAGTGGGTGTGATATAATTTATATAATGCATAAGATATATATTATCTTGCTCCACTCTACTATTGAAAATGTGTTTTTTTCACTAAATTTATAATTTAAAAAGTAATGCTATTCATATTGAACAACTGTGTTTTTTTGGACTGCCTTCAATGATTTTACAGTTGTCTCTTGGTTTTCATTTTTAGATCGTTAAGTAAGTTGAGGCAGTTTAAGAAAAACTGAGCCTACAAATACATGTGTGTCATAAAAGGAGTTGAAACAGCTAAATGAAAGTGAGCAAATACTTACCAATATCATATTATGGGTAAAATTTTGTAGAATTTGTGGAATCCTAAGTATTTTTGTTCCTGCATATAAGACCATTATTCAAACGATCAAACACTTGTACAGTTTTTAGTTGTTTATTAATTGGAGTTAGTTTCAACCCTGTAACTTGGTTAGCCTATGTATAAGAAACAGTCATCATAACTCAAATCTTGCAGTTCTTTGTGATAATTGTTTATTTGTTGTCTCTATTTCAGTGTGTTTGCATCTGAACATACTGGGATTCCAATTTCAGAATCAAGCATAGCACACACATTTACACAGTATTTTGTTCTTTGTCATCATGCTTGGTATTTTCAAAATTGTCATTCATCTATGGATACTAACACTTTGTGAAATACTAATGTGGAGCATTATATCTATAAGATACCTTATCCATTGGCTATGTTGTTCATTGTAAAGTAGAGATTTCCTTTACAAAGAGGATGTCTCAGAGTTAACACAGCAGTTGTCAAACTTGGTGTCATTAATGGTGAGACCAACTGGCATTATGTACTCCTGATGTCATGTAATAGAAATGGTACTGATTACCTACAGTGTTTAATTTGAATCTTATCAGAACATTAGGTTTAGACCCCAACTTACAGAAAATAACAGTAAGTAGAAGAACAGGTTACAGTACATGACTAAGAAAAAAATCAAACCAACAGTGTGGATCATTTTATAAAGCAACTGGCCCATTTTCTTAGGGTTATGAAAAATCAAATTGATGTATATAAAGTCCAGGGAAGATAGTTTTAGAATAAAGACACTAAAGGAACCTAATAATCATGCTGCAGTCTGTGAACCCTTTCTGGTTGCTAGTTGAATAAAACAAATCTCTGAAAGATATTCTGGGGGCAGTTTGGGAAGTTTGATATAGATGGGATATTAGTTGATACAATAGAATTGTTTGTTTTTCCTTAGTCATTATGGTTGTATTGAAGTTATATTGGAGAATATTCTTGTTTTTTTGGTGATGCTGAAGTACCTAAGAGTAAAGTATTATGATGTTCATAACTAACTTTGAAATGTTTCAACAAAAACAAAATTATTTGTAATAAGTAATATCTATCTGTTTTGGTCAATCTGCCCAAAGGCATATGTGATTGTCCACACCAGGAATTTACTGGATGTTGAGACAGATGACACATAAGTAAAGTTTATTTAGAACTCATGACTGGGGATTCCCAGGAAGGGATTTGCTGAACAGGAACACAAGCAGGAATAAGGGAGAGCTAGGGAAGATGAATGGCAGGGGCTGGACTTTTCCTATGATTAAGAGGTGAGAGATGGAACTGTCTTCTTTGTTAGACTAACTGTAGATAGGTATAAGAAACATGCTGAAGTATTAATTGTTGAATCTAGGTAATGAGTATATGGGTGTTCATTATTCTATTTCAACTCTTAGCTGTGTTTGAAATGTTCATAATAGAAAATATTTTCATGTAAATTTAAGAATGTTTTGGAATTATGTGATTATTTCTATTTTAGCAACCAAAGGACACAATGAGATTAGATGAAACGATGCTGGTCAAACAATTGCTGCCAGAAATCTGCCATTTTCTTCACACCTGTCGTGAAGGAAACCAACATGCCACTGAACTTCGGAATTCTGCCTCTGGGGTTTTATTTTCTCTCAGTTGCAATAACTTCAATGCAGTCTTTAGTCGCATTTCTACCAGGTTAGTGTGTACATTTGTATAGGGTCATTGTAAGTAATGTAATTCTAGAAATCTGTCTTTTGTCTGCATAAAAATAAAAAGTTGACAGGAATTAGCTTGACCTGGACTCTTGTAGAAATTTTATGCATTGATTTCTTTGAAATTTTTATGTGATATTGTGGTATTGGTGTGTACCATTAAATGAGTCAGTTATAAACTTGAAAGTCTGAATTTTAGGAAAAAATATCACCCTGGACCAAGTTTTTTTTTTTTAACCTAAGTATGAAATTTTGGTTAGGCCCTTTAACATTCCTTTAAATTAAATTAACTGATCAGATAGAATAATTAATAAGAGTAGTCAGAATTCTGATTATCTCACAGCTCTTCACCTTATCATGAGATACTAAGTTACCAAAAAAAAAAGAAAAACCCAACAGTACAGAAAGCACAAGGAAGTGAGTAACTGCAAAGTGGAATTCACCAGGAAGTGGACTGTGTTTTAAGTGTATGAACTGTAAAGCTCCATTTGTTGAGCATTTACAGCATATACTGTACTGTTTTATCCTGACAGTATCCCTGAAATGCAGCTTATACTTCCCTGTTTTACAGGTTAGCAAACTACCCAAAGAAGTTATCTAGGTGATATGCCAAATAATGGGGGACCCAAAATTTCTAAGTTAGACTGGATTCAGAGTGTATTCATTTCATTATACCAGCTTCCCTATACTTCTATTTTATTCATCTTTTGACAAAATCCTTTTTATAGTATATACTAACGTGCTTTAAAATTGCATGATGAATATAATTTAAGCTTTTGTTGATGATTAAAAATCATCATGTGATTATCAGTTGTGACATGCATGGGGAGAAATTGGTATAAATAGCGCTCCTATGGAATGGAATTATAACTGACCATAGCAAGTAACTCTGGAACTTGCTTGTATGCAAATGATTTGCCTTTCTCATGCAAATAGAGTCAAATGGGTCCTTAACTATGACCAAGGAGGACAGATTATCCTTAAACAACAAGGATTTAAACTGCACAGGTCCTCTTATACGTTGTTTTTTTTTTTTCAATAAATGTATTGGAAAATTTTCTGGAAATTTGTGGCAATTTGAAAAACATTTTCTTTTCTCTAGCTTACTTTATTGTAACAATACAGTATATAATATAGCATACAAAATATGTGTTAACCAACTGTTTATGTTATTGGTAAGGCTGGTGGTCAACTGTAGGGTATTATTAGTAGTTGAATTTTTGGGGAGACAAAAGTTATAAATATATTTTTGACTTCACAGGGTAGGGGAGTTGGGTGTCACCCCTAACCCCCATGTAGTTCCAGGGTAACTGTATAACATAAATCACTTAGTGATCAGTGAACCAGAGATTATACTGAATAGAGAAAAACAATCCTCTTTGTTTTTTGGTTATCTTTTGTTTATTGGTACCTCGGCATCTTTTGACTTGTCTGTTGTGTGAACAGTGGACTAACATTGGTTAGATTTGTTCATTCTCTGTTGTTTTCCAAAGGTGTGAATGAGAATGTACAACATAATTTGAAAATTTGTGCTGTGGTGTTTTGGGGGGATCAGCTAGCTTCAACATCCTTAGTCTTTTGAATTAAAAATGGCATTTCTATGATAATGATGCCACACGACACTTACTCAACTTCTCATCAGAATTCTGGTGCCAAGAAAATTAAAAATTTATTTAATGGTGTAATATGATTGATAATGTTGTGTAGTGTTTACACAATAGAACAGTGTCTTCATGAAATCTTTTGAGTGATAACATTTCATATTTTGAGTAATAATACTGATGGAAGCAGCAAGGTAACAAATACTTAGGGAATAGGAGATGCAAAAATTAGAAAAAGCAAAACCTCTTCTTCGTTTAGGTGATTACTAAATCAGCCTTTACTATTTGAAGTAATCTTAGGTTGAAAGTAGAGAATGATCAAAAGAAAAAAGATTTTTAGTCTTAAGTATGAATTGCTTTATAAAACACAGCAAATGTACCACCTTTGAAAACTCTAGAGTCACCAAAGGTTTTATTTTATGGGATTTTGCAGCATTAGCACATATGAAAATAGACTTTTGTCTATTTCCTGAACCTAGTTCACTGTTTCCAGAATAGAGGTGAAGTACTTCCAAAATAAGCCAGTTTCTTTAGCTTTCAGGGGACAGACTGTTCAGATGGGATCTATGAGATACGTGTTTCAGGTAACTGCATTTGCTGTTTAATTTAGCTGTGCCAGAAATAGGAGCTGGTCTTGTTAGAGGACTACTCACCTGAAAGACCATTATGATCCTTTAATTTAGCTGGAGATATCTTAGGTCTTTGCTATAATAGCATTAGGTGACTTAAAATATGCAAGTGAGTAGAATGACAGTTCTTTCTGTAATTCTGTTTTAGGATTGACATTAGCTTTTGATATTTCTGTCCTTTGCCTTTAAGGGAATATGGGCTACAGATTTTAAGATCACTTTATTATTCTTTTGAAGTATATATACCATGTTCTGTGGCTCATGGTATTCTTTTATATAGAGGGTTAGATGCTTTTTCCACAGAATTACTGAACAGCTGCAGTAAATCTAATTGCTTTGTGGTGGGAGGGCCCTGTGGAGAATCTGATTTGACAAAACCACCAGAAGCAGAAGACTCAGTGTCTTTAGAAGTTGTATTTGATTCTTTCACAAATGTGCTGTTTTTTTTTTAATGGTTTCTTATACTGTCTATGGTTTTAAGTTTCTTACATGCCTCTAATCTTTTAAAACATACTTATTTTATATTCTCTTTAAGATTGTAAGTGACCTCATTTATGTGAACTCTCATGCATAGTGAATTACTCTGTTTTCTAAACTTTGATTACAATTTTATCTTTATATATCAATATATTTATTTTTTTATTTTATTTTATTTTGCTATTATTAATATACAATTACATGAGCAACATAATGGTTACTAGACTCCCCCTATTATCAAGGCCCCACCACATACCCCATTGCAGTCACTGTCCATCAGTGTAGTAGGATGATATAGAATCACTACTTGTCTTCTCTGTGTTATACTGCCTTCCCATATCCTCCCACCCACCCCCACCCCTGCTACATTATGTGTGCTAATTGTAATAACCCTTTTTCCCCCTTATCCCTCCCTTCCCACCCATCTTTCTCAGTCCCTTTCTCTTTGGTAACTGTTAGTCCATTCTTGGGTTCTGTGAGTCTGCTGATGTTTTGTTCCTTCAGTTTTTTTCTTTCTTCTTATACTCCACAGATGAGTGAAATCATTTGATACTTGTCTTTCTCCACCTGGCTTATTTCACTGAGCATAATACCCTCTAGCCCCATCCATGTTGTTACAAATGGTAGGATTTGTTTTCTTCTTATGGCTGAATAATATTCCACTGTGTATATATACCATATTTCTTTATCCATTCATCTACTGATGGACACTTAGGTTGCTTCCACTTCTTGGCTATTGTAAATAGTGCTGCAATAAACATAGGGGTACATATGTCTTTTTCAAACTGGGCTGATGCATTCTTAGGGTAAATTCCTAGGAGTGGAATTCCTGGGTCAAATGGTATTTCTATTTTGAGTTTTTTGAGGAACCTCCATACTGCTTTCCACAATGGTTGTACTAATTTACATTCCCACCAGCAGTGTAGGAGGGTTTTCCTTTCTCCACATCCTTGCCAACATTTGTTGTTGCTTGTCTTTTGGATGGCAGCCATCCTAACTGGTGTGAGGTGATATCTCATTGTGATTTTAATTTGCATTTCTCTGATGACTGGTGATGTGAAGCATCTTTTCATGTGCCTGTTGGCCATCTGAATTTCTTCTTTGGAGAAGTGTCTGTTCAGGTCCTCTGCCCATTTTTTAATTGGCTTATTTGCTTTTTGTTTGTTGAGGTGTGTGAGCTCCCTATATAATTTGGATGTCAACCCCTTATGGGATATGTGATTTATGAATATATTCTCCCATACTGTAGGAGGTCTCTTTTTGTTCTACTGATGGTATCCTTTGCTGTACAGAAGCTTTTTAATCTGACATAGTTCCACTTGTTCATTTTTGCTTTTGCTTCCCTTGCCCGGGGAGATATGTTCATGAAGAAGTTCCTCATGTTTGTGTCCAAGAGATTTTTGCCTATATTTTTTTCTAAGAGTTCTATCATTTCATGACTTACATTCAGGTCTTAGGATTCATTTCGAGTTTACTTTTGTATATGGGGTTAGACAGTAATCCAGTTTCATTCTCTTGCATGTAGCTGTCCAGTTTTGCCAACACCAGCTGTTGAAGAGGCTGTCATTTCCCCATTGTATATCCATGGCTCCTTTATCGTATATTAACTGACTATATATGCTTGGGTTTATATCTGGACTCTCTGTTCTGTTCCACTGGTCTATGGGTCTGTTCTTGTGCCAGTACCAAATTGTCTTGATTACTGTGGCTTTGTAGTAGAGCTTGAAGGCAGGGAGCATAATTCCCCCTGCTTTTATTCTTCCTTCTCAGGATTGCTTTGGCTATTTGGGGTCTTTTGTGGTTCCATATGAATTTTAGAACTATTTGCTCTAGTTCATTGAAGAATGCTGTAGGTATTTTGATAGGGATTGCATTGAATCTGTAGATTGCTTTAGGCAGGATGGCCATTTTGACAATATTAATTCTTCCTAGCCAAGAGCATGGGATGAATTTCCATTTATTAGTGTCCTCTTTAATTTCTCTTAAGAGTGTCTTGTAGTTTTCAGGGTATAGGTCTTTCACTTCCTTGATTGGGTTTATTTCTAGGTATTTTATTCTTTTTGATGCAGTTGTAAATGGAATTGTTTTCCTGATTTCTCTTGCTGCTAGTTCATCGTTAGTGTATAGGAATGCAACAGTTTTTTTGTGTATTAATTTTGTATGCCACAACTTTGCTGAATTCATGTATTAGTTCTAATAGTTTTGAAGTGGATTCTTTAGGGTTTTTTATGTAGAATATCATGTCATCTGCAAACAGGGACAGTTTGAGTTCTTCCTTGCCCATCTGGATGCCTTTTATTTCTTTGTGTTGTCTGATTGCCATGGCTATGACAACTATATTGAATAAAAGTGGGGAGAGTGGGCATCTTGTCTTGTTCCTCATGTTAAAGGAAAAGCTTTAAAGTTCTTGTTGTTAAGTATAATGTTGGCTGTGGGTTTTTATTATGTTGAGGTACTTGCCCTCTATACCCATTTTGTTGAGAGATTTTTTCATGAATGGATGTTGAATTTTGTCAAATGCTTTTTCAGCATCTATGGAGATGATCATGTGGTTTTTGTCCTTCTTTTTATTGATGTGGTGGATGATGTTGATGGATTTTTGAATGTTGTACCATCCTTGCATCCCTGGGATGAATACCACTTGATCATGATGGATTATCTTTTTGATGTATTTTTGAATTAGGTGTGCCAATTTTTGTTGAGTATTTTTGCATCTATGTTCATCAGGGATATTGATCTGTAATTTTCTTCTTTTGTGGTGTCTTTGCCTGGTTTTGGTATTAGAGTGATGTTGGCCTCATAGAATGAGTTTGGGAGTATTCCCTCCTCTTCTACTTTTTGGAAAACTTTAATGAGGATGGGTATTACGTCTTCACTAAATGTTTGATGAAATTCACCAGTGAAACCATCTGGTCCAGAAGTTTTGTTCTTAGGTAGTTTTTTGATTACCAATTCAATTTCTTTGCTGGTAATTGGTCTATTCAAATATTCTTTTTCTTCCTGGGTCAGCCTTGGAAGGTTATATTTTTCTAGAAAGTTATCCATTTCTTATAGGTTATCCAGTTTGTTACCATATAATTTTTCATAGTATTGTCTCATAATTCTTTGTATTTCTGTAGTATCCGTAGGATTTTTTCTTTCTCATTTCTGATTCTGTTTATGTGTGTAGACTCTCTTTTTTTCTTCATAAGTCTGGCTAGGAGTTTATCTATTTTGTTTATTTTCTCGAAGAACCAAGTCCTGCTTTCATTGATTCTTTCTATTGTTTTATTTTTCTCAATTTTATTTATTTATGCTTTAATCTTTATTATGTCCCTCATTCTACTGACTTGGGGCCTCATTTGTTCTTCCTTTTCTAGTTTCATTAATTGTGAATTTAGACTGTTCATTTGGGATTGTTCTTCTTTCCTGAGGTAGGCCTGCATTGCAGTATATTTCCCTCTTAGCACGGCCTTTGCAGCATCTCACAGATTTTGGGGTGTTGAATTATTGTTGTCATTTGTCTCCATATATTGCTTGATCTCTGTTTTTATTTTGTCATTGATCTATTGATTATTTAGGAGCATGTTATTAAGCCTCCATGTGTTTGTGGGATTTTTCATTTTCTTTGTGTAATTTATTTCTAGTTTCATACCTTTGTGATCTGAGAAGTTGGTTGGTAGAATTTCAATCTTTTTGAATTTACTGAGGCTCTTTTTGTGGCCTAGTATGTGGTCTATTCTGGAAAATATTCCATGTGCACTTGAGAAGAATGTGTATCCTGCTGCTTTTGGGTGTAGAGTTTGGTAGATGTCTGCTGGGTTCATCTGTTGTATTGTGTTGTTCAGTGCCTCTGTGTCCTTACTTATTTTCTGTCTGGTTGATCTGTCCTTTGGAGTGAGTGGTGTGTTGAAGTCTCCTAAAATGAATGCATTGCATTCTATTTCCCCCTTTAATTCTGTTAGTATTTGTTTGATATATGTAGGTGATCCTGTGTTGGGTGCATAGATATATCCTCTTGTTGGACTGACCCTTTCATCATTATGTAATGTCCTTCTTTGTTGCTTGTGACTTTCTTTGTTTTGAAGTCTATTTTTTCTGATACAAGTACTGCAACTCCTGCTTTTTTCTCACTATTAATTGCATGAAATATCTTTTCCCATCCCTTTATTTTCAGTCTGTGTATGTCTTTCGGTTTGAAGTGCCTCTCTTGTAGGCAGCATATAGCTGCGTCTTGTTTTTTTATCCATTCATTAACTCTGTGTCTTTTGATTGGTACATTCAGACCATTTACATTTAGGTTGATTATTTTTAGGTATGTATATTTATTGCCATTGCAGGCTTTAGATTCATGGTTACCAAAGGTTCAAGGGCAATTCCCTTACTATCTAACAGTCTAGTTTAACTTAGTTTGTGTACTATTACAAACACAACCTAAAGGTTCGTTTTTGTTTTTGTTTTTTACCTCCTTTTTCTTCGTCCTCCATTCTTTGTATTTTATGAATCATATTCTGTACTCTTTGTCTTCCCTTGGGTGACATGTATTTAGCCTTAGGAATACTTCCGTTTATAGGATTCCCTCCAAAATGCACTGAAGAGGTGGTTTGTGAGAGGTAAAGTCTCTCAGCTTTTGCTTATCTGTAAATTGTTTAATCCCTCCTTCAAATTTAAATGATAACCTTGCTGGGTAGAGTATTCTTGATTCAAGGCCACTGTGCTTCATTGCATTAATATATCATGCCACTCCCTTCTGGCCTCTAAGGTTTCTGTTGAGAAGTCTGATGATAGCCTGATGGGTTTTCCTTTGTATGTGATCTTTTTTCTCACCCTAGCTGCTTTTAAAAGTCTGTCTTTATCCTTGATGTTATCTGTTGTCTTCCTTGGGTCCCTTGTGTTGGGAGATCTGTGCATCTCCATGGCATGAGAGACTATCTCCTTCCCCAGATTGGGGAAATTTTCAGCAATTACCTCCTCAATGACACTTTCTATCCCTTTTTCTCTCTCTTCGTCTTCTGGTACCCCTAGAATGTGAATATTATTCCATTTGGATTGGTCACACAGTTCTCTCAATATTCTTTCATTCTTAGAGATCCTTTTTTCTTTCTGTGCCTCAGCTTCTTTGTATTCCTCTTCTCTAATTTCTATTCCATTTACCATCTCTTCTATTACATCTAATCTGCTTTTAAATACCTCCATTGTATGTTTCATTTCAAATATGGAATTTCTTAATGATTGAATCTCCAACTTAAATTCATTCCTGGGTTTTTGAATATTTTTCTGTACCTCCATTAGCATGTTTATAATTTTTATTTTGAACTCTCTTCAGGAAGATCGGTGAGTTCAGTTTCATTTGGCCCTTTTTCTGGGGTTTGTGAAGTTTTGGTCTGAACCATGTTCTTTTGACATTTCATATTTCTGTGTGGTGCCCACTAGTGTGCAGAAACTCCAGTCTCTGGAGCTGCTCAGCCCCTAGAGTGATGTTGGGGGTCGTAGGGGAGTGGAGCTGGTTCCTGGGGGGAGGAAAGATCTGTTTGCTGATTCCTGTCTGCGGTGCCTGTGTCTGGTGTCAGAGCTAGTGGGCGAAGCACCCATGAATAATCCTCTGTGCTTTGCGTCTCTAACTGTTGTAGGCGGGGCCTCCCTCTGGCTGGCCTGATGCCTGTGCAGTGACTGTGGGTTTGGGAGCAGGTGCCTGCAGTCCAGTACGAAGGTTTGGCAGGCTGTGTGTCACAGTGGGGGGCCTCGGAGCTGAGTAGGCAGCCAGGGGGATGGAGCATCTGAAGCTACTCAAAGTTCCCAACCAGCTGGGCAGAGCTCACCCAGACAACCTTGTCCAGCTCTCCCTTCTCCCATACAGCAAGCTCCATGCAAACCCCGCCCCTTCAGTAGCTCTCTAGCTGCTAGGAAGCCTCTCAGATCGCTTGCCTTTCCAGTGACACAAAGTGACCGGTTGTCGATCCTGTGCTCCACAAACAGCCAGAATGTCAATTTCTCAAGCACTCTGCCTGTCCGATCTCCCCAACGTCCAGAGCACCCCACACTATAGGATTCTGCTCACAAAGCAGGTGTCCAGGACTAGGTGCTTAGCAGTCCCAGGCTTCTACCCCCTCTCCTCTCCATTTCTCTTCCTCCTGCCGGTGAGCTGGGGTTGGGGAAGGGCTTGGGTCCCGCTGGATTAAGGCTTTCTTATGTTACCCTGTTTCTTGAGGTCTGCTCTGTTCGTGAGGTCTGTATGCAGTCTGATTCAGCCTTCTTTCTGGTTGCTGTTCCAAGGTTAGTTGTATTAATTAACTATATTTTTGTACTGTTTGTGGTTTTGGGAGGAGCTCTCTGTCTCACCTCTCATGCTGCCATCTTGAATTCTTTCTATATTTATCTTTATTTATCAATATATTTTCTTGGGAATCTCTTGTACCCTGAGGCTGTAGGAGTGTCCTAGAGATGGTTTTGTATTTGCTTTTGCCAAGCCCTGGACTTAACTTTTTTTGTTAATTTCTCTGCCACAGATTGTATGGATAGTATAAATGCAGACCTCAAACCCTCAAGGTGACAACCCTGGGTGACTTTTTCCCTTACCCAGAGTTTAGGCAGAGCAGACAAACTTCTTGTGCTGAGACTTTTTTTTTTTTCCTTTCCTCCCTTCTTTCCTTCCTTCTTTGACTGTCTCTGTGTGGCTCTTTTTTTTTGGGAGTGTGTAGCTATTTTAGTCAGGTAGGGCCCCATTTCTACACCTTGCATTATTAGGGTACAAGGCTTTGTATGCAGTCCATTGTGGGTGTTATCCCCAAACCTCTAGGTCAAGGAGAGAAAAAAACCTGACCACTTTCTTTTTTCAGTTGTTGGACGGCCTGATCATGCCTTTCAAACCATCTCTGGTTTTCAGTTTCCTCTTCATTTCTGGACCTGGATAGATGGCTGGGTGGGTGGTGTGTGTTTTCGTTCATTACCATGCATTTTAAATATTTGTTGTTGTTCTGTTTACCTGGTCTTTCTAGATGTTTTGATGATAGGTTTTCCACTTCATATCTTTTGCTCAAAATACCTTTTATTTCTTTGATTTCTCTGCTTCAGAAGTGATGTATAAGCTTCACAATGTACCCCTCCCTATGGAAATAATTGGCTATAAAAGGAATTAAACTTTTCTTCCATTTTCCACAACCAACGAAAAGTCAGCTTTTCAAAAGTTGGTGTTGCTGATTTATTAAGTTGTGTTTCTTAAGGAGTCCTATTCCATAGTTCTGGCTTTCTGCAGCAGCTGTTGAATTTTTAGCATGTAAATCAGTATTGAGGACCTTCTCATTGCTTTTATGAACCTGGTTTCTCACCCTGATGATACAAAGAGCTTTAGTTGTAAGTGCTTTGAATAATTTTAATGTAGCTATACATCTGCAGACTAAAGTGACTGAAAGTAAAATTTGAGAAGGAACAAGTAGTATTGATTTCATTTTTAGCAACTGAAAGTTTAGTGTCATGATAAATGTCAGCTTTAAACTGCACTAAAATGATAAAAATTCAAGTTAATATTAATAAGATTGTGTCATATTTGTGCTTTTTCACCATGTCTCTCTCTGAATTTATGAAAATTAGTAATTATATTTTATTGCTTACATTATTTGATATCTTCTTGTGTTGAAATAATGCATACGCCTCACTAGGAAGCACAGTTCAGTTGCCTCACAGTACCAACTGTGGTTGTTAGTGAAAAATAGAAGAAAACTTTAATCTCCTTAAGGCTTAAGTGAATTTATTTATCAGTTAAAAAGTATACTTTTGTTAAGTGTTAAATTTTTCCACATTTGTGATAACTTCATATTTAATGTAAGGGAAACTGGGTTTAGAAAGATTCTTGTCCTTAGAAGCTTAAGTTCTGTGACAGAGAGACAAATAGTTACATGGTACAGACTGTGAAAAGCACAATAAAGAAAGACTTCTTCATTTTTTTATATAAAGTAAATTCATCCTATAAATGTAGATAAAATACCATTCATGTTTCTGAAGTGTAGTTGATGTGAACAGAAGTTAATAAATTTATCTTTATTTTATTTGTAATTTGAGAGTGAATTTTAAAACTTTTTATTGTAGAAAAAATTAAAAATACACATAGCAGAGAGAATAGTATTTCAAATACCCGTGCATCTCTCACTCTGCATCAGCAGTTTTCAGCGTGCTGTGATTATATTTTTAATAAAAATTATATATGTTTAAGGTGCACCACATGATGATTTGATACACATAGTGAAGTTTACTGGATTATCATTTTCACTACATCCTCTGAATTAGTACATTTCTTTAGTTTTCATAGGGAATTTTTATTCTTTTATTTTTATGTGTGTATTTTCTCTTGTAAGCTTGTCATTGGTATGAAAAATCTGTTGAATTCAGAATTTTGGGCTGTGCTAGGATTTAAGTTGATAACTATTTTTGTTTTTTACTTTTCAGGTTACAGGAATTGACTGTTTGTTCAGAAGATAATGTTGACGTTCATGATATAGAATTGTTACAGTATATCAATGTGGATTGTGCAAAATTAAAAAGACTCTTGAAGGGTAAGTTTAAATGTATAATGTATCTGACATTAATCACTCTGGGTGAAAAACCTGTATTTTGAATGTACTTAATTGTACTATTGTGTTGAGCCAGAACATAAAAGTGGATTTTATAATGCAAATATCCTTGTGAAATGGATAATACTACTTAGGGCTCAATGATTTTTGAAACTTTTATAACAATACAATAGAGAGAATGCGTATCTTAAATTTTGGCCAAATTTGTAAAGTTTTATTCAACTACAATTTTTGCTTTTAAAAAAGAGAATATAAAGGTGGTGTTATTTAATTTTTCTAGAATTTCATTTCTTTAAGTATAGATTATAGAATTTATCTGTTTAGCTATTGTAGTGCTGAAACAGTTTAGCAGGATATCAAAAGTTTCATTGCAGAGTGGAATCAAAATATTGTGATCTTATAATGAGAATTGAGTCAGGAATGTCACTTGTGACATTTCTCTTTTCAGCTCTGTTAATGAGTTACTGACTTACTTTACAGCATTGCAAAGTCTCTTCCCTCTCAGTGCCTAGTTTTGCTTCCTGTAGAGCATGTCAATAGTAGTCCCACACAGGAATATTATAATGCCTAATATGTAATTTTAAAGCTTTGGGAAGTACTTTACATGATTATGTTGATTGAAATAAACTGTCAGAAGGAATTGAGACAATTTTTTTGGAAAGCAGGGAAGTTATTATAGATAAGATACCAGTGAGCATTGTTTAATAAACTGAGTATAAATACCTACATTCATTCCATAAGATTGTTTTTTAGTTTTGTGTAATATTGGATCCTGGCTAATTTAAACATGAAATCTTATAGTATACGATTCACACTTATTTTTATTTTACTTTGTACATTGATTAAGTAATTGTGAATATTGTTTTTAGTGGCTGACCTGAAAGGAGATTTAGTTATATAAGCTTTGAAAACCTTAGCAGTTATGCAATGTAATTTTGAGGGTACTTTTTGAGTTTTCTTAACATTTGCTTTAAACTCAACTAGTTCACCAGAAATGTAAAAAGATATATAGATCCATACCATAAGGCTGTGTTCCATCTCTACTACTGATTTTAGGTCATAAACATTATAAAACCAAGCAACAGTTAAATCACTTTTTAGTAACTTTAATAAAGGGGAAGAAAGGATCATTTTTGCTATTATGTCAAGTTATGGACAAGCAGGCAGCAATTATTTTAGATTTTAATAAACCACTTAACTTATAGTTGAAATGTCAAGATTTTAGTATCATTAAACATTGAGAAGTTAAGGAAATGATTGGTAAAATTTAGGGATTTCTTTTATGTACAAAATTTAAGTGGTATATCCAGGGTTTTGTGATTTTTCATAACCGTTCAGAGACATTTTGGAAATAAATCTAGTCCAGATTGTCCAATAATAAGTGTTTATTTTAAACATCAATTTTCTTAGAAATATTTAATTCATAATAATTAATTGAGATGATTCTTCATGCCCAAATAAGAGAAACTAAATGTGTGGATAAATGACTTTCTTTTTATTGTGGTACATTGTCCTTATTGAATGCAGGTCTTTCATGAACATAAATTTAGAGTGTTTGCTGATAAATGTGTAAAATACAAAGCCAGTATTAAATAGGCCAGCAAAAGATGGCTCTAAGTGACAATGGTGAAAGGAATGGAAACTTCCTGTAACATGAATAGTAAAAGTAGTAAATATATTTTAAATTCTATTTAACAGCATTTGTTGAGAAACTGTGTGCAAGAAACTTGGGCTTACAAAGATTGATAAAATATTGAGTCTGTCCCAGTGGAGCTCATGGCCCGCTTTATGAGACAAATGTTATCAAATTATTTGCAAAGAAATGTGGCAAATTCAAATAGGTTGACCTTAAGTGAGGTAAGAAGTGTGTATTTGTTTTGGGGTGATAGATGTTAAGAGAAAAAGAGCAAGGTATGGAGGTGAAAGAATAGGTCATATCATATTAATAAAGGCCTAGTAACATCTGTTGTATTTTTAGTACATGCCATGCATCATGCTAGGCCATTCACTTGCCTTTTTCTCGTCAGTCCTCACAGTAACCCTATGAAACAGATAGTTGTATTATCATTTTCTATAAAGATGAGGAAATAGAGGCTTAAATAACATTTCCAAGGTCAGACAGCTAGTGAGTGACAAGGTGAGGTTTCAAATCACATCTGCCCATCTCTGGAGTCAAAGTACTTAACTGCTATCCTATTGTGCTTTTGAGATATGAGGCTTTATTTTAGTGGTCATGGAAAGTGATGGAAAGACTTTAAGGTGGGATCAGTATTTTATTTCAGATACCACTTTGCTTGGAATTTACAGGATGATTTGGTAGAAGGTTACATGGACTTCTGGGACTTGGTTGTGTCGTAATGTGAGTAAGAAATAAATAATGAGTGTAGCAGAGGTCTGGATGGAATGGGGTAGGGTGGGGACCAATTTGATAGGGTATTTAGGAAGTAACATTTGAGTAGAATATATCACACACCATTTGGTGATAAATTTAGACATACGGTGTTAAAAAGAAGTATCACCAAGTATTTACAGAGCAAGCTGGTTAGAACAGGAAAGGAAGGAAGGGTTGACAGCAGAGAAGAAGGTGGCTGGGAAAATGATGAATTCAGTTTCAGATCTATTGAGTTTGAGGTATCAGTAGGCTGTCCAGTCATGAATTTGTAGAACTGAAGTAAGAAAGGATGTATACATTGGAATTAAGAATAGACTACTGTGTATAATGCATTTAAAATGTGATAAAGGTAAAGTTGATGAACATAGGAGGTCAGATAGGTTCAAGGGACTTAGGAAGTGTAATGCCATTACTGGAAATCAAGAGAGAGCAAGAGCAAAGAAAGCTAAAGAGCTGTTTTAAAACTGTCTTGGAGAGCAAGTTATTTATTTCCAAGTCCAGGAAAAAAGTAGACATTTAAAAGATTGTTTAGACAATTTTATGACTTGAAGACTCATCTGTTTCTTAGAAAGATATTACTGTAAGTGTTGTAAATACCTGTATCCCTTTGGTAAAAGTCCATGGGGACAGCAAAAAAAAAAAAACAAGTGTGACTACATCAAACTAAAAGGTTCTTTACAGCAAATGAAACATTAACAAAATGAAAAGGCAACCTACTGAATGGGAGAAAAATAGTTGCAAATCATATATCTGATAAAGGGTTAATACAAAAAAACATAAAGAACTCATATAACTCAATAGAAAAAAAAAGTCCAGTTAAAAAGGGGCAGAGGGAGGGAGGCTCAAGATGGCAGTATGAGTAGGGCAGCGGAAATCTCCTCCCAAAACCATATATATTTTTGAAAATACAGTAAATACATCTATTCCTAAAACAGAGACCAGAAGATACAGTACAACAGCCAGGCTACATCTACATCTGCGAGAACTCAGCATCTCATGAAAAGGGTAAGATACAAACCCATGACCTGGCGGGACCCAAGTGCTCCCTCCACCTCAGCTCACTGGCTGGAGGAAGGAGTCAGAGTGAGGAGGGAGTGGAAGCACAGGACTGCTAAATAACCAGCCCTAGTAATCTGTACCAGGAGCACAGACACACATTGCATGGTGTACTGAATAAAAGAGAAATGGAAAAGTAAAATCTGAGACAGAGACTATGGGTGGTTCCCCACAGCCAGCTCCCCTGGGACAAAAGAAAAGCTGGCACTTTAAAAGTCTTAAAGGGACAAGGGCTTAACACGTGGACAAAATCGTCCTGGTGTACTCAGCCCAGAAAGCTGGGAATCTTGAGAAACTTAAGGTGCCCTCACCCCCTGGGTGGCAACGCAGCTCTGAAGCCCCTCACGGCGATAAGCAGCCTGCCATTCATTCCCCCACAACGGCATCGCAAGCAAACCAGCTGACTCACCATTGCTGTGAACCACCTGGTGAGCAGCCCCACCCACAGCAACCATGCAGAGTCTTCTCCCAGTGTACAGCTAACCAGGCCAGACCCAGAGGCTGCCACCAGTGTGCAGCTGCCCAGCACAGGAAGAGGAAGCTGGCGCAAGGTCTGGAAGGCACAAAGGGGTGCCATTCTCACAGGAGAACACACACAGGGCTTCTGTGACCCCCCATAGTGCCCTAGGCTATCCCGAGGGCCACCCCGCCCGTGGCAGCTCGGAATTGACCCAGAGATTGCTCCCTGTGTGTGGGTAACTGGCACAGGCAGCAGAGAAGGGCAAGGCGACCAGCAAGCAGAAATGGACTTTGTTTTTGAGCTGACACAAACGCCACCTGCCGGCAATCACTTCTATCCCATCCCCATGAAAAGGCAGAAGAATCTGATACAATAAAAAATCACTCAAACAACCCCAAATAGAGGGCCTGGCGAGATAGATATAACCAATCTTCATGGAAAAGAATTTAAAATGAAAGTCCTAACCATGCTGATGGAGCTGCAGAGAAATGCAAGAGCTAAGGGATGAAGTCCGGAGGGAGATAACAGAAATAAAACAATCAATAGAAGGATTTAAGAGCAGACTGGATGAGGTGCAAGAGTCTGTTAATGGAATAGAAATCACAACAGGAATACTGAGGCACAGGGAGCTAAAAGGATCTCTAGGAATGAAAGAATGTTAAGAGAACTGTGTGAACAATCCAAACTGAACAATATTCGTATTATAGGGGTACAGGAGGAAGAAGAGAGAGAAAAAGGGATAGCAAATGTCTTTGAAGAAATAATTGCTGAAAACTTCCCCAAGCTGGGGAAGGAAATAGTCTCTCAGACCATGGAAGCCTACAGATCTCCCAACAAAAGGGACCCAAGGAAAACAACACCAAGACATATAATAATTAAAATGGCAGAGATCAAAGACAAGGACAGGCTTATTAAAGGCAGCCAGAGAGAGAAAAAAGATCACCTACAAAGGAAAACCCATCAGCTATCATTAGACATCTCAACAGAAACCTTACAGGCCAGAAGAGAATGGCGTGATATATTTAATACAATGAAACAGAAAGGCCTTGAACCAAGAATACTGTATCCAGCATGATTATCATTTAAATTTGAAGGAGGGATTAAACAATTTCCAGATAAGCAAAAGTTCAGGGAATTTGTCTCCCACAAACCACCTCTACAGGGTATTTAAAGGGACTGCTCTAGATGTAAGTACTCCGAAGACTAAATAGATATCATCAGAGAAAATGAATTCACAGCAAAGAAAGCAGACCAACCAAATACTAACTAAAGGCAAAAAATAAAATCAACTATCCACAAAAGCAGTCAAAGGAAACACAAAAGAGTACAGAGTAGAACACCTAACATATAAAGAAGAGGAAGTATAAGAAGGGAGAGAAATAAAGAATCATCAGACTGTGTTTATAATAGCGTAATAAGTGAGTTAAAGTTAGATGGATAGATAGTAAAGAATCTACCCTTGAACCTTTGGTAACTACAAATACAAAACCTGCAATGGCAATAAGTACATATCTATCGATAATCAGACTAAATGTAGATGGGCTGAATGCACCAATCAAAAAAAAAACAGAGTAATAGAATGGATAAAAAAGCAAGACCCATCTATATGCTGCTTACAAGAGACTCACCTCAGACCCAAAGGCATACACCAACTAAAAGTGAAGGGATGGAAAAAGATATTTCATGCAAACAATGGGGAGAAAAAAGCAGGTGTTGTAGTACTTGTATCAGACAAAATAGACTTCAAAACAAAGAAAGTAGCAAGAGATAAAGAAGGACATTACATAATGATAAAGGGGTCAGTCCAACAAGAGGCTATAACCATTATAAATATCTATGCACCCAACACAGGAGCACCTACATATGTGAAACAAATGCAAACAGAATTAAAGGAGGAAATAGAATGCAATGCATTCATTTTAGGAGACTTCAACACACCACTCACTCCAAAGGACAGATCAACCAGACAGAAAATAAGTAAGGACACAGAGGCACTGAACAACACAATACAACAGATGAACCCAGCAGACATCTACCAAACTCTACACCCAAAAGCAGCAGGATACACATTCTTCTCAAGTGCACATGGAATATTTTCCAGAATAGACCACATACTAGGCCACAAAAAGAGCCTCAGTAAATTCAAAAAGATTGAAATTCTACCAACCAACTTCTCAGATCACAAAGGTATAAAACTAGAAATAAATTGTACAAAGAAAACAAAAGGGCTCACAAACACATGGAGGCTTAACAACATGCACCTAAATAATCAATGGATCAATGACGAAATTAAAACAGAGATCAAGCAATGTATGGAAACAAATGACAACAACAGCGCAATGCCCCAACTTCTGTGGGAGGCAGCAAAGGCAGTTCTAAGAGGAAAGTGTATTGCAATCCAGGCCTATTTAAAGAAGAAAGAACAATCCCAAATGAATAGTCTAAAGACACAATTATTGAAACTGGAAAAAGAAGAACAAATGAAGCCCAAAGTAAGCAGAAAGAGGCACAAAAGAAAAATCAGAGAAGAAATAAATAAAATTGAGAAGAATACAACAATAGAAGAAATCAATGAAACCAAGAGCTGGTTCTTTGAGAAAATAAACAAAATAGATAAACCCCTATTCAGACTTATTAAGAGAAAAAGAGAATCTAGACATATAAAGAGTATCAGAAATGAGAAAGGAAAAATCACAATGGACCCCACAGAAATACAAAGGATTATTAGAGAATACTATGAAAATCTATATGGCAACAAGCTGAATAACCTAGAAGAAATGGACAACTTTCTAGAAAAATACAACCCTCCAAGACTGACCAAGGAAGAAACAGAAAATCTAAACAGACCAATTACCAACAACGAAATTGATTCAGTAATAGAAAAACTACCCAAAAACAAAACCCCCGGGCCAGATGGATTCACTGCTGAATTTTATCAGACATATAGAAAAGACATAATACCCGTTCTCCTTAAAGTTTTCCAAAAAATAGAAGAGGAAGAAATACCTCCAAACTCTTTCTATGAAGCCAGCATCATTCTAATACCAAAACCAGGCAAAGACCCAACCAAAAAATAAAATTACAGAACAATATTCCTGATGAACATAGATGCAAAAATACTCAACAAAATATTAGCAAAACGAATTCAAAGCACACCATGATCAAGTGGGATTCATCCCAGGGATGCAAGGATGGTACAACATTTGAAAATCCATCACCATCATCCATCACATCAACAAAAAGAAGGACAAAAACCACATGATCATCTCCATAGATACTGAAAAAGCATTTGACAAATTTCAACATCCATTCATAAGAAAAACTCAACAAAATGGGTACAGAGGGCAAGTACCTCAACGTAATAAAGGTTACATATGACAAACCCACAGCCAACATCAAACTTAACGGTAAGAAGCTGAAAGCTTTTCATCTAAGATCAGGAACAGAACAAGGATGCCCCCTCTCCCCACTGGTGTTGGCAAAACTGGACAGCCACATGTAAGAGAATGAAACTGGATCATTGTTAAGCCTCCATGTGTTTATTCAACATAGTACTGGAGGTCCTAGCCACAGCAGTCAGACAAAACAAAGAAATACAAGGTATCCAGATTGGTAAAGAAGAAGTCAAACTGTCACTGTTTGCAGATGACATGATATTGTACATAAAAAAACCCTAAAGACTCCACTCCAAAACTACTAGAATTAATATCTGAATTCAGCATAGTTGCAGGATAAAAAATTAATACATAAATCTGTTGCTTTCCTATACACTAATGATGAACTAGCAGAATGAGAAATCAGGAAAACAGTTCCATTCACAATGGCATCAAAAAGAATAAAATACCTACGAATAAACCTAACCAAGGAAGTGAAAGACCTATACCCTGAAAACTACAAGACACCCTTAAGAGAAATTAAAGAGGACACTAATAAATGGAAATTCATCCCATGTTCTTGGCCAGGAAGAATTAATATTGTCATAATGGCCATTCTGTCTAAAGCAATCTACAGATTCAATGCAATTCCTATCAAAATACCAAGAACATTCTTCAAAGGACTGGAACAAATAATTCTAAAATTCATATGGAACCACAAAAGACCCCAAATAGCCAAAGAAGGAAGAGTAAAGCAGGGGGGATCTCACTTCCCAACTTCAAGCTCTACTACAAAGCCACAGTAATCAAGACAATTTGGTACTGGCACAAGAACAGACCCACAGACCAGTGGAACGGCATAGATAGTCTAGATATTAACACAAACATATGTGGTCAATTAATATATGATAAAGGGGCTATGGATATATAATGGGGAAACAGCCACTTCAACAGCTGGTGTTGGCAAAACTGGACAGCCACATGTAAGAGAGTGAAACTGGATCATTGTCTAACCCCATACACAAAAGTAAATTTGAAATGAATCAAATACCTGTACATAAGTCATGAAACCATAAAACTCTTAGAAAGAAACAGAGGCAAAAGTCTCTCAGACATAAACATGAGCAAATTGTTCATGAACATATCTCCCCAGGCAAGGGAAACAAAAGCAAAAATGAACAAGTGGGACTATATCAAGCTGAAAAGCTTCTGTACAGCAAAGGACACCATCAAAAGAACAAAAAGGCATCCTACAGTATGGGAGAATATATTCATAAATGACATATCCAATAAAGTGTTGATATCCAAAATATGGAAAGAGCTCACGCACCTCAACAAACAAAAAGCAAATAATCCTACTAAAAAATGGGCAGGCGTTCTGAGCAGATACTTCTCCAAAGTAGAAATTCAGATGGCCAACAGGCACATGAAAAGATGCTCCACATCACTAGTCATCAGAGAAATGCAAATTAAAACCACAATGAGATATCACCTCACACCATTTAGGATGGCCAACATCCAAAAGACAAACAAGAACAAATGTTGGCAAGGATGTGGAGAAAGGGGAACCCTCCTACACTGTTGGTGTGAATGTAAATTAGTTCAGCCATTGTGGAAAGCAGTATGGAGGTTCCTCAAAAAACTCAAAATAGAAATACCATTTGACCCAGGAATTCCACTCCTAGGAATTTACCCTAAGAATGCAGGAGCCCGGTTTGAAAAAGACAGATGCACCCCTATGTTTATCGCAGCACTATTTACAATAGCCAAGAAATGGAAGAAACCTAAGTGTCCATCAGTAGATGAATGGATAAAGAAGAAGTTGTACATATACACAATGGAATATTATTCAGCCATAAGAAGAAAACAAATCCTTCAATTTCCAACAACATGGATGGAGCTAGAGGGTATTATGCTCAGTGAAATAAGCCAGGTGGAGAAAGACAGGTATCAAATGATTTCACTCATCTGTGGAGTATAAGGACAAAGAGAAAACTGAAGGAACAAAACAGCAGCAGACTCACAGAACCCAAAAATGGACTCACCATTACCAAAGGGAAAGAGACTGGGGAGGATGGGTGGGAAGGGAGATAAGGGGGGAAAAGGGGCATTACGATTAGCATACGTAATGTAAGGGGGGTGCCACAGGGAAGGCTGTACAACTCAGAGAAGACAAGTAGTAATTCTATAGCATCTCATTATGCTGATGGACAGTGACTGCAATGGGGTATGTGGTGGGGACTTGATAATGGGGGGAGTCTAGTCACCATAAAGTTGCTTAGGTAGTTGTAGATTAAGGATAGCAAAAAAAAAAAATGGGGGGGCAGAGCATCTGAACAAACATTTTTTCCAAAGTATACATGCCCGATGATCAACAGACACATAAAACCATGCTCAACAATACTTACCATCAGGAAAATGCAAATCAGAAACACAATGAAATATCACCTCACACCTGTCAGAATGGCTGATATCAAAATGACAAGACATAACAAGTGTTGGCAAGGATATGGAAAGAAAGGATCCCTCGTGCACTGTTGGGAGGAATGTAAATTGCTGCAGCCACTATGGAAACAGTATGGAGGTTCCTAAGAAAAATTAAAAATAGAACTACCAAAAGATCCCGTAATTCTACTTCTTGGTATGTATCTGAAGGAAAAGCAAAAACACCAACTTGAAAAGATATATGCACCCCAATGTGCCGCATTATTTACGATAGCCAAGATACGGAAGCAACCTAAGTGTCCATTGATAGATGAATGGCCAAAGAAGATGAGGCATATATATCTGCAGTGGTATACTATTCATAAATAAGAAAGAATGAAATTTTCCACTTGTGACAACATGGATGGACCTCGAGGGCATTATCCATTAAGGCAGAAAGGGCAAATGCCATATGATCTTATATGTGGAATCTTAAGAAAAAAAAAGAAAGAAGGAAAGAAGAAAATAAAACCCAAGCTCATAGTTACCAAGGAGAGGTTCGTGGTTGTCAGAGATGGGGGGCAGATAGGTGTGGAGGGATGGAACAGGTGGATGGGGCCAAAGGTACAAACTTCCAGTTATAAGGTAAATAAATAAATAAGTTATGGCGATGTAAGAAAAAATTTGTAACTGCATGTGGTGACAGACATTAACTAGACTTACGGTGGTGATTATCTTGTAGTATACACAAATACCGAAACGTGAAACTAATACAATATTGCATGTCAGTTATATCTCAAAAGAAAAAAATCCATAAGGGGAGTTTTTTTTTTTTAGATAAGAAATATCCATTACCTTTATTCTTTTTTTTTTCCTTTTTTTTTTAGGTCATTATTTTTATTTTTTAAGTTTATTTTCATATCATTAATCTACAATTAAATGAGTAATATTATGGTGATTACACTACCCCCTTCATCAGGTCCCCCCCCAACCCCATTACAGTCACTGTCCATCAGCGTAGTGAGATGCCATAGAGTCACTACTTGTCCTCTCTAGGTTGTATGGCCCTCCCCGTGCCCCCCTAACATTATTACATCTGCTAATCGTAATGTCCCTTCTTCCCCCTTGCCCCTCCCTTCCCACCCATCCTCCCCAGTCCGTTTCCCTTTGGTAACTATTAGTCCATTCTTGGGTTCTGTGAGTCTTCTGCTGTTTTGTTCCTTCAGTTTTTTTTTCTTAGTTCTTATACTCCACATATGAGTGAAATCATTTGGTACTTGTCTTTTTCAGCTTGGCTTGTTTCACTGAGCATAATACCCTCTAGCTCCATCCATGTTGTTGCAAATGGTAGGATTTGTTTTCTTCTTATGGCTGAATAATATTCCGTTGTGTATAGGTACCACATCTTCTTTATCCATTCATCTACTGATGGACACTTAGGTTGCTTCCACTTCTTGGCTATTGTAAATAGTGCTGCCATAAACATAGGGGTGCATCTGTCTTTTTCAAACTGGGCTGCTGAATTCTTAGGGTAAATTCCTAGAAGTGGAATTCCTGGGTCAAATGGTATTTCTATTTTGAGTTTTTTGAGGAACCTCCATACTGCTTTCCACAATGGTTGAACTAATTTGCATTCCCACCAGCAGTGTAGGAGGGTTCCCTTTTCTCCACATCCTCTCCAACATTTGTTGTTGTTTGTGTTTTGGATGTTGGCCATCCTCACTGGTGTGAGGTGATATCTCATTGTGGTTTTAATCTGCATTTCTCTGATGATTAGTGATGTGGAGCATCTTTTCATGTGTCTGTTGGCCATCTGAATTTCTTCTTTGGAGAAGTGTCTATTCATGTCCTCTGCCCATTTTTTAGTAGGATTATTTGCTTTTTGTTTGTTGAGTGCATGAGTTCTTTATATATTTTGGATGTCAACCCCTTATCGGATACGTCATTTATGAATATATTCTCCCATACTGTAGGAAGTCTATTTGTTCTACTGATGGTGTCCTTTGCTGTACAGAAGCTTTTCAGCTTGATATAGTCCCACTTGTTCATTTTTGCTTTTGTTTCCCTTGCCTGGGGAGATATGTTCATGAAGAAGTCACTCATGTTTATGTCCAAGAGCTTTTTGCCTATATTTTTTTCTAAGAGTTTTATGGTTTCATGACTTACATTCAGGTTTTTGATCCACCTTGAGTTTACCTGTGTGTATGGGGTTAGACAGTAGTCCAATTTCATTCTCTTACATGTAGCAGTCCAGTTTTTAAGGGGAATTTTTTATCAAGTGAGTATTACTAGTAAAATAGTTTATAGAAGGATCTTTTCCAGATATAAATCTTTTTATAAATGCGGACAATAAATTTATTTTTGGAATAAATATATTAAGAGGAAATTAAAATATCTCATATGTTTAAATGGAGAAATGTTTAGTCTTGTTTAAAAATACTGTGTATTACTTTGAATAAATTAGCAAGATTGAAAAACTGTGTTTAATGATGACAAGGATGTGATAAAGGCACTTTTATGTGCTGCTTGGTGGAAGTGGCATTTGGCTCAACCCTTTGAAAATCAGCTTGACAGTATTTATCAATAGCCTTAAAAAGTATTCCTGTCTTTGACTGAACAGTTCTATTTCTAGGTATTTACTTACCTTAAAGAAATAATCGCTAATACAGAGAAGATTTGGATATAACTGTATTTGTGTTATTTATGATTTGAAAATTTGGAAATGTCTGAAATGTACAATTGGAAAATGTCTAAATAAACAGTGACTTAAATGTTCTGAAATTCATCAGAGCATACTGAAAAGCCTATGGCATTGAAACCCAGTTCAATAATTTGTTACATGTGTAACCTCAGAAATACAGTTTGCTCATCTGTAATATTTGAAAACATTAAGATTTTGAAAGAATTAAATATATTAGATTAAAAATACCTGGAATGTTGTATGTAAGATATAGTTACTATTTTATATAGATCCATCAAATATATGTATGAGGAATTTTTAATGATACGGAAAACTTTTGGAATATATGTGAAGTGAAAGGAACAAATGTGTTTGATACAACCTATATGATCTCAGTTATGGTAAATATATTTATCTTAATCATTCATAGCAAAAGGAATGGAAGAAATTCACCAGACTTAACTGTGATTGTCTTTGAATGATAGAATCAGGGATTATGTTTAAAATTTCCCTTAGATTATACATTTAAAAATTTTTCAACAATGACCATGTGTTTTACATTCCATTCAAAAAGTAAGTTATTATTAAAACAAAAAAAGGAAGGAGGATTAAAGATGATGGTGTGAGAGGTGAGATACAGGCTTCCTCCTAAAACCGCATATAATACGAAAATATAATTAATACAACTAATCCTGAAAGAGCAACAGGAAAGAGGACTGTGCCAGACTGCATACTATACCTGGAGAAAAGAGCAGACATCACCGAACAGGGTAACGTACCAAAGCTGTGGCCTGGTGGGACCCGAGTTCTTCCCTCACCCCAGCTCACCAACAGGAGGAAGGAAACCGAGCAGGTCGGGAGGGGAGGCCTGGGACTGCTGAATACCTAACTCCGGAGATCTGCTCTGGGAGCACAAACCTGCAATTCATGGTGCTTGCATGATGCTAAAACAGGCAGAATTGCTGGAGAGACTGAGATTCCAGCCACTTGAAAGCAAGGATCCGTATCCGGCTGTGCTGGGACAAAAGAAGGGTGGGCAGTCTAAGATATTTCCTAACAAGGAAGCCCTTAGCAAGAGGGCTGCTAAAGGGTCAAGGATTGCACAGAGCTTACTGTTCAGTAGAAAGGAAAGATAGACAAAATTGTCCGGGTGCATTTTGCCCAGCACGTTGGGAGCTTCGCCATATAAGCTCTCATATTTAAGGAGGAAAAAGAAATCTTCCTCCTTAGACGATCTTCAGGTGATCCACCTCCCTGGCTGGCTACACAGCTCCAAGGACGCCCTCTGGGATATGCAGCCTGCTGCACCTTTCTTCCGGCCAGCCCCCCTGGTTTGTAAACCAGTAAACGCTACCCTGGTGTTAGCCCAGCCAAAGGGAAGATCTGTCTACAGAAACTACAAACGCAAAGCATGGAGGCTTATAGCTGTGTGTTCAGCCCACTGGTTCAGTCAGCGGAGAAAGGCATAGGAGCTGAGTAGCAGGAAACAGCTCTTTCCTCCCCCAGGCATCAATACCACTCCCCTGTGACCCCCGACATTGCTTCAGGGGCTGAGCAGCTCCAGGGAGTAGAGCTTCTGGGCACTAGAGGGCGCCATATACAAATATGAAATGCCAAAGGAATCTGGTTCAGAGTAAAATTGTT